>JAPFBL010000339.1:62500-365262 GCA_026182355.1 Hermatobates lingyangjiaoensis
TGAAGTAGTCTCTACATATTTCATTAACAATAAAACTTAAAAATTTAGTTAAAATAAAGTTTAACAATATAAACAACACAAATTAATAACAATAGACTAGGACTTTATAAATTGGATGAAGTTTTGATTAGCAGAATAACTACACATGAAGACTTCTTCATCGTTAAACACATTCAGGGTTACCAACAATTCTAGAAACTTCAATCAACCAGGTTAACATGTATTTATAATTTTTTAGTTCACTTGCTCTCTGACGATGTGTTGACAAAAGGCCTTAGAGCATTGTTTCCAAATTAGTTTCATTGTGATAAATTAATCCATATATATAAAATTACAACTAGAATAAACAAAAAAAGAGACTAAATACACAATGCATAATCACTCTCGTTGCAATAAGACGCTTCTTGTTTTATTATATTTCTTTATTCGAGTTTATAGAAAAATTGATGAAATTGAGCTATATAAGAAATAGAGAAAAAGAAAAACTCCGTCAGCAAACTGGTTCCGGCTGGGAGGTCGCTTCAATCACAAATCACCCGAAAGATAAGAAATGGTCCCTTGTGCAAACCTAGCGTACTTCTTCTAATACAACTCTCTGTTCGCCCTTCTTCATAAAGGTAAAAACCCTTCGCTCTTTATACCATTACTCAATCATCTTGTTTCTTTGATCATTATATAACAACATCCTCAATTTTCAACTTTATAAATCGCAGTACATCAATATAATATAATTCATATCATACCATAATATTACTGATCAGTCAAATACTCATCTGACATTCTAAAAGTGTAAATTATTATTGAAATATTCCCTAAAAAAACTGAAAAACAATAAATATATTAGTTTTTTTCGCTAAACGTAGAAACGATGTTTCGTTATACTACAAACTAAATGAAAATATATAATATTCCTATAGTCATAAATTAAAAGCACAATCAAGTTTAAAACTAGTGGGCCAGGTTAGTTGATTGGTTAACTTACTTGTCTCTGAACTGGTTTTCCGGGGTACAATACTTACCTGGCCCTCGATTTATTTACGTGGGAAGTGAATAAATCTGAATAACATCATCCCTCGAAGAAGACTGTAGAACCCTCGGTCCCTGGACTGTACAATGTCAGTTACTCGTTAAAGATCCCTATTCTAAATACAGTTGAGTTAGACAAAATTTAGGACTCCCAATGTATAACAGGTAATGTGGCTCAGCCCTTACTAAAATTGCTGTCAAATAATGAATGAGCTACAATTTCCACCCCTAGAATAGCAATAAAAACTGAAAGCCTTATTAGTGTGGGTGTTGGGAGATAAACAGTTATAAAACTTGTTCATATTCACTTTGCTATGTCAGCTATGCGTGTAACCTTAGTAGCGGGAGACCTTACCCAATGGTAATGGTTGAGGGTCTAGCTCTCCGTCTTGTTGATATACAGTAAACCACCCAATAAGATACTGCTTCTCACACAGCAACCTCCTGGAAGGTCTAGCCTTCCTGGTCAAGGAATCACTGCCAATACCAACGGCAGAGAATGCAAAAACTCTTCCGCCCACCCATGGTACTGACAACATTTTATGAGCTCTCAGGAAGAACTCTAGACGGAGGTACTACCGAGCTTCTTTATCTGCATGTAAGTTCATAGTCACAAAGCCTTCCTCCAGTTCCTCTTGTAAAGCAGACTACGTAATCAAGACATGTTACCCACTCTCACGGGAATCAAAGAGTCTACGACCCCCAGAATGAGAACCCTTCCAGAATAAAGGCCTATTAGCTCTTGAGAGAGCACAAATGCTGAAGAAGGAAATGCCATATCAACGTACAACTAACATGGATAATCAAGCAGATAGTTTTATGAAGCATGGATAAGCAATACTTACTGCATGGACTTCTATAATGACATGTGCACAAAGTGAACTGCTTACTCAGCTCATTCAGAAATATTCAGACCTACAAGATCACCCAGTACAGTAACCAGGAATTAAAAATTTAAAGCTTCAAATGTCAATAAAAATCAGAGTATAAACTCTTTAGGATAACATGGGTTTGACCATATACAATGTTTGATAGACTGATATAAGAAACAAAAATCCCTTAGTTGCCCAATTTCTTCACAAGGGAGTTGAAAATAAAATCTCGATTTATTAAAGCAAGAGCATGAAAATATCTGAGCACATCGTTCGTCAGAGAGAATGTTTAGCCGTCGGTCCTGAGCCTGAACGATGTCAGGTACTTCTAAAAGAACCCTATTCTAAATATACTTAAGATAGGGAAAATTCAGAAATCCTAAATGTTGAAAGTTGACTGCGTGGTAACACCAAGGCCTATGTGTTATTGATTGCTACTCTGTAGTAGTAGTAGTAGTAGTTTTAATGTTTTCATATTCAAGACTATTTATACAAGGATTATGTAAAAAATTAATATTAAAGTGCCATATTTCTTTTTAAGAAAATAATTGAGTTAAATATTTGATCCAGTGTCTAGAAAGCGGTCTGACTTAGGAAAAAGTTGAGTTTTTCATGTTTTTATTCATGGTCTAAGAATAAAATATATTATTACAATACTATATAATATTAATTATAATATATAATGATAATAATAATATTATATACTTATTATTATATTTATAAATAATATAATTATTTATAACTATAATTTATAATTATATCATATAAAATAATTCAGATTCCACAAGTGATTAAGAACACTGTTTGAAAAACTCCAAAATATGAAAATTTGTCTGCTGAGAGCAGTGTACTGTTGTTAAACACATTCCCTAAATCACGGAAGCTTCTTGACGTCGGTCCTGAGCCTGAACGATGTCAGGTACTTCGAAAAGAACCCTATTCTAAATACACTTAAGGTAGGGAAAATTCAGAAATCCCAAATGTTGAAAGTTGACTGCGTGGCAACATCAAGACCTATGTGTTATTTATTGCTACTCTGTAGTTGTAAATGTTTTCATATTCAAGACTGAAAATGTCATGGTGCTCCATGACTACAAACGCGACCTCTTCTACTTTAGGGCCTAGACCTTGCGTAAGCCCTTGATATAAAATTACTAATATGATTATATTTTGATACTATTGAATTGTTTTAGGGTTTAGCCCTTACACAAGTTTTCAAAACATAGTAGAATATATAGTTAGATTTTAAATATATTTAATTTTTTTAGAATTGACACTCTATTTTAAACAGTTAGGATGGAGAAAGCAAATATCATAATGGTAACATAGAGAGATTTTATAATACAAGAGATGATCAAGAAGAGCTGCTACACAGTTGGTGTAATAAACCAGTTTTGTTTAGAGTCTTACAATCTAACACGATAAAAGGAGATTATTGGCTAGCGTGAAGATAGCTCAAGTACTTACTAGGAGCAATGACAGTATAGTTTGTACAGCAAAACGTATAGTTTGAGGTTCGCTCAATTAAACACTTTTTATAATATTTTTAAAAAAATCTGACATACCTCGTGATCGGTGCTATAGCTGGATCACTGACTTCATACGTTAAGCATTTTCAGGTGATACTGACAACTGTCGAATGCTATAATTACGTATTAAGCAAGCAATGCCAATATGCCTCACTTTATGTTATTACTAGTTCAATTTTATATACTGTCTGATCTTATTCTTTTACAATTTAAATCGTATAAACAACGCATTTCAAACACGTAGTGTTCTTCCTCAGGCATTAATGTTTCCTATACTTGGTCCTAGAGGAAATGTAAAGGTTCAGCCTAACCTTTAGGAAAAAAAAATAACAATGCAATGTAGCTGCCTTCTAATATGAAACAAATGTACCCCATACCCTCACCATACACTCACGTCCATCCTATTCCCAGTCAGTTGTACTACAGACACTCACCCTTAGGTTCGTACTCTCTTCCATTGTATTTTATTTTTATTTTGTACTATATTTACTTTGTACTATTGATAACTCTCTGGTGTCATTGTATTTTTTAGTTAATGCTTGAGGAAGAAGACTAAGTGTTCGAAACGCGTTGTTTATACAATTAAATTTTTATATGTGGAGACCATTTCATTCACTTTTTACCCTACAATGTTTTAAATCAGGGGTTCTCAAACTTTTTCTTCCATAGACCCCCTGTAAGAATTTCATTTTTTTCATAGACCCCCTACCTAAGGAATATATATAAATATACACATCTAATTGTGTGTGTGTGTGTGTATGTGTGTGTGTGCAATGGCTACCACAGACGACTCATTTTAAAACAAATAGTAATAGGAAAATGAGGGGAAACTATAAAGAATATAGAAACTGAAATATCATTAATTACATCTATATTTTAAAGTCCATGGAAACCATAATAATAATAAATAAAACAAATAATATTACCGTCATTTCAATCGCCTATTTCCCAAATCGAGTAGGTGGGATGGTGGGGAGTTTTAATTTCGGAATTAAACTCTCATATCAAAACATTGGACATATTTTATAAGTTATCAAAACATACTTTTTCATTACTCATGCTCACTTCCTCCCCAAATCTAGTTTTTACTTCTTATTTGTATTACAATACGAATACCTTAATATTCATTTATAAATATTATTTTATTTACTATTATTAATATTATTATGTTCATTTTATTTATCATTTATTTTTATTATTTTTATTTTTTACTTATAAATTTAATTTTTACTAAAGAGACATCCAAAGAGCCCCAATAGACTCCTTGGTGATCATAGACCCCCATGAGGTCCCATAGACCCCCACGGGGTCCACATGGACCCCTTTGAGAATATCTAGTTTAAATAGCATAACCATTTAGTCAATAATATGCCATTCATTAAATTATAAGTTAAAATTAAATATAATATTATTTAATTAATATAAATATTAGTAATTATTATAATTAATGTAATAATACTAATTAAATCACTTATTATTGTGCGCTTGTAAATGCACAACGTGCTGAATGGTGTAACACAGACCCACGAAGTGAGACTGTTTTATATAATAATTTTATGTTTACTAACCTCTGTAAAACTAACAATATGCATGTATTAGTTCAGTAGACAATAGTTATTTTTGCTTAGGTTGCAGTCTCACAAGCGAACATACATAGGCCGAACATTGTGATATCGCATAAAGAAAATTGATTCTACATTGGAATTCTTCAAATTTTTCACAACGCAATTGTATTTTGAGTAGGGATTTTTAACGAGTATCTGACATCGTCCTGTATGAGGGACGATGTGCTGACATTTATTCACGTTCGACGCGAATAATTCGAGGACCAAAGTGGGTATTGAACCCCACACACAGCGGTCCGAAGGCGAGCACGTTGCCAGTGGGTTACCTAGTCCCCTCACTAGACTACGCCCACTTGAAGCAGTTGTTTTTCTTTACCATTTCCATACAATACCACAATATTCATAAGCATTAACTTTATATAATAATATTAATATTAGAACTATAATACAGGGTGTCTCTAAATGGTTGACCTCATTTTGTAGGCCAATAATGTTGACAATTTTCGTTGGAATGGCCCCAAATTTTCACAGCTTGTATAGAAACGTTTCAACTTTTTGTGTGCAAAGAATTTTGTTTTGAAATGCAAGATAACCTCGAAGAAGACGATTTCGATGATCGGCTAGTTTTTAGTGATAAAGCCACGTCTCACACAAGTGGCAAAGTTAATAAACATAATGTTCGCATTTGGAGCGAAGAAAATCCTCATGGCACAATTGAACATGAAAGGGTCTCACCAAAAGTTAATGTGTTTTGTGCAATATTCAAGAAAAAAGTTTATGGGCCATTTTTCTTCGAAGGAAATGTGAACGGAGATGTTTATCTTCAAATGCTTCAAAATTGGTTAATTGATCAACTCATAGAAAATGAAGACGAAAGTTTTCTATCGCTCCAGGATGGGGCTCCACCTCGCTGGAAGCTCACTGTACGAGCCTACTTCAATGAGGTTCTGCCAGAGAGATGAATTGGTCGAGGTAGTGAAGAATACGATTTGCTTCTGAAATGGCCGCCACGATCACCCGACCTTTCTCCATGTGATTTTTTCCTCTGGGGTTATGTGAAAGGACTAGTCTTCGTACCTCCTCTTCCAGCTAACAATGAAGCAATGGAACAGAGAATTACAGCTGCGCTTGAAACTGTTATCGAAGACATGCTACAGCGACTTTGGCACGAGCTAAAATACCGACTCAACGTGTGCAGAATCACAGGCAGCGCTCATATTGTACATTCATGAAAATCTGTCATAGAACCAACAAATATTTGTACATTTCTTTGTAAATTTAACCAATAAAACTTATGACCTTCAACATAAAATTCATTATGTATTTAGGTCATAACATTAAGTATTTAATTTCATTATGATCCAGCAAGTAGTTCACTAGATATGGGTATTTAGAATGGAGTCAACCATTTTGGAACACCCTGCACACCGTCTTACCTCGCATATTGTTGCTGTATGGGTAACACCCGAAACCAGTCAAAGAGCTACATCAACAGTATACGAGGTAAAACGTTATATTTTAGTTCTAATATTAATAATACTAACTTCAGTGGAAATAATAAGATGCATATATTTAAATAATGAAGTAACAGAACACTCAATGATATCAATACGAGAGTAAAGACTTTGAAAATGATTATAAGTATATAGGATTGGTCTGGTTAGCATTTATATAGGAAGACGGTGGATTGAATGCGAGGTGGAAGGCGGCAGAGGTCTATTGAAGGCTTTACCGGAGCAGTACTCAGAGATAAGGTCAGCTGACAGTACTTAAGCCCAGCTCTGTATCTCCACATTTATTGCCAGCGCGGCTTACACCTATCTTAGCAATACCCTGCTTCCTTACCTCTCTTAATACCATCCCCTTACTTTCTCCTTCTTAAAACAAATCTTTATTTAAATACACTCTATTCTTTATCATTATTCTTTAAAGTAGTCAGTGGTCAGGTAATCTTAGTTTGAACTGTAAGAAAATTATTAAATATTAAAATGGTTAACGGTTAATTAAGTAAAAAGGTTAAAGGGAGACCACTCATTTACAGGCTGTTATTGCATGAAACCGAAAAGGAAATCCCTTTATTAAACAATATAACACTTTCAGAACGAATAAAAAATAAAATACAACATTCCTGTTAAATATATATTCAGATTATAATTATAAAACTTATTGATTACTGATTCTTCAAATACTAATATAGTTATTGTGTATTAGGCTCAAAATTAATAGATTCTGTTTTAGCTGAAATTTGTTCGGCATTCTTAAGGTTAAAAATTAACTTATTGAAAAAACAACTACTACTATAAAGAACTCTGCAAACAGGATACCTCCACAAAATATCAACTAACAGAAAACAAAAATACAATAAACAAACAAACACAAAAAAATTAAATTAAAAATAACTTAAAAATAGTTTCAATTGTTTGTTTTTGTGGATAATTGTGTTTTTGCTTTCTGTTAGTTGATATTCTGTAGAAAGTACTTATTTTCAAGGATTCTTTTATGATAGTACTAATTTTTTAATACATTGTTGGTAAACTTGAGAATGTCGAACATATTTCGGCAAAACGACTGCTTAATCAGAAGTTATTAATTTCGACCTGATCCTCAAGAAATAAATTAGTATTAATATTATATATATATATATATATATATATATATATATGCATCAGTTGGGTTTTTGACTCTGACGAAGACCGCTTGTTAGGTTGAAAAATCTTAGTCTTGTTTTCCCATTTCATATTGTGGTTTGATCATTTATGTATATATATATAAAATAGTATATATATTCAGCCAAGCACAATGTGCTTGGTCTCCCTTTCTCTTTTCTCCTGAAGACGGATTACCCGAAAATCTGAGTCTGTAAGTGTGTTTCTTTTACTTTCTATGCTACCTATCTTCAATTTTGAACTAATATATATATATATATATATATATATATATATATAAACTTTAACACACAGGAAAGAACACAGAAAGCCACTACAGAACTCACTTCGATATTTCGACATCCGTCGACATCGGGAAGAATTGCGAAGTACTCGCGTTGAGAAGCAAACTACTACTGTATACTATATATATATATATTAAATAAATATAAGTAGATAAATTAAGGGGACATACTTACAGTATGTAATTTTTGGTTTGAAGCGTCATCAGGAGAGATAACAGAGGGAAACCAAGTGCATGTGTTGGATCTGCAATCACCTCTGTACCAGTGCGCATGGTTTGCATCTCTTATCTTTATTCACGAAACCAAAAATTAAAGATTGTAAGCGTGTGCTTTAATTTATTCATGTTTCTTTATCTATATTAATATTTAGTTTGTACATCAAGTCTATATTGATTTATATTTTACAATTTGATAATAAAGTCTCCCAACAACTGTTATTTCTATTTATATTATAACAAGATTTAACAATAAGCACGTGAAATAACAATCGACATCCAAACCACAATAAAAAATGAGACAAAAAAACTGAAATCTTTCAACCATAAGAAGCGGTCTTCATCAGAGTCAAAACTCAAATGCGTCCACCGACGCAGTGTTGGCTTTTTGACTCTGACGAAGGCCACTTGTTACGGTTGAAAGATTTTAGTCTTGTTTCCCATTTCTTATTGTGGTATATATATATATATTTATTGTGTGAGTATATACCAATTAAACGAAACGATTCCACGAACTAAATAAGCTATATTAACACAAAGATTACTGAGGAATGGAACAGATATATATATATATATATAAATGATCAAACCACAATAAGAAATGGGAAAACAAGACTAAGATCTTTCAACCGTAACAAGCGGTCTTCGTCAGAGTCAAAAACCCAACTAGTTACTAGTCTTGTTTTCCCATTTCTTATTGTGGTTTGATCATATATATATATTATATATATAGCTATTTATTTTTATAAATTTATATTTACAGTTTATTTAAATATTACAATTTTGTTACAAAGGTTTCAATTAAACAATAAATACCAATAGAGTTTATAAAATTAAATTGTTTGACTATTTTTAAGTAAATACTTAGAGAATTAAAAGTAAACCTGGAAACCTCATTTAAAAAAACAAAAGAAAGGCGATGGGTTTTGTTAAATTACATATTTACACTGCCGCAGTGGAAATATTTCTCTCTACCAGCGGTAACGTCAGTCATTTATACTAGAAATGAACTTTATTTCGTTTTTATCCCCCAGTTTGAAATAACAAATAAATTTACTTTTGCGAAAAATAAATGGCATAGGATTTTAGAATATGCAATGAATTATTCAGCATTGCATTATCACGTAGGGAAGAGCTCTGGGTGCAGTACTTTTACTATTTAACATGTATTTAAACGTCTATCAATAGCTGTCAGACAGATAAACTAATCTCGACTGACTTTTCAAAACTTTTGTGTAAATCACCTATGATCATAGATTAATTCAAATACTTATATCTATATGATATGATATAATCGATGGATTATGATCAAATTTGATGGATATAAATGCTATGGGTCCGGGAGAGAAAGGAAAGGGATATTAATTCAGGTGATAAGCAATGTGACTTTCCTATGATACTTGGCGCATCATGGTCAAAATGATTATGGTCCTATAATCGTGGCGTTCCAGAAACTATCATGGAACATAAAGCATCATATTTAAATCCTGTAACTACTCGGTAGAGTGTAGAGCTTATTTACACCTATGAAGGATTTTTTCTGGGCACATAACCGATTTTCCGCCTAATTTATTTGACTTATATTTCATTACTGAAATGAGGTGAGAAGTACAAGCCACAATATTGTATTCTGTCTTACCTTAGACCAGAGTTTTTCAAACTTTTTTCGACACTTTTTGGTTCCAGTCACTTTCCCGGGAACCCAAGATTCTAATGATTTTATACAATCATAATATAAATATTTTCATATACCTTTTTAAATAGTATATATGTTCAAAAACAATTAAAAAAGTAATATTACTGCAATATTACATCTCCTAGACACTTGGTGTATGAGTGTTGTTTGAGGGAACCACAAAGACTGGCACTCATACGTAAGGTCTTGGTTAGTGGAGAGGAGTGGCCCGTTAGGCCTTCCTCATTAATTAAAAAAGGTTATTATAAAGAATTTGTAAAATGTTTGCACAGTATAGACATTTAACAAAAAGATATTATAATGTTGAATTATGAATGAATGTAAAATAAGTTAAAATAAGTATTTTGTAGTGTTAATGAAAGAACTATTGCGTACAATTTGACGATGATGCATGTAATACACAGTGGAACATGCTGGAATAAAATACAAAAATAAAAAAAAAACTGCAATGTGTATTTTTCGAATAAAAATCTTAAAAGATTTTAATTTCCATATTTTCCACAAATGCATAACACATAAAACAGAATTACTAGCAATTTTAACACAGAGTTTGTTTTGTAATCATTTTTGGCTTTATAGTTGAGAGTTTGATTTTCAAGTCAGCCCCAGCATTAAGTCTACTTCCGTATTTGGTTTCCATGACAGTTTAATGGGAAAATCAAGTTTCACATAAGTAGGTAGTGTGAAATGACAGCAATGTGTGAAGTGCTACTTTTGCAATAGCAGGAAAATCAGGAATCAGATAATTCCAAAAACTGACTAGTTATACATCCTAAATATGAATAAAATTTTGACCACTTCTACTTATGGGTATATGTAGATATAAACATTATTCGGTTTCATGATTCGCAAGAAATATAGAATAAATTCATACCCACAAAAAAAAATTTAGAAAAATGTTTTTGACGGAACCCCAGATAGTCCGTCAAGGAACCCATGGGTTCCGCGGAACCCACTTTAGGAACCTCTGCTTTATGCCATCACACACGACCGAATACACATACACACACACACACACACACACACACACACACACAACACACACACACACACACACACACACACACACACACGACACACACAACACACACACACACACACACACAAACAATAAGAAGATAAATAGTTTCAAATGGACCAGAGACTGACTGACTGACTCAAGTATGATTGAACATTACCAAAAAATATAGTTAATGGGTTAGTTCCATGTTACATGGAACTAACTAACCTCTTTACGAGGTGTGATGGAATGTATTATTACTAATTCTAATATTACCAAAAAAGCTGATTTCACTGAAATGGTCCACATTATTCCTCATACGGGCGAAACTTAATACATATTAATTCTAATAAGCCACATACATTTATTTAATTATTCTGAAATCTATAACCAAATCAACATGAAGCACTAGAGTTTGCTAATATTATCATATCAAGTATTATAAAGAATCATAAAATTGAGATTTTTCGTTATAATCAATAAGATCATTTGATCATTGACGCTATACTGCCCCACATTAATGTGTTTGTCAATACCGTACAACTCATTCATCAATACTAGTTACACAATACTATAGTATTGGTGTAAGCTCTGTTCTACTATAATCGCCATAATAAATCCTTCCTTTTCCTATCGAATACAGTTTGCATTATATTTGTGCTACTTCCAAAATTTGTAACTTTGAAATACTAATTTGTAATACTGTAAAGTGGGGGCCAGGTTAAGTAAGTGGCCACTTGTTGTGGACTGGTAGGTCCGGGGTTCAATATTCACTCTGGACCTCCATCTATTCAGGCAAAAGGTATTTTTTTTCTCATAAACTAACCCTGTTATGAGGGAGTATATTTAAGTTCACACGTATCACACAGGGTCAACGTGTATGCAACAACAAAGTTATTATAAATAATAATAAATAATACAAATTAAGTATAACTATAAACTAAGTGTAAATAAGTATAAATTGTATTAACTATAGGTAAATTTAGTATAATAAGTAAAACTAAGTATAACATATAAACATTAATTTAACAGTTAATTTACATACATGTTTAACTAAACTAAAATAATATATGCAAGTAGTGTCAAGAATTCTTTACGGCGAAAGGTGTGTAAATCTGAGCATGTCATCCCTTGGAAAGAATGTTAAGCCGTTGGTCCCTTAGCTTGTACGATATTAGATATTCCCTAAACATCTGTACTCAAAACATTCCTGAGTTAGGGAAAATGTAGGACTCCCAATGTAGGATCGATCTTCACTGTAAGGTATCACAATGGTGCAATGTTCTTCCTATGTTTGCAGCTGTTTAGGACTGCCATTGCTACTAAACTACCTGTTTCTTTGTATAAAAATTGAATATAGAATTCTTCAGATATATTTCTCCGTACTTTTTGTTTTTATTCCCTACTTGCGAAATCTGTTAGTGTGTGGTATTTACTCATATTGGGGATTTTAAGAATTACATCTCAACACAAAAGAAGAGTTTAATATTAAAAATAAAAACACGTTTCGAACAATTAGTATTTTATTGTTAGTTTTGATATTAAACTCTTTTTTTTTTTTGCTTGGAGACGTAATTTTGAAATTCCCCAGTATTAGTGTTCTTTTATACAATTAATTATTACTTGTGGAATAAAATTGTTAATGTATTCGACTTTTACTATTTTTTAAGTTTGATTGAAAGAAATGTATGAGTATTGAAAGATTGTTAGGGGTTGTGTTGATATAGGTGGGATAAAGGCGGAGAGCAGATGGCGGCGTCGGGGGTTGGAATGCCTCATCCCTTCATATCCCTGCGGCCTGATCAATTCCTTTACAACACTTCCAGTAAAGCATTTCCATTAAAATTCTCCTAACTTAGGAGACCTGTACTCATTCAAAAACCACCCCAACTTCTTTAGTGGTGAGCTCAAGTTTTCTAGAATAAATTTAAAACTTCCGACAGGAGTCTTCTAAATCTGTTTTAAGTTAAGTAAAGGCTAAGGGTGGAATCTCTCATATATATACAAAACCTTCTTCAAAAACTTTACCACTACACGTCTTTTTCCAATAAATTAATTAATCTAAACTTTTGATTTGGGCCCTACATTTTTAATTAAATAGTTTTGTTTAATTTCAATGCAAGTAATTTAGTTTAATGCAAAAATAATCTGAATATACTGGAATTTATCAAGTTTAAAAATAATAGTAGAGGAAAAGTTATTTTTCGTTTAGTTTAGACATTAATGTATTCTTTTTTTTCTACTTTTTACGTTTGATTGAAAGAAATGTATAAATATATCAGCATTATCTCATCAGAGATTCACTCATGTGTATAATATGATTTTGAATTTTGAAAGTTTAAACTTTACTATTAGGAGCATAAGAAAACTATGACATCAGCATATCGTATGAAAAATAACTCATTTATAGAAAAAAAATACATATAGCATTAATATATATAATTTAATTTAATTATTTAATCTATTAATTAAATTAAATTAATTTTTATTTTATCCATTTAAACCATTTAATCTAGCCATCTACCCATTTAATCTATTAATACCATTGACTATCTCATTGATTTTGTTTAACATGTCACTTGGCCAACTCCTTTTCCAGTTGAATCCTGTTAGCAGGAGGTTAGTTCGTAGGACGGAATCTCTCAGTCTTAAGATCATGAATGCAAGTCACGTTTTGATTCAAACTAGACAGTTGTTTAAATCCAGAAACTATTTTTCTTTCCAAAATAATCTCTAATGTAAAACTTAGTTTTCCAGTTTCAAATTTATATATTTCTACCTATCAAAAAGGTTTTAAATAATAACCGAAACGTTGGCAATGAAAGCTTAATCTGAACCTAAAGAATTGACCAAGTCCTGATAAACTATAATTTTGTATATATAAATATATAAACTAGAATTTAAAAAGAACACATAGAAAGGAAACCACTGAACTCACTACTATATTTCGATGTCCTCGTCTTCAGGAAAAGAAGTGAATCGCTCCAAAGGCTGATAACGACTGACTTGGCGTATTGATTGTTATTTCACGTGCTGATGTAAAATTATTATATATATATATATATAATAATTTTATATATATATATATATATATTTATATATTTTATATATATATATATTTATATTTTATAATATTATATAATATATTATATTATAATATATAATAATTTTACATCAGCACGTGAAATAACAATCAATGATCAAACCATGTCTTTTTTCCCATTTTATATTGTGGTTTGATAATTTATATATATATTTATATAATAAATGATCAAACCACAATAAGAAAATGGGAAAACAAGACTAAGATCTCTCAACCGTAACAAGCGGTCTTCGTCAGAGTCAAAACCCTAACTTTTAAAACTTTTAAAATACCACTCTTCTCAACCCCTCACCAGATGTTTTCTCCATCTAGTGTTTCAGTTGGGTTTTTGACTCTGACGAAGACAGCTTGTTACGGTTGAAAGATCTTAGTCTTGTTTTCCCATTTCTTATTTTGGTTTGATCATTGATATATATTATATAATATATATATATATATATATATATATATATAGAATTGCGTCTGATTAAGGCAATTCATTTTAACATAATTTGTATAAGGAGGTCTGTTCCTTATTTATGCTATTATATAAATATATATATATATATATATATATATATATATAAAAAAGTCTAAAATTGTGGATTATGAAATGGGACTGAATCATTAAGGCACTAACAATTCAAAAAATAAGTAATATATATATTTTTACAGCATCCAATTTATATTTTCATTTTATTTGATCCTATTAAAATATTAGAGGTCATAATATGTAATTTAACGGAAGTAAAATTTATTTATTAAACATGAAATAATCAATAACCAATTTATAAATAAAATAATTTTTAATTGAAGATGAAAGATGAAAAAATGTTGCATAAATATTCGCATTAATTAAAACGAAATGCAAACTCAAAAAAAAAGTAACGAATGAACCAATTATTTATTATTATTATTTACAATCAATTATACTTTGATTTATTATAAATTATTTAAAGAGGTATGTTTTAAATTATTTATTTTTCAACAAAATTTATTTTTATGTTATATTATTATTAAACCATGCAATACAGCGTATCAATTATATGTGTTATCTTTAAGGATGCTGGGTGACTCGCATATTTCTATATGATGACGGTGCAGTCGAAATATAGTAGTTAGGTTTCGTGATAAACACAGTCACTTGGTAAATATATTTATTGCAATCAAATAGTATTCCCTTTTAACCTGTGTTCAGTTTATGTTTCTTTAAGATATAACTTGATTTATTTATATCATTGGTTATAGTAGTATGAGTTGGATTTCTACCGTAAATAGGATATGAATCATTTTACACAAGCTGTTTTGACAGAACTATTTAAAATATTTTATTTATTACGTCAAGATTACTAATTAAGATACTGAAAGAACACCGTGTCACTATTAAATTAAAATTGGTTCATTCATTTTGAAGGGATGAGAAAATAATTTTTCTGAAGAGGTAGTCAAGAAAAAAAAAAAAGAGAAAATATTAAGATGGGGAGGTCTGGTTCTTCACCGTAAATCTAATAAATGCCCAATGGAGAATAAAATATTTACGAGTCTCGGAAATAAACTTTCATCTTGACTGAACGGATTTTCTTGACGATAAATCATGGGGGTTTGAGGAGAAGGGTGAAAGAGATGGTAGGGGTCTGCTAAGAGTGCTGGCCCAGGACCAGTTTAGCCTCTCAAGTCGTATCTACCACTAAATTCTGTTTCTTCTTTTATGAAAAAAAAAAAAAAATCACTTAATTCCAGGTTTTCTTTGAAATATAAAAGTGTTTCATATATCATCTTTATAATTTCTATGAGGCAGGAACTCATGTATAATGCAAGTTGTTTAAGAAATTATATGGGAGAAAAACAAATTATGTATCCATCCGTAAAGCTTTGCAAACTTTTTTTTTAAACTTCATCTCAAGAAATACCCACTTGTAAATAAAAGGTTTGTCATTAAATGTTGTCCATTCATACAATACATCATATCTTTTAAAAAAACAAAAATAACAGCAAAAGATCATAATTTTTTGGGTCCATAAAAAATTTATACATTTTCATTTTAAAAATACTTATAACAGGATATTGTTTTCAAGATCATATTCCTTAAAAATAAAGTACCATTTTTGTATATTTAATTGAATTATTTTGACTAATATATATGGTATAAAAATAAAATATTATTTAAACGATAGGTGTGCTTTTCTACGTATTATTTTCTGGTAATCGTTTTATATGATGTAAATTATTATTATATCAATTATTATTATATCACTATCAATGATTCCTGTAGAATCATTGATCCGAATCTTTCATTTTATTGCAATATATCTATAATTTTTAAAGCATTATAGTTTACACATTATTTTAACTAGGGCTTATTCTCAGGCGATATCTTATTTTCTGAAAAAGACGGTACGTGGTCAATAACTGCAATACTAATTGATATAAATAAAAAGATTTCACATAAACACGTGAATAACACTCAATGATCAAACCACAATATGAAATGGGAAAACAAGACTAAGATCTTTCAACAGTAACAAGCGGTCTTCGTCAGAGTCCAAATCCCAACTGAAACACTAGATGTAGGAAACATCTGGTGATGGGTTGAGAAGACTGGGAGGGAAGAGTGTTATTTTAAAAGGGTGAAAGCTCAGGAAAGGACTAATGTCCAGAAAGGATGTTTGGGGAAACAAAGGCGTTTTTTACTCTTTCTTACTGTACTCCCTTGTTTCCACAAACATCCCTTTCTGGACATTAGTCCTTTCCTGCGCTTTTACCCTTTTAAAATTCCATTCTTCCCTCCCACTCTTCTCAACCCCTCACCAGATGTTTTCTGCATCTAGTGTTTCAGTTGGGATTTGGACTCTGACGAAGACCGCTTGTCTGACGAGACTGAAATATCTTAGCCTTGTTTTCCCATTTTCATATTGTGGTTTGATCAATTATTAATATAAGTATTTTTACTTATAAACATGCAACACTGCTTGCATGCAACATACAGTTTGCACAACTCGTTTACAGTTTGCAACAATAGAGGTCTGTTTTAGATCACTCAGTTTTATTAGTCTCTTTTTTAATACTTAGTTCACAACAGCAAAAAAATAAGAATATTAATATTTGTGGCAAGGTTTCGTACAACTTTTTCGGGACACCAAATTTATTTAGGAACAGTTTTGAAAACTCTAAATGTGTTCGTTAGCTTAAAATTCTCATCTCATATAATTATTCAAACAATACTAATCTTGTTGGTCAGGCTCTAGAGAGAGATCTATGAGGGGTCACCAATATACAAAGATTGCAACAAACGCTCGATAAACCTTCTAAATAGACAGTCCTAAATTTTCTCTAACTTAAGTAATATATATAAAATATATATATATATATAAATTTCACATAAACGACGTGAAATAACAATCAATGATTAAACCACAATGTGAAATGGGAAAACAAGACTACTATCTTTCTACCTAACAAGCGGTCTTCGTCAGAGTGAAAACCAAACTGATGGGTTTTGTCTTTATCAGTTGGGTCTCTTTGAATTCTTTTCAGTTGGGTTTTGACTCTGAAGAAGATCGCTTGTCACAGTTGAAAGATCTTAGTCTTGTTTTCCCATTTCATCTTGTGGTTTGATCATTGATTATATATATATATATATATATATATTATATATATATATATATACTTTTTCGTTGGAAATACGATCCAAAACGGACAAATATAGTTCAATATAGACAAAGAAACATAGAGAAATCAAAAGAACACACTTACAGTCTCTAATTTTTGGTTGAACCGTCTTCAGGAGAGATAAGAGAGGAAAACCAAGCGCACTGCTTCAGAGACGGTTGGAGACCAACAGTGTTGCCGCATGCGCGCCCGGTCACAGAAAATAAGGTAGACAGGAATCAATTTATAATTCCTACCTTATTTTCTGGCAACACTGTTGGTCTCCAACCGTATCTGAAGCAGTGCGCTTGGTTTCCCTCTCTTATCTCTCCTGAAGACGGTTCAAACCAAAAATTATAGACTGTAAGTGTGTTCTTTTGATTTCCCTATGTTTCTTTGTTTATATTGAACTTATATATATATATATTTTCTTATCTTATTTTCTGAAAAAGACGGTACGTGGTTGATAACTGCAATACTAATTGATATAAATAAAAAGATTTCACATAAACACGTGAACTAACAATCAATGATCAAACCACAATAAGAAATGAGAAAACAAGACTAAGATCTTTCAACCGATCTTCGTCAGAGTCAAAAACCCAACTACGTTGGGTCAAAAACCCAAGTCAGTTGGGTTTTTGACTCTGATGAAGACCGCTTGTTATGGTTGAATGATCTTAGTCTTGTTTTCCCATTTCTTATTGTGGTTTGATCATTGATATATGTATACAGAGAGAGAGAGAGAGAGAGAGAGAGAGAGAGAGAGAGAGAGAGAGAGAGAGAGAGAGAGAGAGAGAGAGAGAGAGAGTAGGTCTGACACAGTGGATGCTCGGATCCGACGGCTTAACCTCCTTTCCGAGAAACGGTCTGCTCATGTGAATAAATCGAAGGCCAGTGTGGGTATGGAACCACAGGCCTACCATTATAGAGTTCACTGCGTTAACCTGAACCCCAAGGCAGTTTTTAAATAAAAACAATTAGTAAATTACTATTATTACACAGAATACAGTTTTTTGAATATATAAATAACAAAATAATACTTCTTTTTATTATTTGTATTTATATATTTTATTTATTATTTTATATTTTGGTATTATGTTTGTTTAAGCCCTCTGTTAACCTGAAAAATTAAAGAAGGCTGAGTATAATTTATATTTTGAAGGTGGCAGCGGTGTCTGAACAGAAAGTGAAAACAGTTGCGTGTTAACTCTACGGAAAGTAATTGCTGAGTGTTGTGCCTTTATTATACGGGCATAAGCCGAGATCACTCTGCCGGCCTCCCCGCCATGTACCAAAGCTTTAATTCCCAGATTAGGTGTGTTTAACAAACAATCCTATTTCAATGAAATTAGCAAAACAACCACAAATACATTGCTTTACAAATTCAAAGCCCATTACTGATCCTTTCACATCTATTTAGGCTCTAATTCCAAACATACTTGTTCAAAATATAACTATCAGCCAATTCTCTTAATAAGTTCTAAACAAAACAATGATATTTTATCAAACCCGTACCTTCAAAAACAAACCAGTTAGTTACAAACATCAAACAGCTTTCCCATTGATACTGCATATCTCACTGTTCTTTGTTTAGTAAAACAGATTAACAATTATACTACAAAAGTAAAATTAAAATAATATAATTTGAACGTTTTTCCTAGACTGTAAGATTATATATTAAATGCCGAGTTATAAACATTCCACTATTGATTAAATGTAATAAAAATCATAGAATAATAAACATGTAATATAGGGAATAAGCGTCAGTCTCAAATGCGTACATGTAGTGATTTCCTGTGACTTCTCTGTACGTTCTTTTTGTAAATAAAGTATTATACCAGGGCTGTGGAGTCGGACTTACGTATTATGGCCAACTCCCACTCCAGATCATCTTATTATTATAAAAAAAGATGACAGGTGGCTAATAATAAGAATTAGTACTTTATAGCATCCAAACATCCATAGTACTAATGGAGCATCCATAGGTCATAGCTGAACAAACAACCTCATTATAGACAAGGTCCTTGACTGAGTCGACCGCAAGGAATGAAAGACTAATAAACATCTTCTATTTAAGCATTTATATTATCTAAATACGACATTAAATAACGAAGAAGTTTGATAACTTATTTACTAATAACAAAGTAAATACTGAACAAGCAAGACCAGATATTTTGTATTAAATTAGACATTTTGTATTCTACTATCAAATGTCCAATGTCCTTCACCGAAACAAAAAATTACTAGCGAGACTAATTAATCATGTTTTATAATTTTATCTCATTTTCATGTACACAAGTAATAACTAGGTGACGAGTCGGAAGACGGCTGATTTCTTCCGACTTCGACTCCTCCAGATAGAAAATATGTCCGTCTCCTACTCCGACTCCACAGCCCTGGTTTATACATATATATTTCATAAATTAAGCGGCTCACAACCTTGGCATTCACTATCATTTAACTGAGAATTTCAACGTTAATTCTTATTTTCCACACTTTTGCAGGTCTTTGAAGAATATTTTAAATAAAAATCAAACGTTGGCAATTAAAGTGTAAATTGAACTTCATATATTCCTTCATATATTTATAAGTAATTTCCTCCTTTAACTTTTATCTTCAGTAGTAGATTGACACAAGGCAATTGCTCAAAATCAGGATTGAATATGTATCAATTGACCATGAATTAAACAGCAATCTGACAGTGGTAATTTCATTATGTTAAACGTATACCACTCTTTCACACTTCCTTCTATAAATAAATTCAGTTCATCAATTTTCGTTTCACTAACTGTTATATTAAAACGATTACATTCTTTTTCGAATTGATTAATCCAACCTAAAGCATCTTGTCGTCCATTATATTTATCTAATAAAAATATTTTCTCAGCTTCATTAAGATTTACTTCATTTTTGGAAAAAATGAGTTTTTCTTCCTCGTCTACATAAACTTGTTGTAGTTCAACTTTAATAGGAATAAGGATTTTCCTATATCCTCCTATTTTGGATATTGACTGTAAAACAGTAGCTTTAACTTTCAACACTCTTCATGTTTATTTATTAGTCTCTCTTCAAGTGGTAACTGGTACCAGATAGCTTTATCTAATGACAAACCATCTAAGTCGAAAATATTTTCCTCTCTTCTAATAATATGCACATGTAATCTTTTTGATGAATTCATGGTACTTACTTCTTTCGTAATAAAGCAGATTCAATTTGTATGTTCCTTCATTAACTTTCATCTTCAATAGTAGATCGACACAAGACAATTGCTAAAAATCAGGATTGAACCTGTATCAATTGTAGTGATCATCTTCAATAGTAGATCGACACAAGACAATTGCTAAAAATCAGGATTGAACCTGTATCAATTGTAGTGAACTCCAAAGCACTACACAGACCTACTCTATATCAAACCTTCAAGACATAGGCACATCTGATTTGTTCGGAGAATTACAATCTCTGTAGTAAAATATAAACAAAACTAAAG
Organism: Hermatobates lingyangjiaoensis; assembly: GCA_026182355.1. Classification (NCBI taxonomy): domain Eukaryota; kingdom Metazoa; phylum Arthropoda; class Insecta; order Hemiptera; family Hermatobatidae; genus Hermatobates; species Hermatobates lingyangjiaoensis. The sequence goes on from JAPFBL010000339.1 coordinate 83,574, forward strand.
TTTATCGGGACTCGGTCAGTTCTTCAGGTTCAAATGAAACTCTCATTGCCAACGTTTCGGTCTTTATTTAAAACCTTTTTCATAGGTAGAAGTAAAATTTTGAAACAGAAAAACTAAGTATTACATTACAAAGAAAATTTGTAATTAAATTTAATTAAATTAAATTATTTGTAATTAAATTATTTTACGAAGAAAAATAATTTGTAATATAATACTTAGTTTTTCTGTTTTGTAAACTTTAGTTTTGTTTCTATTCCACGGTCGATACTTTTATCAATATAAAATATAAATCTAAACATCGTTTCTACTTATTTATTGTAGTGTTTTACTATATTTGTACTTTTTCATTTTTAAATTATTTCTGCTGTTTAATTTAGCAGTAAGTTTGCCAAAGTATTCGATAATTTTAGGCACATTTTAGGTTAAACTGTTCATATTCACTTGGCAACATTGCTTAAACCATAAAAAAAACAACCCGAAACGAACAAATGAAGTTAAATTTAGACATAAAGAAATTAAAAACCTACAGTTACAGTCTCTAATTTTCGTCTTGTGAACCATCTTGAGGAGAGTTAAGACAAGATACTAAGAAAATGGTAACTTTAAAGAGAGTCGAAAAATTGAGAAGCAGACAATTAGACATGAACACAATGTGTAAAATCCATGTGGCATTTTGACAGCAACATAGTGATTTTGGTATAACCAAAAAGATTTTGGGTTTTTCATTGTGAAATAAAACATCAAACGATAAATACTTTCAAATAAAAACCAAACAGTTCTTTATAAGGAAATCTATATAAATAAAAGAAAGGTTTTGTCTGTACATTGCTTAGAACTGACTCATTTGAAGTTATTTTTACGTTTCACACATTAGAGAAACCGAATCCAGCGTTAAAAAAAATTCTGTCTGTCGGTTTGTCTGCAAAATTTGGTCACAAGTCTTCAATAAGAGATAGCAGTACATGACTTTGAAAACAGTTTTCAAAGATAAAAAAATAAGAGAAATGAAAATAAAACCATCTAAACTAAATTAAAATGAAGCAAAACTAATAAATCTTTTAAATAAATTAAATTTGTTGATGAATTAAATAAATTTAATGAATTAAAATAAATGTGACAAATCCATGTTAAAGTCGAACAATTTAGTGAGAAGTAAGAGATGAAACGATAACTAATTAGAATTAGAAAACAGAGATATTCTATTTATAGAAAATAATTGAGGAAATGTTAAATGACTTATGAGACAGTTCTAAAAGATTAAAACAAATATAATTAAGAGTTATTATTATAAAAGGAATAAATTCCAGTTAAAATGAATCGAACTAATAAATATATTACATTTTTGTTAAATTAAATAAATTAAATCAAATAAAAAAAAACTAACAAATTCAAGTTGAAAAACTAATATAAAATAAAATAAATAAATGAAACACAATGAAATGCTTGAGATGAAATACAAGATGAAAACAAAAATGCAAAAGATATAAAACAAAAAAAACTTGATCTGATCTCCCTTATTCCTTCTATAAGATTAAAACATAATTAAATCACCAGAAAGTTTTATAAAACTTCTTTTTAAAGAAGTTTTTTAATAAAGAGAATGTGCTTTAGAACACATGTATAACAGCACAAAAGGTTATACAGTTTGTTACACTTAACACATTTAAATATTTTAACGATGTGAAAATAATCTAAAAAGGAAAACTTAAGTTCAATATAGACAAAGAAACATAGATAAATTAATAAAAAACGGTTTTCGGCAAAAAAAGGGACTTTCCCATCATGCATAATTCTTCCCAAACAAGGGATTTTTTCCCTATGGGGCCCATTTTTTTGTAAAATATCAACTTGATCCATCAATGATTCTGGACCGTAGCGTGGTAACAAGCAATGCTAACACACTCACCCGCCCACCCACCCACACACACACAGACTTCATCGAAAAAACTTCATAAAACGACTTCTGGGACCTCAAAACATGTAATTCCGTCAAAATCTCGAGATGGAATTTTTTCACGATCACTATACTTTACTTATAGTAAAGTAAGAGAATTATAGTCTCTGTGATTTTTGGCTGAACCATCCTCAGGAGGCACAAGAGAGAGAAAGCGCACTGTGAAGGTTGAGTGCAGAGCAACAAAGTTGCCGCAAACGGAGCCAGTCACAGAGAATAAGGTAGGCAAGAATTATTGCATGTATATCAAAGATGATTTATCCTTTTCTTCCTACTCCTACCTATATAAGGCTAAACACCATTTGACCTGTACAAGGTTTGAATCCATGGCTCACTTGTGATTGAACATGATTGTCCATCTTATCCTTATTTATATGGCCACCCCATTTAACTTTCATAAATACTTATTCTAATTAAATTTATGCATTTCATTATTACCACAGAGGTTAGTATTATTAATATTAAACATATAATCTACCGTCTTACCCCGTACATTACTGCCGTAGCTGTTGGACCGGTTTATTCAAGTAAATCATCAAAGCGACACACTATTTAAACCCTTAAAGAAAATAAAACGAAGACTTGACAGACATGACAAACACGAAAATAATAGAAAAGAATTAGACTAAATAATAATAATAATATAAAATAAAATTAAAATAAAGTGGTGGTAAATTAAGAACTAATAAATCTAGGCACATTGGGTATAGGTAGGTTATATAAACAGATAGGTAGGATTCAGTAGATCAGTTCGTGTTGAAGATGAGTGACACCCGAAACCGGTGCCACAGCCACGGCAGTAATGTACGAGATATGACGGTAGATTATATGTTTAATCTTATAATAATTGTTGACTACCAACCCTTTAACATCTACTAGACCTAACTATATTTATATGACAGAACTATTCTAAACCCCCTTCGGGATAAATACTTATTAGAAAGGAGTGACAGAAACTGATCCTCCTTTATGCTGGTGTTCAAGACATTTCTCTTGAACACCCATTTAAACCATAGGTGAGCCACATTACTTGGAAGTTCAACTGAATATGTCTCACCATAGAATTAGCAACCATGTCTACAGTGTCTTAACTGTGGTGATCTAACAGTGACTATAGTATCCAACATGGATGTGGCAAATGTCAAAGTTGATTTTCCAAATAAGCTAACAACCACCCTTCCAAAGCCACCATTGAACTATAGTTAGATGAGTGCTCTGATATTATGCACAAGTGGTACTTTCAATAAGATTGACAGTAAATTTACAAGATTAGAGCTAACTTAAATGAAATTCAGTACCGAATTAGAATGGGTTCAAGCATATGTTTGATTATATATATACATAATTAAAGTTACAGCTAGAGAATACAAGAGAAAGGACTAACACTCACGAATCTCGATAATTTCGGCGTCTTGCCGTCTTCAGGAGAGTAGAAAGAAAGAAAATAAAAGGAGAAAGAATGAAGGAACGGAGACGTAAATGCGTCCACTGGCCGATGTAAACTCATATATATATATATATATATATGATCAAACCACAATAAGAAAATGGAAAAACAAGACTACGATGTTTTGACAATCTTAGTCTTGTTTTCCCATTTTCTTATTGTGGTTTGATCATTGATTGTTATTTCACGTGTTTATGTGAAATCTTTTCATACACATATATATTTTTGCATGGAGACGTTCTTCTTGATTTCTTCGGAGACATTGATAGAAAAGCATTAAACAGCATGCGATTGGTTGACTATACTAGACAGCCAACAGTCACCCGGCTTTCTTGGCTACTCAGCCGATTGGTTATCACTATTCACAGGGCATCGAATTCGCTTATATCGATTACTAATTTGAGGAGTATCAAAGTTTCTGCAGCTAGGTATAACTTCATATCACTTATTGTGAATTTAGAACAGGATTCAAATCTTTAATATGAGAGCTTCAATTATTTTAATCTATTACTTCATGTTCATCTGCAAAAAGTTGTTCCTTCTTCTAAGATCTTACGTGTTAAAGCCATACCATGGGCTTCTTGCATGGTTCTTGGGGGATAAATTATAATTATATTAAATTATATAAAGTTAATTTGAGTGAGTAGGAACTCGAATTGTGAACGACATAGGAATGAAAGGTAATGTTTATTATACAAGCGTGACACACTGACTGGCTGATCCCCTCCTCGAGGCCAGCCTTGATAATCTGTCTGTCTGTGTAAACAAAGACTATGACCCACGATGCCGGCGGTATATATGGTAACTCCGCTAACTTATATATGGTATATTGATAAAAGTATGTGGAATAGAAACAAAACTAAAGTTTAGGCGTCCCTATCTCAACTCTCCTGATGACGGTTCAACCGAAAATTAGTGACAGTAAGTGTTTGTTCCTTAGTTCTGTGTTAGTGATTCACCGTGAAACGTTTGTTGCCCTTTTGGATCGTTTTCCTGCTTACAACATATATACTCGTATATATATATATAACTTTAAATTACACAAAGCACGACACAGAAAAGAGAATACAAAGAAAACTTACAGAATTCAATATTTCGAACTGTTGTTCGTCATCAGGAGAGTAGACTAGAAGAGAGGACGAAGTGAGAGAGATCTCCCCACGTCCAAGAACGGAGCGCGAATGAAGAAATAAAGAGTCAACCGAAGAGAGCAGCACTAGCGTAAAAAAGGAGCTAGGCACTAAACGTCGGAGAACGGAGAAAGCAAAAACAATAGATAAAATTATAAATTAAAAATTATAAAAAAGGAAATAATAAAAAAAAATAATAATAAAAAATAAAAAATAAAAAAAGATAAATAAAAAATAAAAATATATATAATAAAAAAAGAAAGGAAAAAAATAATAAAATAAAAAAATATTAAAAAAATAAAATCAAAATAAAAAATATATATACGAATATGAATATATAAGTTAAAAATAAAAGGAAAAACAAATAATAGTTAACGCTTCTGATTTAAACCGGGATCTAATCGGGCCCCCAATAACCATATGCAAAATCCATATCCATATCCAATAACTATATATATATATATATATATATATATATAATAATTATAAATATAATAATATATATATTGATAACCTGAAGAAGAGTTATGCTCAGCGGGAAAGCAGCTGTTGTTGTTTGCCACCCGAGCAGAACTCCTCTTCTTTTTTTCCTTTTCCTGATGACGACGAGAGTCGAAATATTCAATTGAGTTGGGTTGCTGTTTCTATATATTGTTTTCTTGTAATGGTTTTATATGTTGTCCTAACAGACTGTTTCACGTCTTGAATATATAGGTAAATTTATATATCAACAATAATGTATCAACCAATGTATCAAACAATAATGTAGCAAAGGAATTAATTTTTGTGCCTTCAGAAAGAAAGAGAAATATTATTGAAAGTGCACTCATAAAGAACTTCTATGGAAATTTAATGAACGATAGTACGGGACTTTACAAACTAGATGAAATATTAATAAAAGAAATAAGTAAACAGATCAAGACTCCTTCAATTTTAGGAACATTAAATTCAGTCAGGGATGCCAGCAATCCTGAAGACTTCAATCAACCAAGTTAACTTGTTATTATATTTTTTGTTTAGTTCATTTAGCTCTCTGATGATGTTTAACGAAAGCCTTAGAGCATTGTATCTATTATATATTTGTTTATTGTGGTTGTTTAATTCATGCACACACACATATATATATATATATATATATACAATTAAAAGAAACCGTCCAGCGGACTTTTTTAAATAAAATAAATTCAAAACGAAGGAAACACACAGAAAGACACAGACATAACTCACATCGATATTTCGACCATCGTCGTCATCAGGAGGTGTGAAGAGCGAAGATATTAATGTTTCCTTCGTTTTGAATTTATTTTATATATATATATATATTAGTATGTAAAATATTACCTTAATATTGATGACTTTGGAAGTTCAGCTGGTCAACCTAAAATCAGAGACATGCATTTAGAAAAGAAATGATTATGGAACAATAATACAACAACTTAAGATAACAAGGGTTTCACTATTTAAAATTAATAATGTTTAATTTGTCCGATATAAGTGTAACAATGAAATCTTACGTTATATTTGTTTTCTAACAAAACAGAATAGAACAGAATTTGCTAGATCATATGTATAACCAGGCATTATATTTCAAACTATACCAATACATTAAAGTTGAAATACATAAACAAATTTTTGATAAGCTTATATAAAAAACTCAGAAGTGCCCTACAATCAACATTACTATAAGCAAACATAATATTAAACTTATTAGTCAATAATATATAATGTCTCATTTAGATATAATATAAATCTCTAAGTGGGAGTTGTTTATTAGTCTTACATTCCGAGATGTAATACAGATAGTGATTGATCCACTGATCAATATATATGCTTATTATTGTATATCACACCACAGATGCATATAATATCATTAGTATAACTACAGTAGTAATAAAATATTTGAAAAGCATATGTGTACATTTCATGTTAAGAAATAATCTCTTAGAGGAGAACATGGTTTTTATTCCAATAACCAGTGGATCTCTTACATAGGTCATCTGACATCATTTCACATCGAATATTTAAGACAGTTTAATATAAAATTCATTATAAAACTTGAAAATATTCCTATTTTATCAGAAAAATGTTAGAAAATCTAGAAAAAGTGTCGTTACATCCTATAATTTTAATTTAGGTGTAAGATAATTTCATTTATTATTCTTCAAAAAATGTTTTCCATTTTAATTCATGCTTTACATTTTTGTTTTTTTATAAAATTATTATATTGGGAACATTACTCCATGACAGCGTTTTTTTAAAAACTCACTTTTCTTTCCCTATGTCAAAAATCCAATTTACTCTGATCAAGTGCAAACTTTTTCCACTGTGCTGTAATCTGCCACAAAGTTGCTATAATTGTATATTGATAATAATATATAGTAATTAGCCAGTTTTGTATACTCAAATGAAATTCAAAGCTGGCTTTTCAGTATAACTTAAACATTTTATATCTGAATGCTTGATATTTTTAAAAATAATAGGTATGACCTATTATAGTAGAATAGTAAAAAAAACTGGATATTTATCAACAAAATTATAGAAAAGGGTCCATTCCTCAAACTTTAAGAACCTAGAATATCATAAATCTGCTATTCTCGATTTTCATGTCTTATTGATACAGTAACAATACCATCTTACTGCTTACATCAGAAAAATATTTTGAGTTTTTGATAATATAAAATAATTTCTAATTTACAAAATGTACTAAAATGCATTTTTTTTTGTACAGTTTTAAAAAATATAACTTCATCCTTATATGAGGTCATTCTCTGTGAGAAATTTCTTTATGATATATCATATGGTCAAACGAATGTAATTCATGCAATTTCAGATTAACAATTTTTTAGACGCTTCGTTTTTAAATTTGATTTTATTTTACTGTATTCACTCTAATATTGGTTTAATATTTAGAACAAAGTTCAGAGACCAGGGAAGAAGAGTAGCTTATGTGCCCTAGCCTGGACTGGTAGATCCAGTGTTCAATACCTTCTTTGGTCGTTGTTAATGTTTAGGTATTCGTCGAGGAACTCTACTCTAAATGCACTTAAGTTTGGAAAAATTGGTTGGTATCATAAAGGGTCAATCTTTGAAATGTGTGTCTTCGGTTGAGGGACAACCAACGCAACGTCATCTAACCTAAAACAAAGTTCAATTTTGCGGAGTAACTAGTTCGCATTAGTTACCAATATTTGATATTCGTATTGAGATGGATATGTGGGAGACTCTGATAAATAAACGCCTTTATAAAAGTAGTAGAAGACTTGATTAGGCGTGTTAGGAATAGAAATATATTTTAGTACACTCGAAATAGATATAGTGCTGTGATTTAAGATATTTTCATTGTTTAAGGTAAACAGACAAACACTTGCTTTCTATAACACTTGAAATCCTTTTTTTTTGTTTACTACAACACAAGTGCCATGTAAAGATTTCGCGAAAGGAAATTATCTCAAAGCTCTCGCATCTGTATTCAGGTCTTTTCCTCTGCTAAACAACATTTGCATCCCCCCTTGTCTAAGGACCGCTTGTAACTCTCCTTTAAAACCAGTATACTCAAAGTCACAGAAACCAAAACACATATCATGGAAAGCTCTTTTCATTACCGTGGTTATCCTACTTGTTCTACGCATACTCTATCTTCCCAACACGACTAAATCATAGCCGAAAAATCCTAGGTTCCAATATCTATAAAATAACTATGCCAATATATGCCTAACTATTTTACTACTAAAAATATGCTGTTCTTTTTTAGATTATTTATCTATTCTTATTATTACTTATTGAGTAATTTAAATCCTCATTGTTCGGAAAGCCCAGTCGTATTTTCATTTTTATATTTCCTTATTATATTATTAAATAAAATATTAAATTATTAAAGAAGAGACTAACATTTATTAAAAAAAATTAAATTATTAATTGTGATATTATTTTATTAAATACGATATCAGTCTAGTGAATCATTTGCTTATTTATTAAAATCCTTATCTTTGATATTATATTTTATATTTATATGATAATATGATAATTTTTATATTTATATGATAACTATGTGATAATATATTTTTCGTTCCTCTGACATATATATTTTTTTTGTTTAGTTTTTATTAAATCCACTGTATATGGTTTATGACTATGCTTAATTATAATATTGGCATACTTTTAGTTGATAAAATTATTAACGTGTTAAAATTTTGAATTATTGAAATTAAACTTTATGATGGTCGTTAAATCGTTGATTTAAAGTTCTACCACATCAATAAGGTACACTCTTGAATTAATAACTAATTACTAATTACTAATTAAATATAATTACTCAAGGTGGTAACTTTTAAAAAATTACTTAAGACTAATGAAAGTAATATATCCTAAAGACATATTTTGATCATATATATATCAGATAATATATTATATAGCATAATATCTAGATAATATGAACAATATATTAATTCTGTTCGTGCCACTGACTTAGGAGATATTATTTATGACTGATTGATGGTGACTTGCCGCATGAACCGAGACAGGTATTCCACGATCGCTTTCCGACTATCAACGTCTTTAAGAGTTATTGGAAATCACTTGCACTGAATGAGATATATCAGCACCAGCAATTAACAATTTAGCATATCATTGTGATAGTAGGGCTTTTAATTCAAATTCAAATTGCGTCATAAAACATAAACATTTCACATAAACACGTGAAATAACAATCAATGATCAAACCACAAGAAGAAATGGGAAAACAAGACTAAGATCTTTCAACCGTAACAAGCGGTCTTCGTAAGAGTTAAAAACCCAACTGAAACACTAGATGCAGAAAACATCGTTCACTCTTTTAAAATACCACTCTTCCCTCCCACTCTTCTCAACCCCTCACCAGATGTTTTCTCCATCTAGTGTTCCACTTTGGGTCTTGACTCTGACAAAGACCGCTTGTTACGATTGAAAGATCTTAGTCTTGTTTTCCCATTTCTTATTGTTTGTTGTTTGTTCAAAGCCGTGGGGTGAGTGATTCTACACTCAAGTCATCTGTTAGTACCTGTGTCAGGTCTACTTGGTCTTATGTTCCAAAAAACTTCTACATTTTGCTCTACTTATGTCGTTAATAAGTCGTTTTTTAGCCTTTAAAAAGCCAAATAAATTTTCGTGAAACGTCGGCATATAATCAGTAGTTGAATTTTTATGATCAAAATATTTTTGGTCACATTACAATATGAAATGTGAAAACAAGACTATGATCTTTCAAAAACCCAGTTGGGTTTTTGACTCTAACGATAACCGTTTGTTACGGTTGAAACATTTTAGTCTTGTTTTCCCATTTATATATATATATATATATATATTTATTTATGTATATATGATTACACGGATGTAATATATATGATTACATCCATGGATATTCATTGCATGCGTCATGATTGCATTGGTGAATTGACGACTTTCTGATCAGAAGGAGGAATAAAGTTAATTTTCAGCAGTTGTAGTGATTATTGATTGTTGATATACACTTATCAATTAACAACTGTTGTTAGTAACAACTTTTTTGTCAAGTGATAGCTATGTGAGGTGTTGATGCGTTAAACACATGTCAGTAACTGTAATGGGGGCTATAAGAACAACGGTCACTAGCAATAAAGTGAACTTCAATTGGGACAGTAATAATAATAAAACTTACTAAGAATAGGTATATGGAAATTAATAATTCTATAAGAAGAAAAAATAAACACTACAACAGATTGAAATTATTATTAATTAAACATATTATTTAAAAAAATAATAGTGATATATATAAGTTATAAAAAATAGGTTGCCAGGATAGCACAGTGGCAACGTGCTCATCGCTGGACAAGGATGGTTCAATATCCACTCTGGCCCTTGATTTATAAATGTGGGCGGTCAATAAATATGAGGAAGTCGTCACTTGGAGAGGGCGTTAAGCCGTCGGTTCTCGACCTGTATGATGTCAGGTACTCGTTAAAGATCCCTACTTTAAATACATTTGAGATAAGAAAAAATGTATTGTAGCTAATATAGAATCAACAGGTAATGTGGCTCAGGCATTACTAAAATGTGAAAGCCTTGTAATTGTGGACTTTCAAAAACAAACAATAACAATTAGTCATAACAAAATATTACATTTATTTTAAAATATGTTCTAAAAGATAAATAATTATGAAAAAGCTGAATTAAAACTGAATTCGATAATAAGATGTTGCAATGAGTGAAAAAACCTTCACTGCAATGGATTTATTACAGTTCGATGCAGAAAAGCAACTTAAGAACAGCATGATATAATAATAGTTGGGGAAGATAATGGTTGGCCTCAATTAAATATGCTCAAGTAAGCATGGATAAAATAAGACTCTAATAATTATGAACTCTAAACAGCATTGTCGAGTCTAACAGCGAATCTTAAAATTACACAATAACAAAGTTATGTTTAAATGAGATAAAACAGAACTTATAGTTTACTAAGTCCACAAGAAGAGGGAATAACGCCACTATTAAAGTTTTATACGACTAATCAACTGCAGATTACAATTTAATAATTATAAACAACTAAAATAGCTATTAGAATATTTAGTTTGGTAATTTCTTTTTGAAAAATAACAAGTAAAACAGTTTACTTGTTACGTCTTTATGACAAAAACAAGTAATATTTTCTTATTCTTATCGCGTTTAATCACTTTTATAATAATTCAGTTCTTGCAGGATTATCAATGGTATTAATGCATTAATGCCACCAAATGTGTTCGTCTTCGAAAGCACCTAAAGTCAAAAATTTAAGAACCGGCAATAGTTAGGTTCAAAATTTATGACTTCAAGACTACAATAGAAGGTATTGAAAAGCTGTAATTTTACTAATAGTAAATTCATTACTATTTCTATCTGTATGACTTGTCACAAACAAATTTATCATATTGTTGATTGTACAGATAAAGAGATTATATTATAAAAATCCGTTATATATTCGTGAATCGGTGTTGTAGCCACCCGACTTGACTCGTAGGTTGTGCATCTTGGCTTGTGAACGTGGAAACCAGTCAAACTAATCACAAGCTATGACGGATTTTTATAATAATATAGGTTTTACTAACCACTGTGGCATTAAAAATCAATTGATATTTTTATTGGGAACGAAGACATGAAAAGAGTGTTCGATCGATCTACAAATGACAATATTTTAACTTCGAGATTTAGTCAGTGTTACTAATTTAAAATCTCATCTTTGCCAACGTTTCGTCTTTATTTCAAGAAATCGTCAGACTTAAAAAACCAATTCAATAGAAAGTTACGTATTTCATCAATAGTATTTGGTTTCTAGCCCTCAGGATGTCTGTAATAAAGACGAAACGTTGGCAAAGAAATGATTTTAAGTAATTAACCCTGACCAAATACCAAAAAGTTGAATGGGATTTGCTAGTATTTGTCGTCAAGAAAACAATGCCTTGATATATATATATATATATATATATATCAGATTAAATGATATATATCGACCGTTTGATAGAGTAGGTGTGTTCTCTAATCCGGATTCCGTCAATTTTCTAGGATAAAAAATCAAACTCTCGTTGCCAACGTTTCGGTTTTATTTAAACCTTTTTGATAGGTATCTTCTCCATACAGTCTTCTTATATCCTCTTATAAAAAGAGTGTATGTATAAGATGCCTATGAAAGAGGTTTTAAATAAAACCGAAACGTTGGCAAGAGAGTTTGATTTTTTACCCTAGAAAATTGACCGAATCCCCCGATTAGAGAATACACCTATATATATAAGAAAAAACTGTTTATATATGTATGATCAAGCCACATTTGAAATAGGGAAAACAAGATCTTTCAACCGTAACAAGCAGTGTTCGTCAGAGTCAAAAACCCAACTATGACGAAAACCTCTTGTTTCGGTCGAAAGATCTTAGTCTTGTTTTCCCATTTCATATTATGGTTTGATCATTGATTGTTATTTCACGAGCTTATTTGAAATCATTTTATGGATGACATTTCCATATTGTGGTTTGATCACACACACACACACACACACACACACACACTATATATATATATATATATATATATATATACATTTAAAGTTGGAATTTACCATAGTTTCTTTGGCCATACTGATTGACACTGTACATGTCATAACCAAGCAAAATCAGTAGTCAGCTAGTTTTTTAATGAATAAATTATTTTGTTTTAAAAATTCTCAAGTTACAACAGCACACACCAACAATTATTTTAAATAATGGTGAAAGTTGAAAATAAAATATTAATTGTTTGAATATGTTTTTAGCTTTTCAAAGGCTTCAGTTGATGATATGATTATTTAATGAGTAGCCTGGGGAAGGGGCTGAGAGATCTCATAGTGGAGGTGATATCCTCTTCCAATGACCCACGCGGCATGACAACCCGACAGATTTTAGAATGTATCAAGAAACAGCTTAGCGAAACACAGGAGGGCATCCCAAGGAATCTTACGCAGAACGTACAGGAATCACTCCAGTTGATCATTAATGACGGCTTGATAATACATAGAGCTGGCAGATATATGCTGGACCCAAAAAGAAAGCAAACAGAACCTGATCAGCCGCGGAAGAAAAGAAAGAACAGTCACTCTAGTTGAATTCACTAATTGTCGCCGAATAATAACCACAAATAAAGCTTATTTTACAGTTATGAAATTATTAATAATTTCTAAGGAGTTGCATAAAAACTCTGGACAGTCTATAAACATTTGTTTCTTTCATTTCCATTGTCCACACCTATAAAAGATTCAACATTTTAGTGCAGTTCTAGGGGGCAGAAATTGTGGCTCATTTATTATTTGGCAACCATTTGAGTAATGAGCAAGCCATATTATCTGTTTATTCGGAGTCCTTGGGAGTTTTGCTCTCTTCGGGAACTTTATGAAAACTGTCACTTTACTAGCATCCGAGGAGGCACCTATCGTTGAAAATAAAATTTTAATTGTTTCAATCTGTTTTTAGCTTTTCAAAAGCTTTAGTTGATGATATGTTTACCTAATGAGTAATTTGAACCCCTTTTTATCTAATCTGGTTTTTAAATGAACTTTGTAAACCAGGTATAAACTTAAAAAGATAAAACTGTTTCAAATGGTTAGAAAAATTTTATTTCTTTTTTTTTTCGTTTTTAATTTTTTATTTATATATCTTAGTTTCCAATTTTATTATTATTTTAATGTATATATTTTTTATTATTTTTTTGTTATTTTGACTGATTAACCTTGACTTTTATTTTAAATTATTATTTATACAACTTTAACTTGTAATAATTTTTAACTTTTAATTTATTCTAATCATGTTCATTATTATTATTTAATTATTTAATATTATATTCCTAGATTGCCTTTAGTTTCAGTTATTTTCTTCCTAATATTCTATATTATTATTATTTTTTAAGTTTTTATTATATATAGTTCCTCATTTTCTTCAGTTTCACTTATTATTTCTCAGCTCTTCACTTATCTCTAGTTTATTTTTCTTACTTCTCTTGAGCCGGCACGCGTGTGACAACACTGTTGGTCTCCAATCGTCACTTCTCAAGTGGGCTTGGTGTCCCCATCTCTACTCTCCTGATGACGATTCAACCGAAATTAGAGACTGTCCGGTTAAGATTGTAGTTCCTTTAATTAATGTAAATTTCATTTTCTTAGTCAAAAAATTCTTACTTTTGCCTATGAAAAAGGTTATAAAATAAAACCGAAACGTCGGCAATAAGTGTTTCATTTTTGAACCTAGAAAATTTAACCAAATCCCGATTAGATAACACACCTATTTATATAATTCGCACTCCGTCCTTTGACGTGGGGAGATCTGTTCTCTCTCACTTCGTCCTCTTTTCTAGTCTACTCCTGATGACGAACAACAGTTCGAAATATTGAGAATTCTGTAATTGTGCTTTTTATTCTTCTTTCTGTGTTGTGCTTTGTGTAATTTAAATATATATAAGTATATACATATATATATATATGTCTTGTTAAATTGTATGCCTACTTTTAATCTCACAACTTTTCTACTGAATCTCTCGATTTCTCTAATACACTTTCTCCATTTTTGTGGTACAAGATAGATTAGATGACCAAATTTTTTATTTACATAGCCCGACATGTTTCGGTCCTCACTGACCATTATAAAGGATTATAGTTGTACAAAATCTTAAATAAACTATACATAACTAAACATAACTTAAAAAACATTTATAATTAAATTAACACTACATATTACATTCAACGCCTTAATTTTTGTGATAACTAAAAATGGTTAGATGACAAGGAGAGGTTATACACAGGCAATGGTTACCAAGTGTAGAGTTCCTTGTGCAAATCACAGAGGGCAGGCAATCTCATCACATTTCTGGCTTTTCATCTTTCCTTCGTATAATTTTAAAATTCGTCTAAACGCTTCACCTTGCTTGTTCAAGGCAGGTTGTTTCTCCATAATGAAAGTCTCTATTATGAAAATAATTAAATTCTCATTATGGAGAAACAACCTGCCTTGAACAAGCAAGGTGAAGCGTTTAGACGAATTTTAAAATTATACGAAGGAAAGATGAAAAGCCAGAAATGTGATGAGATTGCCTGCCCTCTGTGATTTGCACAAGGAACTCTACACTTGGTAACCATTGCCTGTGTATAACCTCTCCTTGTCATCTAACCATTTTTAGTTATCACAAAAATTAAGGCGTTGAATGTAATATGTAGTGTTAATTTAATTATAAATGTTTTTTAAGTTATGTTTAGTTATGTATAGTTTATTTAAGATTTTGTACAACTATAATCCTTGATAATGGTCAGTGAGGACCGAAACATGTCGGGCTATGTAAATAAAAACTTTGGTCAACTAATCTATCTTGTACCACAAAAATGGAGAAAGTGTATTAGAGAAATCGAGAGATTCAGTAGAAAAGTTGTGAGATTAAAAGTAGGCATACAATTTAACAAGACATGCATAAACGAAGGTCTGCTCCCGAAATATACGAATATATATATATATATATATATATATATATAAACTAGAATTTAAAAAAGAACACATAGAAAGGAAACCACTGAACTCACTACTATATTTCGAAGTCCTCGTCTTCAGGAAAAGAAGTGAATCGCTCCAAAGGCTGATAACGACTGGATTATATATATATATATATTATATATATATATATATAACACTATTTTTCTTTCTTATCGAGGTTTGGTCTAGCTTCAATAATCCAACACCTTTAAACCGACTTTTCGTCTATATTTGTAGACATCTTCAGGGCTACATCAATACAGAGTTATTGATCATATATATATGGAAGTTTTGTTATTTCAACCACATGTATTTTACACTTTTTTCTTAAACAAGTTTTTCCTGAGCGTCAAAACAATTTCAAAACAAAACACCTTTAAGCCAACATTTCGTCAATTTTTCTAGATATTTTTAGGGCTACACCATTGAAAAAAATTATTACAATTATAAATTGTTTTATATAATTACAATTAATATCGTATAATTTGATCCATCAAAAATTGTATAAAGTACACAGGCTTTTGGATACACATCCATTCATAGGCATAATTGAAAACACGTCAGAAAACAACTTTGAGGACCTCAAAATATTTAAATGTGTCAAAATCTCGAAAAATTGAATTTTTTTTTAACAATCACTTATTTACTTATAGTAAAGTAAAAAAAAAAGATTACAATCGTTATAAAATAAGAAATTCCCTTTATTTGATTTTTTTAAATGAAGTACTGAAAAAAAAAAATGAAATAGTTCAGAAGGAAAAGGTAATATTATTGTGTTTGTAAGGTGTCTTAGGGGGTGAGTGGAAAGGAAGCTAATGCTGTTGAAATCCGTATAGAATAGTGGGAAGAGCCGGGAAAGGATTAAAGCTTTATATCTGTCAGGCTGTTAGGGAGAGATCAGACAGGCGGTCCACGTACAACTGATTCAATTCAAGCTACTCCGCAGATAAGCTGTCTTGCACTCGGCGACTCCGAGAACCATAAAACCAACATCTGATAACTTAGCAAACAGTCGCACGCTTAATTCAATATTTCCAATATTAACTATTACACCTTTCTTTCATTTTAGTTGTATTATATATATATATATATATCTTTCACGATGAATCCCACACACAGAACTAAGAAACAAACACACTTACCATCTCTAATTTTCGGTTGAACCGTCATCAGGAGAGTTGAGAAAGGGACACCAAGCGCACTTGTGAAGCGACGGTTGGAGAGTCTCCGTAGTCTTGTTTTTCCATTTCTTATTTCGGTTTGATCATTGATTGTTATTTCACGTTTTTATGTGAAATCTTTATATATATATATAACCTTATATATATTTCCTCATTTTCTTCAGTTTCACTTATTATTTCTCAGCTCTTCACTTAAGACCATAAATGGTCAATATCTCTAGTTTATTTTTCTTACTTCTCTTGAGCCAGGCATGCGTGTGACAACACTGTTGGTCTCCAAAATGCAAAATATTACACGCATAAGGCGTGTAAATTACACGCATCCGCCCACAGAGACAACATCGAAAAAACTTCATAAATAGACTTCAGGGACCACAAAATATATAATTCCGTCAATATCTCGTCATCGATTTTTTTTAACGATCACTATACTTTACTTATTTTAAAGTAAAAATTAAAAATTATTTTGATAGTAGTATACACACTGAATTGGTGTGGAATATTATATTATATTTATATTATATATATATATATATATATATATATATATATATATATAGGTAAGGAAGGCAGTCGTTGTCTGCCTGCGGAGCAACTCGTTTCTATCTTCGTGATCGAAATATAGCAGTGACTTTCTGTTTCATTTCTGTGTGTTATTTGTGTCAATATAGTTTATGTACTATATATAGAACTAGTAATATTCAAATAAACGATTAAATAGCATTGTAGGGTAAAATAATAATGAAATAGTCTTCACATGTAGAATTTTAATAATATCAACAAAGCGTTGTGTGCTTCTTCAGGTATAAAGTTAGAAAATACAATGATATGAGAGAATTATCTGTAGTGTAAAATAAATGGTACAAAATGAAATAAGGAAACAGAAGAAATGAAATAACTTACACAAGGATTAGTGTCTGTGGTACAACAAACTAGAAATAGGATGGAAGTGGGTGGGATATATGGAGTGTACAACTGTTTCATATTGAAAAGCAGGTACATTTCTTTGTTATTTATATTTCTTTAGAGAGAAAATAACAAAGAAATGTGCCTGTTTTCCAATCTGAAATAGATGTACACTCCGTACCCCCATACACTTCCATCCTGTTTCTAGTCACTTGTACCACACACACTAATCCTTAAGAAGAACACTACTGTTCGAAACGCGTTGTTTATATTTTTAAATTACCGAATGTTTTACTTATCTCGACCACATATATTTAACACTATTTTTCTTTTTTATCGAGGTTGGTCTAGCTTCTTTATGTATTCAAATATAGACGAAACGTTGGCTTGAAGGTGTTGATTATTGAAGCTAGACCAAACATCGATAACAAAGAAAACTAGTTTTTTTAAATTACTATATGTAGGGATTATTTCAATAACTGTTTTACCCTACAATGAGTAAATAGTACACCATAACTGACGCATTGAAATTAAATAACATTCTCAATATCAGTATTCCGATGTTCAATCAATTTAATCCAAAATATTACATTCCCTTTGCTTAATGATTATAAAATACAACTGATCTCGAAAATAACATCCATCACTTTCGATTTATTACAAACCTTTATTTGTTATTATATTTCATCTACCCTTAAAGGGGTAGCAGGTATTAATAATGCATAATTAAATAATGCTTGCTTCATTCCACAGTAATGTAAAAGTGTGGAAAAACCAACCATTGATAGTACTGCATATTCTGAATTATCCTTATCACTTGTGATTTCCCTTGTCTGTTAACATTGCTGAGCAGATCTCGGGGCCGACATCTTTTTAGCCTTCTCATATGGTTGCTAAGAATTTGGTTGGTTGGTACATACTGAATAAAATCGTTTAGCTTTGTGGGTAAAGAATCATGAAAACAACAAGTATAACAGTTAGTCTAGGAAAAACTATCAGTTTTTAGAGCTTTATTTTCCTTTGCTATAATTGAAACTACGTGAATATTTTTTTGTTAATTGCCTATTTTTTTATTTTTTATTTTACATAGTCACAACAACGTAAATGTACATTACCAGTGACAATGATGAAAGAAGTATATACATGCCTATTTTTAACTGAATTTTTTGTTTGAAAAATTTTCATGTTTTTTAATGAGCCGTTTAGAGTCAAAAAAAAAAAAATTCTGAAAACAGAGAATCTACTGTAATGCCCCTTTGGTGAATGAAATTGGAATGAAATTATCTCAACTCATCCTCCACAGAATGTTATATTTTCAGGTATAGTTTCATTTTGATCTGATAAACAGTAAGGCTTGTATCTGGTTTACAATTTTTCAGACTGAATAGTAAGTCAACATTTTTAAATTTTATTGAAAAAAATATTTTTTGTAGATTTAAAAATCTGAATTTATTTTTCGTTTCTTGGATTTGTTAGCTCAAAGATAATGCCAAAATTTCAGAACTCTAGAATTAGTATAGTTTATGTGAAAAAAATGTACTCCAAAAATAGGTTTTTGGCAAAAAAGTCACTTCCTCATGCTGGATAATTGCTCCAAAACAATAGGGACCATTTACACTATAATGCTAATTTTTATGTAAAATATTGATTATATATTTTTCATAAATAAATTATATATTATAAATTAGTATATATATATAAATTATATACATATGAACCATCATATACTCTAGACTGTAGCGTGTGCACAAACTTCAGATACATACTCACCCACGCATCCGCCCACACAGACAACATCGAAAAAACTTCATAAATAGACTTCAGGGACCACAAAATATATAATTCCGTCAATATCTCGTCATCAATTTTTTTTAACGATCACTATACTTTACTTATTGTAAAGTAAAAATTAAAAATTATTTTGATAGTAGTATACACACTGAAATGGATTTGGCTGGGACATTTCAAGAGGCTGAAGAACGATAGATGGGCAAAGATAATAACTGACTAGTGTCCTACTCAGAGTGTCTCGAGAAAGAAAAAAAAAATGATGGTGTTTGGAGAGGCCTATACCCAGAAGTGGGTCTACTTTCACAATGAAAAAAAAACCTTATTGTAACATAGACATAAACAAGTTTACAAAAAAATGTGTCTTTATTTACAAGCGCTTTTTTTGTCAACTTAAAAATTATATCCCCATATTTGTTTGAATGCTTATTGGACATGATTCGTTGTTACATCCACCAACTTCAGCAAAACAAGGAATTAAAATTACACATAACAAAATTAATCTAAACACCTAAAATCACATTGCAATAATAAACAATAAATTAACAGTCTATTGTTTATTATTGCAATGTGATTTTAGGTATTTAGATTAATTTTGTTATGTGTAGTTTTAATTTCTTGTTTTGCTGAAGATGGTGGATGTAACACCGAAACATGTCCAATTAGAATTCAAACAAATATGGTGATTTAATTTTTAAGTTGAACTCAGAAATGAAGAAAAGATTTCGAAATTTAGAAAAATATTCGACGAAGTTAAATCAAGTGCAATTAGACAAAAAGTTTTTAAATGCATATATATATATATATATATGAAAACATTGAGAAACACAAATAAAAAACAGAAACTAACACTCAACATTCAATATTTTGACCCTTTTAACGGTCGTCCTGAGGAAAGGAAGTCGAGTGGCGAGAAGACAAAAGCCAACTGGACAGCTTCACAGAATATGTACAGTTGGCCACAACGAAAACGAAAAAAAGTAGTAGGAATGCTGAAGATGGATAGCTATTCTTCTCCAGCATTCCTACTACTTCCAACTACTACTTTTGTCTTCTCGCCACTCAACTTCCTTTCCTGAGGATCACCGTTAAAAGGGTCGAAAATTGAATGGGAGTCCTCGTTTCTGTTTTTCATTCATTTCTCAAAGTTTTCAAAGTGTATAGTCCTAACGGATCTGATTTCTTTTGAAAGTATATATATATATTTTAATTAAATACCACTCTTCCCTCCTACTCTTATCAACCCCTCGCCAGATCCTTTCTGCATCTAGTGTTTCAGTTGGGTTTTTTACTCTCACGAAGATCGCTTGTTACAGTTGAAAGATCTTAGTATTGTTTTCCCATTTCATATTGTGGTTTGATCATTGATTGTTATTTCACGTATTTATGTGAAATCTTTATATTCCACATATATATATACGAGTATATATATATATTATATATATATATATATATATATATACCGTGCTAATCACAATTAAAAGAAACGAAAGAAACGAGCCTTTTTTTATTGTATATATATATATATATATATATATATATATATATATATATATTTCGTTGAACAGCTGACCGTATTTCGCTGATGTCATTTTCTTCACTAGTTTTTCAAGGTTTCTGAATACCTTCTTCTTTCCTTCATCCAAACGTTGGAGAATGTTAATTAAGTTATAACCGACATGTTTCGACTGGCTTCCAGTCATCTTCAGGGTGATTAATTAAACAAAGAGGAAAATTATTAGTCTTTGGAGTTGGTATTAAACACATTATATAGTAGAAGTTTGAAGTAGCTGCTCTTGGGCCTGATTCGCAAGGGCTACTAACTGAGGTGGGGTGGATGGTGTGGGTGGGGGGGTACTGACAGTTAACGGTTTTTTCATCCAATCAGGCGCGTATAGTTTAAGTACTCTCTCGCTACTACCCGTTTGAATATTTATTGTAGGTTTATTCTGTTTAATTATTATTGCTTCTGCGATTTGCAGCGATTGAAGTTGCTTTCTTTTCTAATTATTTTAGTTCCACTCACGAGTAGGTCTCTAGTTATTTTGGTATTATGCTTGTCCTCTGAATGTTTCTTGGGACCGCCTATAGAAAGGTGCATGGTAAGTCTTCTCGACAGTGATGTAGTTGTCATCCCAATGTATGAATCGTTGCAGGGCTCACGGTCCCCGATTTGACAGGTGTATTCATACACGAGATTAGACTCCTTCAGTTGAGAATCTTTAACCTTATTGCTATTTCTCATCACTAGGCTGCTTATGGTGGGGCTCCGATAATAGGTTATTAAGGCGACCTTATCCTCGGGTGAGGTGCATTTTATATTCTTCTTAATTATATCCTTGAGTACGCGTTCGTCTATTTTGTGGTCTTCCGAATACTGATTTTCGTAATAAAGGTTATGTGTTATGCCTGTTATTTGGTTATCGGTTTGACTGATGTGTTTCGAATTGAGATATTGTTTTAAAATATTGTCAAAGAGAGAGTTGGAGTAGCCGTTGTTAATGAGGGATTGTTTTGTAAACTCGATGTCCTTCTGAAATAGTTTCCAATTTGCTGTTGTTTTATAGACTCTATGTATCAAGGATTTTATTGTTGAGTTCTTGTATTGTTGTGGGCATTCACTGTTAGCATTAAGATAAGGTGCAGAGTTTGTGGACTTCTTGTGAATTGATGTAGTAAGTTTTCGGTTATGGTAATCTATCTTTACGTCGAGGAAGTTGAGTTTATTATTGACAGCAATCTCTGAGGTGAATTTGAGACCGGACTCGTCTTCAAAAATCTCTTTAAGCCTGTTGAGTTCATTCTGATCTTTTACTACAACGAAACAGTCATCAACGTATCGGCAGTAGATAGTGGGTCTTGTCCCGAGTTTATTCATAATCTGGTTCTCCATGTGACACATATAGAAGTTGGCAAAGGTTACCCCCAGTGGTGAGCCCATGGCAACACCGTCAGTCTGAAGATATAAACTTCCGTCCACATGGGTAAAAGGATTTTGCGTCGTGCATGCATGTAGAAGCTTTTCAAGGATGGTTCGGCTGAGAGGTGGAGGTGGTAGTTGGTTGTTGTAGGCGTAATCACAGATTAGTTTTATTGTTTCCTTGAGCGGTACGTTGGTAAAAAGGGATTCTACATCTAACGATGCTAAAGTTCCATCAGGTTCCAGGATTTTAAGGATGTCTAGAAATTCATCGGTTGATTTAACTACATATTTTGCAGGCATATAGGGTGTTATTATTTTGTTTAATTCTTTAGCTGTATTGTAGACTGGGCTATTTATTTGTGAAATGATGGGTCTTAGTTTGTTTCCTGGCTTATGGATTTTTACGGTGCCGTAGATATATCCTGGGGAAAACTCTCCTACTATGGTTTGTAGTATTTTCTCATCCTTCTCCTTATTTACTGTTCTAATTAGTTTATTGATACTGGTTTTAAGTTCCTTAGTAGGGTTACGGGTTATTTTCTTGAATTTTGTAGTATCAGATAGAATATCGTCAAGTTTCTTCTTGTACTCCTTGCGATCCATAATTACGAAGCAGTTACTCTTATCAGCCCGTCTGACAATAATATCAGGGTGTTCTCGGAGCTCCTTTGCTGCATCCCGCAGTTCCTTGTTCAGAAGGATGCTCGGTTTAAGTCCTCGTTGTTTAGTCGATTCGGATCGTAATTGGTCAGGAAGTGCTGGATCAATAGTGATTATATTTGGGTTTGTAGATTTAATATATTGTTATATAGTGTTTCTAATTCTATTTTCTTCTTAATAGTGTCAAACTTTGGTTTATAGTGGCATTTTTAGCCCCAGGGATAGAAGCTTCTTCTGTTTATTCGAGAGTTCGTGGGATGATATGTTTAAGTAGTTTTCAGTCATAGTAGGGAGTAGTATATTGCCGTTGTACAGTTTATTCAATTTTTTCCTGATTCGTGTTAGTACGATGTCTTCTTCATGCTTTGTAATAACCTCAATACATTCAAGCACGTCCTCCATTAGTTGCGGGTCTTCAATGCATTCATTCAGTTCAGTTTTGATGTTCGTAAATTTTGGTAAAAGTTCTTCATACTTGGCTTCATTCTTTCTGACCACAAAATAGACGAACGCGTACTCAAGGATATAATTAAGAAGAATATAAAATGCACCTCACCCGAGGATAAGGTCGCCTTAATAACCTATTATCGGAGCCCCACCATAAGCAGCCTAGTGATGAGAAATAGCAATAAGGTTAAAGATTCTCAACTGAAGGAGTCTAATCTCGTGTATGAATACACCTGTCAAATCGGGGACCGTGAGCCCTGCAACGATTCATACATTGGGATGACAACTACATCACTGTCGAGAAGACTTACCATGCACCTTTCTATAGGCGGTCCCAAGAAACATTCAGAGGACAAGCATAATACCAAAATAACTAGAGACCTACTCGTGAGTGGAACTAAAATAATTAGAAAAGAAAGCAACTTCAATCGGCTGCAAATCGCAGAAGCAATAATAATTAAACAGAATAAACCTACAATAAATATTCAAACGGGTAGTAGCGAGAGAGTACTTAAACTATACGCGCCTGATTGGATGAAAAAAACCGTTAACTGTCAGTACCCCCACCCCACCATCCACCCCACCTCAGTTAGTAGCCCTTGCGAATCAGGCCCAAGAGCAGCTACTTCAAACTTCTACTATATAATGTGTTTTAATACCAACTCCAAAGACTAATAATTTTCCTCTTTGTTTAATTAATCACCCTGAAGATGACTGGAAGCCAGTCGAAACATGTCGGTTATAACTTAATTAACATTCTCCAACGTTTGGATGAAGGAAAGAAGAAGGTATTCAGAAACCTTGAAAAACTAGTGAAGAAAATGACATCAGCGAAATACGGTCAGCTGTTCAACGAAATATGCTTAAAAGAAGGACTGCTTCCAAATTTTACAAATATATATATATATATATATAATGTATTTTGTGATACATATTATAGTAGTTATAAATTTATTAAAAAAATTAAAAAAATGGTGTAATAGGCTTTCATATGCCTGTTGATATAATTTACTGAAATTATTGATGATGTTGGACTTTTTATTTTTGCTATGATACCGCGTTTCTTATTGATATTTAATAAAGAAGAAATGACTAGTTTAAAGTAGGTGAATAAAGACTTATTTCATTTGTAAAGAGGACGCTTGAGTCAGTTTTTATTGAAAGACACCCGATTGGACAGAATAAGCAGTAATTGGTAAACAGGGGTTGTAGGGGGTGAGGAAGGGGGTGAGTGGTTTAGAGTGGAGGCTTGCTGTCAAGCACAGGTGAAAGGGTAGGGGTTTTTTTTTTCATTCCCAGCAAGACTGGGGTGGTGGTGGCTGGAATATTAATTGTATCCAGGCAGGCGGGACAGAATGCATTTACCAGCCAACTCTATTCCTGCACCCTATTCATATATATTGGCATACATTGAAAACATTTAGTTATGGTCTTAGAGCAGAAGATGCCCAGTCAAATGTCAACTCTTCATAAACGGCTTCATATATATATATACAACAATTAAAAGAAACGGTCCAGCGGACTTTTTTAAATAAAATAAATTCAAAACGAAGGAAACACACAGAAAGACACAAACATAACTCACATCGATATTTCGACCATCGTCGTCATCAGGAGGTGTGAAGAGCGAAGAGTCCCGCTGGAAGGCAGGAAGGCCTTCCTGCCTTCCTGTGGGACTCTTCGCTCTTCACACCTCCTGATGACGACGATGGTCGAAATATCGATGTGAGTTATGTTTGTGTCTTTCTGTGTGTTTCCTTCGTTTTGAATTTATTATATATATATATATATATATATATATATATATATATATATATAACAAATTTCATTAAACAATTTTTGAACTCTTCTTGTCATCTCTATTCTCTTTAACTTTTATAATTTCCTAATCAGTGTTCTGAGGTTTTCCGGGATATGAAATAATAATTCTCGAAAAGTTTTATCTTCAAAACTCATTGTTAACTATATTCACGTTTACACAATTCACCAACGATGAGTTTTGAAGATAAAACTTTTGGACAATTATTATTTCATATCCCGAAAAACCTCAGAAAACTGATTAGAAAATTAGGAAAGTCAAAGATAAAAAGAGACAACAAGGGTTCAAAAATTGTTGAATGAAATTTGAATCAACGAAAATCTGCTCCCAAATTACAAATATATATATATTTACATATATATCACTATATTTCTATTTGTATGGACATATTATATTATATTACAAAAAGAAATATAGAGAAATTAAAAGCACACATTTACAGTCTCCAATTTTCGGTTTGAACCGTCTTCAGGAGAGATAAGAGAGGGAAACCAAGCGCAATCATTCAGAGACCGAAAATTAGAGACAGTTAAGTGTGTTCTTTTAATTTTTCTATGTTTCTTTTTTTACATGAACTATTTTTGTCCAGTTGGCATAGTATTTCCAACGAGAAAGATATATATATAATATATATATATATATATATATATATATATATGATCAAACCACAATATGAAATGGGAAAACAAGACTAAGATCTTTCAACCGTAACAAGCAGTCTTCGTCAGATTCAAAAACCCAACTGAAACACTAGATATACAAAACATCTTGTTATTTCATGTGTTTGGGCCAAATCTTTTTATATAGGTATATAAAATTAAAATGTAACAGGACTCGGTCAGTTCTTCTGGTTCAAATCAAACTCTCATTGCTAATGTTTCGTTTCTTATTTCAAACCTTTTTCATAGGCAGCAGTATATAATTGTTAAAAGAGAAAAACTAAGTATTGCATTAGAAATTATTTTTTAAACGTTGGAAATGAGAGTTAAATTTGAACTTGAAAAACTGACCGAGTCCTTATAAATTTTAATTTTGTTCTATTTCACAGTCGATAATTTTATCCATATATATAAATATATATATATATATACACTTTTTCGTTTCAAATACGATCCGAAACGAACAAATATAGTTCCATGTAGAAAAAGAAACATAGAGAAATCAAAAGCACACACCTACAGTTGGGTCTCCAACCATCTCTGAACCAGTGCGCTTAGTTTCCCTCTCTTACGAGTATCTCCCTTGAAGACAGTTGGAACCGAAAATTAGAGACTGTAAGTGTGTACTTTTGATTTATCTATGTTTTTTTCTATATAGAACTATATAGTACTATATATATATATATAGTAGTAATAGTGAAAGTTTGACCTATATTTTAAGTCAAGAATGAAAATAAATGAGCCGTTTATTTTGAAAGTGGCCTAATTCCATTTATGTTAAAATCGAGATATTTAAGGGTTTGCGTTTTACAAAATTTAAAAATATTGTCATTTTATTTATCAACTAATTTTTGTTATAAAAATTCTTAGTAATTTTAAATAAATTTTGTACAATTTGCTGCAAAAGGTAAAGATAACGTAAAAATGTAATTATTTAAATAGCTAGCTAAATTTTTTTGGAAAATGGAATTAGGCCACTTTCAAAATAAACGGCTCAAATATCTGATCATAGAGTTCAGCATTTAAAGAGCTTTGAAAACACCGTGATACCAATAAAAGTATAGTACCAATGAGACTGTATAATACATTTAAGGTAGAAGAAAAAATGAATATTCAACGTAAAGCAATAACGAAAATTGGAGAATAAAGAGCAAGTGAGTTAGCCGTGTGGATAAATGAGAAGCATAGCTGGCAAGGTTATGAATTCGTTAGTACAGAACCCTCCTAATGTAGGCAGAACCACGGAGAACAATGAAATATACGCCCAGGCGATTTAAGAGAAATGCTCTAATATGTTGTTGAAATATTATGTAGCCATAAGAAACATTTGAATTATTCATCGTCATTTTCGTTTAAACAATGAGACTCCTGTGTAAACATGGGCTTTGGTTTTTGACACATCTTAATGTCAACGATATATCTGGCATTGTTGATAACTAAACACATTTTTCATAAATGAACTTAATCTATCAATGTGGAACTGCAATGCAGTTTTTTTTTTTTAAATTATGAAATGAAATCAACTACATTGCAATTCCTAAATTGAGAATGATGACGCGCAGAGCATATTGCCTGCTCATAACGTCACAGTGTACCAAACATTTTACAAATATCAGAAAAAAATCACCAAAAAGCCAATAGATACGTACTTTTTATTCCAATAAAATATTGCTAGATATCTGAAAAGAAAAATCTTCCACACCAGAACGGTAGAAGTAAGGAAAACCTGATTCTGAACCTATGAGTTGAAATTAATTTTAATGTCATTGATCTATTTCAAAATTTCAAACAATTCATAAACCTTAGATTAGGTTGCAGTGGTAGTTCCACAAGGGAGCACACGTAGGCCAAGCATTGGCCCTTTGTGATACCACACAATGAAGATTGATTCTACATTGGGAGTACTAAATTTTGCCTAACTCAAGTGTATTTAGAGTAGGGATCTTTAACGAGTACCTGACATCGTACAGGCTCGGGACCGACAGTTTAACGTCCTTCTCCGAAGGAAGACATACTCAGATTTATTCACCTCCCCCGTGAATAAATCGAGGGCCAGGTGAGGATCGAACCCCGGTCCTATCAGTTCAGAGGCGAGCATGCAACCACTGAGCTAGCCTGGCCCCCATTCATAAACCTTATAGACTTTCGAAAAATCTTATAGTGTGTATCTAAATGTTTAATTTAATGTAATGAAAGGCTTAATGTAATCGTACTGTAATGTAGTTTAATGTTAGAATTAAGATTCAATAGCATGTAATATTATATATGGTGCATGCAAATAAATGGATAAATAAAAAAATGTCATTTGAATGCAAGAGTTACTGGAGAAGTAATTTAGGTTGACTGTTGAAACAGAAAAGCCTGATTCTGAACCTACAATATTTGAGTTGAAATTAAATTGAATATGATTTTAATTCATCAGTTTTTAAAATATCTAATTTTGATATTTAATACAAGTAAATAAATGAAATTTTAGAATACCAAAAGATATATAAATAACGTGTTTACAATAAGATAAAACACTATTTGATTATTTATTCGATAAGCTTGATATAAATATTTTCTTATTATAGCAGTAGCCATAAATATATAAAAAGACAAACTCTTATATCTCTTACGAAAAATAAAGTTGTACGAAATGTAAGATTCATTAATTACGCAATCCGTTATTATGTGCTATTTACTCATATTGAGGGAATTCAAGAATTACGTCTCAAACAAAAAAAAGTTTATTATGAAACTAACAAGGCGTTTCGATCACTTAGTGTTCTTCTGCACGGTTGTGGGTCGATCTACGGGAAGGAGTTGTAAAGGACTGACTCAGTCCTTTGTTGTTAGTTTCCTATTGAACTTTTGTTTTTGTGCTCACACGTAATTCTTGAATAATCTCAAAAATGTAAGATGTTTATTATTATTAGAATTAGTAATAATACAATCCGTCATACTTCGTAAAGTCTCAGAAAAGCTCGACCGGTTTCAGGTCCGTCTGGATCCCAGACGGTTTATTATTATTTATAAGTGTTTTTTTTTTATAAACGATGTTGTTTACGCATGAAAATTGTGAAAATGGAGTTTGTAAAAAAGAAAATAGTTTACGTAACGATTAGGGATAAAGGGCGGTGAACCCTTTTTAGAAAATTTGAGGTTTAGACTCTAATAACCCGCCTAATGCAAGGAACACCACGCATTAAAAATGTATTTATAAAAACGCCACCTTGAAGTCATACCTTTTATCCTACTATCTTAGCAAGGTGTTCCCTTAAATTTTTAATGGCCAGGATCAATACGGGAGAGCTTAAAGATATTTTTTTTGCTCCTTTTTCAAGAATTTACTTTCAATTCTTAATATCATTACTGAGTTATAACGTAGTTTATGTTTATTGAGCTTATTCTATTATAAGATTACAGACTTATTTCATGTAACGTAATAATATCTTACATATATTACACAGCATATTACTGTGAATATTTTTGTGTTTTCATTAATTGTGCAATTTATATAGTGTGGTATTTACTCATGACTTGAAATTTAAAAAAAAACTTTTTTACGTATCTACTCAAAAGCTTTGACAAGTTAAAAGTTAACAAGGCGTTTCGAACACTTAGTTTTGTTCTTCAGGTTTATATCTGCACTGTTGAGTGTGTTATGGCAGCAGGGACCAAGGAAGAAATCACACAGTTCTAGGAATGTGTCCATTCTAGGTTCCTCTATCTATAACACCCTCAAAAGAACAGATGAAAGCCTGAAGAAGAATACTAAGTGTTTGAAACGGGTTGTTAGTTAACAAAAGTTCTTTGTGTGGAGACAAAAAATTTTTGAAATTTCTCATCATATGTGTTTGTTTATTTGTGTCAGTGCGTGTGTTTTTTGTTTCTCTCTTCCTGCTTCTATAGTGCCCTTATTGACATAATATACACATATATTATTTATATACGTAACATAATAATCGTAATTACTTTAATGCGCAATAATCGTTACGTCGATGTTACAACTGAACAATGGACTGGTACGCAACATATGTTTCAACAGCCCCTAACTATTCCCGTATCAGTTATTTATTTTATACATGTGTGCTTTGTATACAACTGTCTTGAATTAGCGTGGAAAGCTTGTCTCTGGTGAGTCTCCATTCAGTGTTATTATCTCTTTTTGTATGTCCTCTAGTTCTGTAAATAAATAATGGACATTTGTATTTTTTTTTTAGAATACTGTGTATCACCTTGAAGACTTTAGCTCTTTACACAAACCCTAAAAAAATTAAACACTTTCTGCCTTCCTGATAATAACTACTATATATAACAGCATGTATCAATTATGAACTAAGTATTTGAAAACGTAATTGGAGAAAACAATGAAACTTAACATCACAAAGAACTCATAATTGTATGAGTATCTCGCGGTCATTTAAAAATTTAAGAGTAAAATTCCTTTGAGGTAGACAAGTCTGAGAAGAGGTGAGTTCTAAAGAGCGTTCTTGTGTCTCCTGTGAGGTCAAAAACTTTTTCCAGATGATTGCGTTGCGATAAATGTGAGTTTCTTCTTTTGAGGTAAAATGGATAAACAAACAAAAGTCTCCACACAAATGAAGTTTTATTCAACAACAACAACGAATTTCAAACACTTTGTGTTCACCATCAGGAAGACACCAAGGAAGTGGTGCTGAAGGGTTGGCCCAGTGAAAACAACTAGTAGCTATTTCCTACTAGTTGTTTTCACTGAACCGACCCTTCAGCACCACATCCTTGGTGTCTTCCTGATGATGAACACAAAGTGTTCGAAACGCGTTGTTGTTATTGTTGAATAAAACTTTATTTGTGTGGAGACTTTTGTTTGTTTATCCATTTTACCTCAGAATGAGTAAATACCACAGAATTACGGATTGCACAACTAATGAGTTAGTTTCTTAATATAAACCATGCATTTGTTACTAAATAAGTCAGTCTCAGCATTGTATTTGAACTTGGTTCTTCTACTGTTGACAATAGATATTAAATGAAATATTGAATTGAATTTTTTTAATGCTCAACGTTTAACATTTAGATAAACAGGGCATCGAACCCTGGATCAACCAGTCTAGAAGCGAGCACACGAGCCACTGGGCTACACTAGCACAATAACTGAAATTTAATCATGACGAAAACGTTTAAATGACAATTGTGTATAATCGACAAAGTTTAGCATCAACAGTAAAAATACAATGTTTTAATTAATTTTTTTTTAATTATTTTTGATTAATGTGCAACTTACAGTAAACTTAAAGGCAGGCGACTTTTAAATTTATTTATAAATCCTTGTCAACATTTATACAGTTGATTGACTGAAAGTAAATTTCTATTTAAACGGTTCCATTTTAAGGGATATTATTTGAAAGTTGACTTATATATTTATGAAGGGGAGTCAAAAAGTGAGAGACGGTCGAGATAAAATGGAAGCAAGGAAGGAGTAAATCTCCTCGTTCCGGGCTCACAGCTCTGTGAAATTGGCCCCCGCCAAAGACAACGGGTAGGAAATTGGCAAAATTTGTCAGGAATTCCGCGCATCACATGATATTATCCAGTTTCTCATTTGAGCCGACATTGATTGAAAGAAAATAATTGCTTTATATCTTAACTTCTTCATTGCATTATTTCTTTCAATTCCAGTTCAAATAAATTGTTATATACAAACTTTTTGACAAAAGAGATATCCTTTTATTAAACAAAATAATTAGGAACGAATAATATTTTACAATATTATTTCAAATATCCACATTACGAGATATAAATATTTAGAAAATACGATTAGGAAAAAGTAATAAAAGATTTTCTTTCAATTAAAAATGGCGATGTTCCGAGAAATGTTTACAGTACCGTCTTTTTCCGAAAATAAGACATCCTCCAAAAATAAGTTCTAACTTGATTTTAGGGACGTTTTGGACTATAAACCCTCCCCTGAAAATAGGCCTTAGTTAAGATAATGTGAAAAATATAATTATTTAAAAAATTGCTGTTAAATGTAGTAGGTATCTCTAGCTGTCGTAATATTTCAGAGAATTTTTTGGAACAAAATATTCCAAGAAATTCCTTGTTTACCTCTAAAGTCAGTTTCAAGGAGGCTACTTAGACAAGAAGTATTAATTTAACCACAGCTCTATTGCAAGACTTGAGAGATTCAGACCAATGATTCTACCAGGAAATAAATTTGGAGGAAAATCAGAACGGAATTCAAAATTTTGATAATTTATGACAATGTTCTTGAAGATGACATGACTGTAATAGAATAAATTTAAATTTCTGTACAAAAAAAAATATTAAACAAAAATATGTAAATCTACTTAATGTACTTGAAGCCCTCCCCCGAGAAAAAGCCCTAGCACGGATTTTGAACTAAAAATAAAGTAAGAAAGTGTCTTATTTTCGGAAAAAGACGGTAGTTCTGTTTTCGGGAGGTATACTATCACTCTATCAATACAGAAAAATAGTAATTTTTTCATCATCCTACAACAAGGAACATCTGCAATATAAGGCAAATTCTTATGTAAAATTATTTTGATATATTGTTAGCAGGGGCTGAAGTGCTCCTAAATAACAATATTTTTGTAAATGGTAGTATATTTATAAATATTTTTTGCTCACTATAAAACCGAAAAGACAATCCAGGCAGGACATGCACTAGTTCAAAATCACTCAACCTGTTTCGAACACATAGTGTTCATCTTCAGGTTACATCTGCAATACAAACAAATAAGCATACAAATTTTTGAATTTAAAAAATTAAAAACAACCAAAATTTAAAGTAATATATTTAATTTATTAACTGTTTAATCTATTATAGATTGGTATTTACTCATGTTAGAAAAAGTATTAAGTCTCCACAGAAAAAAGTTTATTACAAGAAACTAAACAACGCGTTTCGAACACTTGATGTTCTTCTTCAGGATACATGTGCTCTGCTGAGCGGTTGTAACCTCAAGAAGAACATCAAGTTTCGAAACGCGTTGTTTAGTTTCATGTAATAAACTTAATACTTTTCCTAACATAATTTAACTATTTATATTTTTATATTTCAGATGTAACTTGACGATGAACGATAAGTTCGAAACGCGTTGTTGTGATTAAATCATTGTGGTTGGAAGATTTAATGTTTCTTTTCCTCTCTAATCACGAGTGACAATAAATACTATACAATAAATGATTGCATAATAGCCCGTGGATTTGTATATATGTGTTGTTATATATTCATCAAAGTATTCTAAATCTTTATTCTAAACTGAATAAAATTTATGAATCTTTGTGAGACTCGAACCCTCGACCTTTGCTATACAGGACCAGCGCGCTATGCTCTGCGCCAAAGGGATCTGATGGTAACAGATTCACAAAACCTGACATAAAGGACATTTCATTGAAACGCTATTTTGATGGAAAAATATTGTACATTTAAAAATTGACAAGACGCAAACCGTAAGTTCTTTGTGATATATCTTAATATAAAAAAGAAATGAAATAAAATAGATAACTAGCTAATTGTGACAAAAACTTATTAAGCATGTTTACTCCTCACAGAATTCCTACTGTCTTTTTCCGAAAACAAGGCATCCCTCGAAAATAAGCCCTCGTGTGATTTTCGGGGTTTTTGGAATATTAACTCTCCCCCAAAAATAAGCTCTATTTAAAATAATATAAAAAATATAATTAGTTAAAAATGACAGCTACATTGCAAGACAAGAGAGATTCGGACCAATGATTCTACAGGAATTTGATTTGGAGAAAAATCAGAAAGAATTCAAAATTTGATAATTTATGAATTTGTTCCAGAAGTAGTTTACATGATTGTAATTGAATCAAAAAATTATAAATCGTCTTATTGTACTTGAAGCCCACATCCGAAAATAAGCGCAAGGACGTATTTTGGACCTAAAAAGAAAGTAATACAACGTCTTATTTTCGAACAAAGACAGTTATAAAACTATTAGTCATTTATTATTTATTATTAGTCATTTATAAAACTATAATATTCGGAATATTAATTCAAGCTAGTTTTTATTAAATTGCTTTATGTACTTTTTAACTAACTATTAAAAGTTACAGTTACAGTTTCTCTTGCCTTTTCATTTCCAATATGAAATTGATAGTATGTAATAAGCTAATCATTTACGTGAAAGTGTTATTTTCAAATAAGCTGAAACACAAGTAAGATCTAATTGAAGTTAGTGGAGAAGGGAAACAGTCTACATATGTTTGTATGTATATATGTGTGATGAAACTACTATATGAAATGAGGAAAAAAAACTGAGATCTTTCAACCACAAAAGGCGGGTTTTTTCAGAGTCAAAACCCAACTGACCAAAAGCCAGTTAAATTGTGATTCAATCTTTGTATGTGAAAGATGTATTGTTTCTTTTTCTCTCTAATCAAGAGTGATAATAAATACTATACAGTATTTATACTGACGCAGAGTCAGTTGGTGTTTGACTCTGACGAAGACCGCTTGTTACGGTTGAATGGTTATAGTCATTTTTTCCCATTTCATTTTGTGGTTTGATCATTGATTGTTATTTCACGTGTTTATTGTGAAATCTTGTTATCATATGTATGTGTGTGCGCGTGAGTGTGTATGTATATTAGTATCGATAAAAAGATTTCACATAAACACGTGAAATAACAATCAATGATCAAACCACAAAATGAAATGGGAAAAAATTACTATAATCTTTCAATTGTAACAAGCGGTCTTCGTCAGAGTAAAAAATTCAACTGAAAGAAACAGAAACCCATTCCAGTTGGGTTTTTGACTCTGAAGAAGACCGCTTGTTACGGTTGAAAGATTATAGTTATTTTTTTCCCATTTCATTTTGTGGTTTAATCATTGATTGTTATTTCACGTATTTACGTGAACTCTTATTATGGTATGTATGTATGTATGTGTGAGTACGTATGTATATTAGTATTCATGTATGATTTAAATTATTCAATGGTTTTAGTATTATTAATATAAGCGAATTATGAATAATAATCGTTTGGATTGGTATTAAAACAAGGTATGAGAGGTGTTTGAAGACGTTAGTTTGGCCAGCTAGTTAAAGTCAAAAGGGCACCACTAGGAATGAGCATAGGTAGCAGTTAGCGGGAATGCATTGGGGAGCAAGTTGAGAATGGATGAGCCCCGCAAGATGGATCGGCTTAACTTGCCCCTCCAAGGAGAGGTTTTTGCTTGGACCCAGCTGGGCGACCGGAGGACATCTGCCTTGCCAACTCCTATCCATCAACTACCCTCCCCATCCATCGCCACTTCATTAATACTTGTAACTCCTTCACTTCATTACCTTTGCCCTTTCGAAATAACTTCAAACACCTTTCTCAAAATCATTTTTAAATAATATCTATACATTTCTAATTTTAACATCTTTTACTCGTCTTATTTTAACAACAAAAAAACGAGCTTGCGTGTGTGCCTATGTGTTAGTATATATGTGTTTTTGAGTCAGTTGGATTTTTGACTCTGACAAAGACTGCTTGTTACGGTTGAAACATCTTAGCCCTGTTTTCTCACTTCATATTGTGGTTTGATCATTGATTGTTATTTCACGTGTTTATGTTAAATCTTTTTACATGTGTAAAAGTCTTCGGCTTGCCAGTAATGAAGACAAATAACTGCCCACCCATCCAAATCTCCTTGTTCGTTAACGAAATCCAACTCCCAACCTTTGCTAATCCCACAAGCCTCAAAGCGTTCTACTTAAGCTAAAAATAGCGACCAGATGACTTCAAAAGTATACAGTACCTCAGAGAATGCAAAGCCGGAAGACGACAATATCTGTGTGTATGACAAGATTTCACAATAAACATGGAAAACAACAATCAAAGTCCAAACCGCAATAACAAATGAGAAAAAAGACATAGATCGTTGAACTGTAACAAGCTCTCTTAGTGAGAGTTAAATCCCAACTGATTTGACTCTGCTTGGATTGAGGCAGGGATAGAATCAGTTGAGAGTTGACTCTGACGAAGACCGATTGTTACGGTTAAAAGATCTTAGTCTTTTCTTATTATTTCTTATTGTGGTTTGAACAGGGATTTGTTCGTATGAGCATGCATGTGTCTTAGTGTGTGTGTGTGTGCGTGTGTGTGTGTGTGTGTGTGTGTGTGTGTGGTGTGTGTGTGTGTGTGTGTGTGTGTGTGTGGTGTGTATGTGGTATGGTTTGTGACGTCTGTGTGACTTTAATAGAATCAATAATCATATTAAATTTTCCTTTGATTTATCAAAAACCTTTCAAATTCTCGGATATGTTAAATAGTACAAAGCATAAGTCATTATAAAGAGAAAAATTATAAAATTATACAAAGTACTAGTTATTATATATAAAATACATTTATTATTTTGATGAACTAGATCAAAAGAGTGTTTCTACCAAACTTAGTATATATAAGTGAGTATTTCTTTCGCTTGAAGTTATACTCATGAACGTAATTATCCAGGCAGAAATAATATTGTTTTCCAAATAAAACACAAGGGAGACTGACGAAAAACAAATAAGATTTCTCAAAATAAATAATGAGAGTTAATATCACAAACGCCTATGTAACATTCCTTGTAAGATAAACTTTCAAAAAAGTAACTTATATTTTGTTGTTGTTGTAAATGTATATTAAATATACAATAACTTTAATAGTAGGATCTAAATCGAGATTAGTAACCAGAAAATGTATGATTCTAAATGCAAATTAACCAAAGGTGTTAAAAAATTGCAAGGCTCTTAGAAGAAGGCAATTATTAGGTTTTCATATTCCACTGTTGCGTGACACCCGTTATTATCTTGGATAAAATTAGATTCATGTTAGTTGGTATGGATCTTTCTCTTGCCTTTTCATTTCCCATATGAAATTGATAGTGTGTAATAAGCTAATCATTATGTGAACGTGTTATTTTTCAAATAAGCTGAAACACAAGTAAACTTTATTTCAATGGAATTAGAGAAGTGTAATATTGTATGTTTGTGTGTACGTGTGCTTGTGAGTATGGTGTTTATCACTCTCTCTCCCTCTGTCTCTTCCCTCCCCTTCTTTCACTCCTATCCCCTCCCTTCTCTCCGTCTACTACCCCCTCTCGCTCCCTCCACCTCTCTCTGCCTCTCACTCTCCCTTTGTGTGCATATATGTGTGTGTATTTGTATGCACGTCTGCTTGTGAGTATGGTGTTTATTTCTCTCTCCTTCTCACTCTTTCATATCTGTGTGTGTTTGTATTATGTGTGCTTCGTGGTGTGTATTTATCTTTCTCTCTCCCTCTGCCTCGCCCCTCCCCTCTCACTCCCTCCACCTCTCCCTCCCTCTCACTCTATCTGTATGTTTGTTTGTATTTGTATGTATATGTTCTTGCGTGTGTGTATTTATCTTTCTCTCTCCCTCAGCCTCTCCCCTCCTCTCCTCTATCCCTCCTCCCCTCGCTCCCACCACCTCTCTCTCCCTCTCATTCTTTCTGTATCTGTGTGTGTATTTGTATGTATGTGTGCTTGTATGTGTGTGTGTTTTCTATATCTCTCTCTCTCTATCTATCTATCTATCTATCTATCTATCCATCTATTTCTCTTCCTCCTCCCTCTCATTCTCTCTGTCCTAATGATTATAAATCAATGAAACATAATTACGCTAAATTTATGCAGAAAAATAACTCCATATGAAAAATTATCGAATTTAAGTCTTCTAATTTATATATTTCTATTCCATTGAATAATTTTTATTCAGTAATAATTTTTTACCAATGATTATACGATTAGATTATGTAGTTTTTTTTATAGTTTCTTTAAAATATTATCTTCATGTTGTGAACAGCTTTTAGATAATCTATTAGAAATCAGGAATACCTGAAAGTTAGAGAAGAAAGTTGAAAAGATTTAATGGTTCATTAATCGTGGTAGTAGTCTAAAAGTGGATGCCTTGACCCAGTTGAAGGCGGTTTTTAAGATAAAGAGGAAGGTTAGCGTTTATCAACTACTGTTTACCCTCAGCAATGTGGGCAGGAAAACTTTTTAATCAGATTAGTTAATGGTCGGTGACTCATCATTTGTCAGGTAAACTTTATTTGGGGTCCCTTGCTGAACGTCTGCTAAATTAATGAATGGTTTCCGAATGAATCAATAAACAGCCCAGCTTCCATTCAACCTATTCTACTTACTAAGTAATTACTTTATTATGTAAAGTCATAATAAACAAAGTAGAAACATTCTTCCCAGATTTTTTTTAAACAAATATAATTTTTAGTTTCACTAACCCTGTATATGAAATATATTATTAAAATATTGCATATAACTCAAAGTTTTTGAATCAAGTTTCAACTGAAATATACGTTTTAAAATTTCTGAGTCCAATATAATATGTTTCGCAAATCAGCGTGACTGTGAGTAATCAGGATATCTTAACAACTAATTTTGTTTATGATCTGAAAGGTAGAGTATCAACATAAATCGTTATACCATTACACAAACATCATTGCATTTCCAACATTTAAGGTTATACCCTGCTTCAATAAGGTCATATGACTTGAGTGCCCTATGACTCCTTTCTCTGCTAATAATGACGTACATATACGTCATACAATTATGCATCACCAGTATATATACGTATATATGTTGGACGTATATATATATGCTGAATGCCAGATTAGATATTGAAAAAGACGAGCCAATCCCTGTTGCGTATTACTTTGGACACTTCTTATTGGTTGTGGGTGTTTTTTCGTTAAACACGTTTCTCCTTAGCACACTCCGTCTGCTTGGCCGCCTCAGCCTTCACTCCAGGAGAGGGCTTGCAGTCCCTACTTAATTTTCCAATAGAGTTGGATGAAGGTCTTGGCGTCCTGGCTTGGAAGTGTACCTCGTCGAACTCGGTGTTTACTATGGGCTTAGTGGATTTCATTAGATACTGGTTGTTGGTGTTTTCTGTAGATTCTATTGTTGTGGGTGTATGTAGAACCTTTCTTCGTCGGTTTCCTCGTACGCTTGGCCGCATCCGCCGTCCTTCCTGGAGAGGGCTCGCAATATATATATATACACGTATTTTTGATCAGGTATACGTATACCTGGTCAAAAAGAATGGAAATTTTAGCTTCTTAAAGAAAAAAATTTAGCATAGAGTAAAAAAAATTATGTTTTGAAATTCAGCCTTCAAGAACATGAAGTGTTATTCCACATCACGTTACTGAGGCATATGTTACCCGACGATCGACACAAAATGTTCGAAACATGTCGATATTGGATTACACCTTTTGTGAGAGGACTTACTGTTTATTCCCCTCATTATAACCATTAGTAAATACCACAAAATAAATGATTGCATAGCTAGTGAGTTTTGGGTTAGATTATGTTGGGTTTCAGTAGTAGTCCCACAAGGGAACGCACATACGCCGAACGGTAGCATTTTGTGATACTAAATAATGAGGATAAATAATGAGTGCCAGTTCTGAATTTTGCTTATTTGAAGCTTAGTTAGAGTAGAGACATTTCACGAGTACCTGACACAAGATCACGAATGGGACCGACGGCTTAACATACTCTCCTAGGGACGACATGCTCAGATTTATTATACTCCTACGTGAATAAATCGAATGTCAGAGTGTTCAGGGTATCAAACCCTGGACCTACCAGACCAAAGGCGAGCACATTGACACTGGGCTCACTTGGCCTCCTAGTGAGTAATAAAACTTAATACTCATCAAACTTAAATGTAATTTCCTTTCAGATCTGAAACAGAAAATCACTCACTGCATCTATATATAACTTTTTTAGGGGGGCTTTATAATTTTGTTTCCTTTTGGTAATGAATTGTCATAACTTCCATTAAGATCGCTGTTTATCTGACTTTGTAGTTGTAAGTTAATATGTATATGATGCTATTCAAGAAGAAATTTCAAAATACTGTTCTAAAAGTAGATTAAGTAACTTTTAAAGGAATCTAACTACAATCATATGACTATAAAACGATAGGTAGTCAACTATACTTATCTTTATAGTAAAAATAATAAACTGATATTTATTTTTGTGTAGTAAATATTAATTCATAGTATAGTTATTTTATGAAGAAATTTGATGATACTGAGGCGGTTTAACTTCAACATCATAGTTAACATCGTTCTCCATCATCGATAACTAATCGTTCTCCATAAATCGTTCAACATCATGCTCTCTCCTATACTTGAACTATCATGTTGTTGTTAACATCTCAGAGGTGAATCACGAGACTGAATACGAGGCTACGGTAAATCGAAACTCTTCGCTCTCATATTACTACCCATAATACTACCCATAGCACTATCCATAGTTACTACCCATAGTTACTATCAATAATTCCGACCCACAGTTATTATCCATAATTACTACCGATAGTAGTTACTACCCATTGTACTACCCAGAGTTACTATCCATAATTCCTGCCTTTACTACCCACAATTCCTACCCATAGTTAGGTTCCTATGTAACCGAATTAGGAAACAAACCGCGAGGAAACAAACACATTCACATCGCACTCACTCACACATACATATGTAACAACAGAGGATAGGATAGAGAGAGGAAGTGAGAGAATGAGTTAGAGAACAGACACGCGCACGCTACCTCAACATAGGTTAGGAGGCTAAAAATAAGGGGTCAGAGACTGTTAACTCGGCCTGTAGAGTAACCCACCGAAGCATTCAATTATAGAGGAAAACACAATATTATTTGCTCATGCTTGCTTAAACTTTTGGAGGACGTCTCAATTCGCCAGGTTCAGAGTTAAGTAAACATTCCTACCATATACGTGTCAATATAACAAAAGCTCTCACTCAAAACGATTAATAAAACATACCAAATTTTATTAATTTATGAATTCAAAATTAAAAAAAAAAGTTAGATGAAAAATTTTTGAAAGTTATTTGATTTTTAAAATATTTAAATGTATAATGGTAGAGTTAGAAATACAAAAGATAACGGTCCTTTTTGACGCAGCCCGCAGAGTCTCAAGTCCCCATTAAGTAACCTAACGAGCAGATCACACAAAAAGAAACACATTCCTTTGAAATCGTTTGTCCTTCAGTTTATTTTGATATAACACTGACAATAAACTCTTATTATCTCATTCCATGGAATTAAACATTAAAATTTTTCTATTTGGTTCTTTGATAGCAATGAAAGTCACATATACTATGATGTAATAGACAAATGAGTACACAATCAATCTAATCTCAGAGACTCCTAACTGTAATGGACGTTCAGTTAATATATCTCATTGCCAAGAACACCCTTGTGTTTAGTTTTCATTAATATTCCATTTGGACAGATGTAGAAATCCTCTTTAGCTACTCATGTGAGTTTTAATCAATGAATATTAATCATTTTATTATGTGTATTTGTTTAATAATTTTATTTTATTTTACCATAAACTGCGTCATAGTGACTTATAAGCAAGAAATATATATTAAATATTGTAACGTAGTGCAATCATTTATTATGTGGTATTTACTCATTGTAGGGTAAAAATCTAATGAAATGGTCTCCATATATAAAAATTTAATGGTATAAACAACACGTTTCTAACACGTAGTGTTCTTCTTCAGGCATTAACTAAAAAATACAATGCCATTAGAGAGTTATCTATAGTACAGAGTAAATATAGTACAAAATAAAAATAAAATAAAATAAGGAAGACAGTACGAAAAAAACTAATAATAAAATGTACTTGCCTTCTAATATGAAACAGAGTACACTCCATACCCTCACCCACGTCCATCCTATTCCCAGTCAGTTGTACCACAGACACTCACCCTTAGGTTCGTACTCTCTTCCTTATTTTATTTTATTTTTATTTTGTACTATATTTACTTTGTACTACAGATAACTCACTGATGACATAGTATTTTTTAGTTAACGCTTGAGGAAGAACACTACGTGTTCGAAACGCGTTGTTTATATGATTACATTTTTATACGTGGAGACCATTTCATTAGTTTTTATTCCACAATAATACATATTCTTTTTATTACGTCTTCACTGATAAGATATTCAGATTGTGTACGCATTTTCAGCCGAAAAACGTAATTTATTTGTTATTTGGCTAAAATTTTCTTTTTAATAATTGATTATTATCCTGTTGATTATAAGTACTTGATTATCCGAGTCATAAGTACTTATTTACTCATATATATTACAGAAAGTATCTTTAACAAGTATCTGATATTGCACACACGTAAAGTTACGTCTGTAACTCTACGTGTGTACAAACGTTAGTACTCTTTGTGAGCCTGCATGAAGTTGAGTACTCTCTAAGGAAGGACCGACAGTCAGACTTCCCTCTGCCTATGACATTTCAAGGGAACTCTCTCATGACATACGGATGCTCTGTCTGGTTTGGAGAGGCGATCACGAACAAGAACTGCATCCAAATAGTACAGAATAAATGTGCCCGCCTTATAGCTAGGGCTCCATTCTACGCCAGAAATGTAGATATTCAACAAGATTTGAGTTTGTAATCTATTGATTCCTAAATTACTCGACTTGCCAGTAATGAAGACCAAAAATTGCCCACCTTTCCAAATCTCCTTGTTCGGGAACTAAATCCAATTCCCAACCTTTCCTAATCCCACGAGCCTCAAAGCTTCCTACTTAAGCTAAAAATGACGACCACTCAGAGAATGCAAAGCCGCATGACCATAGGACCACGAAGACGACACCATTCCCTGACAAACTGACTTGACTGACATTCTTGGCAATGCTTACTGACCCAACAAAAACAGGAGGATGAGAATCTAGCACTAGTATTTACTACATGCACTGTTGTGCATGATAATATACGTAGTTCGCTGGTCGTTGGTTTCCTAGATTTGTAGGGTAGATGTTTTATAAGTATCGCTCAAAGAGCTTCACATAAAATTAGCATCATTATGATCTACTTATCATTGTGATGTTGTGTTTCTTCCAACTAAGTCAAGTAGAAATAATAATCATCATGGTATACTTTATGATGATAATACAGCTACTTTTGTATTGCATTGAAAATAAGCCTCATCATGGCTCGTTAATGGTTCGCTGTTATCCCTTTAACCCAATGAATGAAGTAAAAATAAACATCATCGTTGTCTTCTTAATCATATTCTGCATTTGTCTGTTGCAACGCATGACAAATGTGCTTAACATAAACATAGCGTAATCATGCTTAGAATGCCAGTGTTCAATAGTAGGCATAGTATGCAGTTTTTAGTATGATCTTTTTTCGTTGTAAAACACAATATTTGACATGTTAAGAGAATAGCAATATATTTTGATTGTATAGGACATTGTTTTAAGTTATTATTTATGATTTATTGGAAAAGGTATAGAGGTAAAGGTTATGTTTGCAATATATAAGAGCAGCCGCCACTATATCCTAATAGAACAGACATGACACATGCAAATTAGCCGGAATAGTTTTCAATCCAGGGAAAAAGGGCAGCTGATGGATACTGGGCTGGAGGTAGACTGAGCAGAAGCAGTGACACTGGGCCAGTAATACGATTTGAAATTGGATGGAGATATATAGGAGGAGCGATTGGGCGCCTGTTGGGGGCAGTTATTCCTAATTAAGATGGATGTTGATTGAGTCCCACCGTGCACTGGATTTAGCAGTGACTCCGGCTTTTAACCAGCTACCTTCTAGCGCTACAGATTTACTGCCCATAACTATCTGCGCTGTACCATTTATCAGCAAACTCTATTCCTTTCTATATGGAATCCACTTTCCCCAGTATAGACTGCGTCAAACTTAAATATGACTTAACTAGTTAAAGTAGAACTTTTTTTTAGCACCATATAAAGCATTCTTATCATAAGAATTAAAAAGAATAATACACAAAAATTAAATAACACTTTCAGTCAAACAGTGTTAATAGCATTTTAATTTAGTAACGCAGCTTACAAGATATGCAAGCAGGTTATTGTATGGTATTTACTCATGATTAGAGAGAAAAAGAAACACCAAGGATTCATAAACAAAAATCCTTTTAATTCTAACGTAGTGCAATCAGTTATTGTGTGCATTATATCAGTTGTACCACAGACACTCACCCTTAGTTAATGCTTGAGGAAGAACACTGCGTGTTCGAAACGCGTTCTTTATACCATTAAATTTTTATATGTGGAGACCATTTCATTAACTTTTTACCCCACAAAAATCCTTTTCCAGTGAAGAGTCTTGGCGTTTCTTTTCCGCTCACATAATGGTTACATAATAGCAAGAACGTAAAAAAGACTTAAATCACTTAATAGGAAGTAGCTCTTTGATAGTTCTTAATAAAAGATTGCCTTATACTCACAGATACACCATAATTTACTAACCATTAAAATCCATCTTACTGCAGTCAGCCCCATGGCGCCAAGAGACCTTGAAAGAGCTGCAAGAATATAATTAAACTTGATAACGAAAACATCCAAAACTGTATGTATATAAATATTGTTAAAAATAAGAAGGTATTTGACTGAAAGTTATCTTTAAATGGTTTCATGATACTTTTTATGGTTTCAATTTCGTGATTGTTTAATGTTCAATGAAATTTGTAGAATTCGAAAAAATAGTAACTCCAAAAAAAAAAAAAAAAAAATTGTTGATTTGTAATTACAGAATTTATGTTTTCAATGAAATTTCGTGAAGAATTTATAACAAAAATTAGTAACCTACCAAAAAAAAAAGAAAAAAAAAGTTATGTATGTTATATGTTACATAGATAAATGCTAACATAAGGAAGTTTGTCTTGTCTTGGTTCT
This sequence comes from Hermatobates lingyangjiaoensis, assembly GCA_026182355.1. Classification (NCBI taxonomy): domain Eukaryota; kingdom Metazoa; phylum Arthropoda; class Insecta; order Hemiptera; family Hermatobatidae; genus Hermatobates; species Hermatobates lingyangjiaoensis. Next base: position 128,252 of record JAPFBL010000339.1, read on the forward strand.
TTCTGGATGCAGATGCAGTATACTTTTACACATTCAAAAGCACATATATTCAGATTCTATAAATATTAAAGCAAAAAAGGTAAATTCGATTTGCTCATGAACTCATATCTGCAAAGAAACCATTGGGTTATGGACTAAGTGGTGGTAATTAAGACTGAGCACTTCGTTCTATGCTCCATATTGCCCTGGAAGGCAGGCAGCAATGTTCTTTACCACAGTCAAAAGCTGAGCTATAAGTCTGTCTAAGAGTCATTAAATTTCAAAAGAACCACAACTCACACAGGCTTAAATATATATTTTATAGACACCTACATTATAGCCAGCAAAAGACAAACATCCAATTGGATATAGTGGAACTTAAAAGGTGTAAATTTATCAACTCAGACTATGTTTTACCCATACCTAGCTGATCTGCCCGGCTTTACTCGGGAAACAATTTAATTCCAACTCTAGTATAGATGTTGATGGCTTTAATTTCTATTTAACGATATTGGTCCAAAGGTCTATAACATTTATGGATCAGTTATTTTCAAAGTTATCAAAAAAAATAAAATAAATAACTCCTGCTCAAGTCAGTAAAAAAACATGTTTAAACCTATACCACTATGTGTTAAAATATTTCTCAAGGTAGCAGTATAACCACCTCTATTTCTGATTCCATATAATGCGAAACATGGTATAAAAGAAAATTTTCTGATTGTGTTATAGTACTAGCTGTTTCAAATGGCAATTATTTCTTCATTTTTAATTAATCCTCAGCTCAATGTAATATTGCAGAACTTAATTACAGTTATAAAGAATTAGACGAAAAAAATTCTCCTTTAAATGGAAATAATAGAAGTAAGTTGAAATTTTAGGGATGATTTGGGACTGTTTATAATGACTTTCGGGACGGCTAAAGTTAATTTATATCGCTGATTTGTAGCTAATATTTAAACAAATTGAAATAATACATGAACAAGTGGTATACAGGGAGGAATGAAGGGATTGTTTAGTGTGGCATAGCGGTGACAAAGATATTAGAAGAGAGGTGATGACTAGGCAGTATTGTCACAAACAGAACTCGATACCTAGAGCCACTGAGGCAGGGGGCATGGGGGGAGATTTGTGGGCGGTCAGGCGATCGTATTTCACACATATTTCAAGGAGGTATCACATATCAGTGAGTTCAGCGCGAATTGCGGTACGGCTTCATGTCCCTGGCACTGTAGACCAGGCTCAAGTCCACCCACAATCAACAAACAGCCGCCACATAAACTCTACAGTGTCGCTAACTCTCAAGTAACCGTCAGTATTATTCTCAAAACTCCATCAACTCTTTTTAAAATACCAGATATGATCAAGTAAGGTAACTTTTTTGTATTTTGTGCTCTATATATACTCAGTTTCAAAATTGTTGTTGTTGATGTTGCGTTGGTACAATGGTCACGATCATATGCTCACAGTTTTGACTACAGTATGAGTTGTTTTTATGTGAGAGGTTAGACGACGTTAACAAGCTTTACTGTACAGACGAACTTAAAATTTGACATGAATTACTGACAGTTCCAGTTATAGCAGCACAGTAATCAAGCAATAGAAGGCCTCTAAGTCTGGAACTGCTAGATACGACGTGCACTATAGTGCGCGGATATATTCGTTGGTCGTTGGTCATTGGTCAAGGTTTGCATACACCGTGATTTTTTCCTGTAACAATAATGGAGCAAAAGTTTCTATTCATTTTTGTGTAAAAAGTGGATAAAAATGCTCAAAATCTCTTAAAATGTTGGCAGTTGAGTAATAAAAGACTGTTTATAAGTGGTAAAAGTTATTCTATAAGTATTTTTTTCATTGCAGCGAAATTCTTCAATCTGTACTCATTGCTAACACATGTAATCTAATTGCCTATGAGTTTTTTTACTTAACATAAAAATAACACATGCTATGTAGCCAGAACTGTCAACATATGATCGCTACGTTGTTGTAACAAAACAACACAAAAAATAAATGCAATAGAAGGCCTCTAATCTGGAACTGCTAGTACGACGATTGCAAAGTGTCCGGATATATTCGATGGACCGTTGTATATGGTCAAATTAGAAATACTATCATAATAAGATACTTATATTTCAAACATAAAGTACATATTTACATTGTTCTACTATAAATTCAACATATCTCTATAAATGTCCAAACCACAGTAAGAAATCAGAAAAATGTCTAAGATCAGTCAAAACAAGTGTTCTTCAAGAGTGTCCAATTTTTTTTTCAAGAGCGGAACATCTCAGTAATATCTGATTTGTTATTGCGCTTAGATAAATTCTTTTTACTTTTTGATGAGACATAACTAGTCAATTATCTAACTAAGTAAGAAAAAAAACAGTTAGAATCGAAAGGAATACACTTAGAAGACTAGCTTTTTGATCACACCTTGAATGAAGATTAATTAACATGATATAAATTTTATATTTCAAATATATTAGCATATTTACATTGTTCTACTAAATCAACATATCGTACAGACGGTCCAAACCACTTAAAAGATCAGAAAATGAAGGATCGACGTGAAACAGATTTATTACAAGAGTGTCCAAAATTATTTGTTTTGGAACTTCAGTGAATTTCATTCGTTATTCGTTCAGAGGTTAGTCTTTTACTTATTTTAGTGAGACAAAACTAGTCAATTATCTAATAGATAAAAGATGAAATAAGGACAACAAAGAGCTCAAAGGTCAAAATATAAATAGACTGATAGATTAAATAATTTAATAAATATTAAAATAAATAAAAGATAAATGATTAATAAAGAACAAGAGAAGGTATTAAAGTAAAAGAGTTGAAAGAAAGTAAGAATTAACAGAAAAGGTATAGTTAGAAATATATATATATATATATATATAATTTATAATTAATTCAATAAGACAAAGAAACAAGAGAAATCAAAAGAAAACTTACAGATCTCTAATTTTGGTTTAACTGTTCGTTCAGGAGTAGATAAGAGAGGGAAACCAAGTTCCGCACTGTTCGAAGAAGGACTTATTGAGAAAACCGTTGGAGTTTAATCGACCGTTGTGATGGTGTTCCCTCTCTTAATCGGATCGCTCAAATTTCCAAACCAAAATAGAACTGTTCAATGTGTTGGTTTTGATTTAAACTCTATGTTTCTGTTGTCTCATATTGAACTTTTTATTCCGTTTAGATCGTATTTTTTTCTAAAACCGAAAAGTTGGTATATAATATATATATATATTATTCAATGTACATAATGAAACGTAACCGAAATTAAAAACACACCATCTTAAAGTCTATATTTTCGAGTTGTATATCTTCATGGAGTTTATATAAAGGGAAACATAGGGTTTATAGGATATAAGAAGAGGTATGGAGAAGATGCTATGAAAAGTTTGTAAATAAAACCGAAACGTTGGCTATATAAATATATATATATATATTAATATAACTCAGTGGTGGGTGTATAGTGAAAGACAGAACGGCAGTCAAGTTGTCAGAAAGCTTTGGTAAATTAATAATTGCTATATTCTGAAAAAGGCTATTTAACGACCTTCAATTTGTTAATACTATTAATTATATAAATTAAGTATATTTATTACTGAGTAGAGTTTAAAGATGTTTTCAAGTTATTCCAAAGCTTTATTAAAAATATAAGAAGCTTATAACTGTAAGAATCTCTCAGTGCTAATTAGTCAAAACCTTGATGAAGAATAAACATGAACAAGTGCCCATTGTCGACAAGAAAAGGCAAATAAACTTCTTTGACAAAGTCAATCCGCCTCAAGATAATTCTAATTTCAGACGAAAGTCCATATATTTTTCTTATAAAATTCAGACTTTAAAATTGTTATATTCATCCCTTTGGCATACGAAGGCTTGAATAAATCACATTTAAAAGAAAAAAATATCCATAAATTCGTTTATTTTATTTATTTTTATGTTATTACTAATAAGAAAGTTTCCTAAAATAGATTCGTCTATCAGAACCTCTTACTAAATTAACATAAAGCAAAGATAAGTCGGTTTGGTTTCTGTATCATATATTTCCTAAAGAGTCTGCAAACACAATAGTCGCACAAAAGATGATCTAGAATCTGAAGAATGTTAGTGGACCAAGTTGGCCTTGTGTTAACTCATGTGGCAGAAAGAACGAAGAAAAAGATACAACATATATATAAAACCTCTATGGCTCTGAATGAAAACTGACCACGGAATAAGTAAAGCTTATCTTGCCCAATTTAAAATCATTGACTAACTAACTTGTCCATGTAAAGGAAATTTCCAAAACTGGCATCATATTTTATATAACTGCCTAATACACGAAAAAGAAAGATCCACATTCAAAAAAGAAGTGATTATACAAGGCGGAAAGTGGCCAATGACTGAGCGCGAAATGATTGCTATTGAAACTGGTGAATTTATAAAATTCATTAACTCCATAGACATAGACAAATTGTAGCATAACTTTTAAGTGCATTTATGTGTTATTATAAGACCTAAAATAGTAATTATACGAATATCAATAACATAACTATCATAATTTACAATATTAATATTAAGTATCAAATGTTTTACTTTTTGTACTGTATTTTTCTAAATTTAATTCTTTGACAATTAATGTCTACATTGTATTATAATTGTTTTTATTATTATAATCTCTTAATGAATACTTGTAATCTGTGCAAGGAAACAGGTGGTAAATATAATCCCTGATTTGGGGATTACCCCATATAAATTACAACATAATTTTTATATTCATTTTATATAAATTACGTTTACGATGAAAAATCAATCCGAAACGGACAAATAAAGTTGAATATAGTTGAAGATGCAGAGAGAATTAAAAACATTTAATGTTAAAATCCCTTAATTTGGGTTTGAACCGTTATCAGAAGAGATAAGAGAGAAAAATCAAGTGCCTTGGTAAGAGATGGTTGGAGACCAAGATGTTGCTGCATAATTTATTTAAATTATTTATAAAATAATTACCAGTGGTAATTAATATTTATTTACGTGGGAGGTGAATAAATCTGAGCATGTTGTCCCTCGGAGAGGACGTTAAACCGTTAGTCCCTTAGACTATACGGTGTCAGATACTCGTTAAAGGTCCCTACTCTAAATATACTTGAGTTAAGCAAAATTTAAGACTCTCAATATCTCTCAATATAGAATGTTCATTGTGTGGATTAGAATGAGTGTTCTCTTGTGAGTCTGCCACTGCAACTTGACCTCTGAATCATGTTTATTTTTTACTTTACTATAAGTAAAGTATAGTGATCGTAAAAAAAATTTATGTCGAGATTTTGACGGAATTATATCTTTTGAGGTTCCAGAGGCCATTTTATGAAGTTTTTTCCATGATCCTAGTGCGAGTGTGCGTGTGTGCTTGTGCGCATATGAGTGTGTATCCAAATTTTGTGGATACGCCAAGGTCTAGAATCTTTGATGGATCAAATTGATATGTTACAGAAAAAAAATGAGCCACATAGTGTAGATTAGCCCTATTGTTTGGGAAGAATTATAGATGACAGGAAAGTCACTGTTTTATCAAAAGCCTGCTTTTCGATAACATTTTTTTTCTACTAAACTACTATTACTAGTCTTGAAATTTTGGTATTACCTTTGAAGGTACACAGGCAAAATTAAAAAAATATCCTTAGGTTTTAAACAACAGGAAATATTTTTTCCAATAAAATGTAGAAACTTTGACTTTTTTCAGATTTTACTAAATGTATTATAATAGTATATATGTCTTAACATCCCTTAAGTTTACATAATAGATTCTTTAACTTACATTCGTGAAAAAAAACATATTTCTGCGATGGAGATAAATTACGATTCGTATTTCTTTGAAGCAGCAGTTACACTACTGAAAGACCGTCTAATTGTTTTTTTCTGGTGACTAACGTTGTAGGGATACTATCCTTAGCTTAGACCAGCGTTTTCCAAACTGTGAAGCGTGGACTAGTCTAAAGGGAGCCACGAAAATTAGTCACAGTGAACAATTTTCCAAATTACTGCTCAAGTTTCCTATCTAAAAAAATGATTTTCTGCCTTGGTTGTAATGAAATCCAAATATCGGGCTCGTTTAGCTGTAGAAAAAGAGCAGCGAATAGCTCTATCACTACAAACACCAAGATTTGATAAACTTTGTGCTAATAGACAAGTACATCCATTTCATTAAAAACAACAATAAAATATTGTTTTCTATTAGTTTGCATGAATAAATTTTATAAGAGTAAATATTTGTGTTTTTATTTTATGAAATCTTAAAGAGGGGCTAAATGATTAAATACTTTTAAGGGAGGCGTAGTAACATCAAGTTTGGAAACCACTGGCTTAGACCAACTGTAATTTATCCCATCTTATTTTACTCAGCACGAGTGTACTTGCCTCAAACAAACGTTTTTGTATACTTTTCTCTCATTGAAAATTCTATAAATTAAGTAGAATACAGCTCAAAATTTAGTTCAATTAAAGATTATTAACAAATCCAAACTTACGAACATTTATTTAATAAAGTATGAATAGACTTAAATAACACAGCTATATAAATAAAAAAAAGCTTTTGTTTGTACATTGCTTAGAAATGACTCATGTTATCTTTACGTTTTATACATTACAGAAACCGAATCCCCTCGCAGAAAAACTTTTGTCTATTTGTTTGTCCAAAAATGTTGTCACAAGCAAACTCAACCACCATGAGTCATAACAAGCTGAAACGTTGACAGTAGATTTGTGTATGTCTAACTTAAAAGCTAAGATTTCAAAAGATTGAAAACTCAATTGATAAGTTATGGACTTTTCAGTTTTGTTTGACTAGCTGCACTGGTATATAGCTAAAAATATACAGGTGTGCGGTTGTCATAATTTGCTTGCAATGAAACAGTGAGTCCCACCTCACCTCACTAGTACTGGCTGTACTAAATAGAAAAGAATAATGAAATTTTATACAATTCTACAATGTCTAATAATGGTTTGGAAAACCAGATATCATCTTTGTAATAAATTTTTTGTAATATAACCGTCAAAGACGGTTCATATTATTCATATTTTATATTTTAGTATTTTATATTCTATGTTATATTGTAACATTAGTAACGGTTTCTTCAAACTTGATACTTTCGTTACGAGGGCAATAGTCTCTCCTAAGAGGGCTGACAGCTAGCGGATAGTTTTTTACTCTTTCTTACTGTACTCCTTTGCATCCCAAAACATCCCTTTCTGGACATTTGTCCTTTCCTGCACTTTCACCCTTTTAAAATACCACTCTTCACTCCCACTCTTCTCAACCCCTCACCAGATGTTTTCTGCATCTTGTGTTTCAGCTGCGTTTTTGGCTGTGACGAAGATCGCTTGTTACGATTGAAAGATTTTAGTCTTGTTTTTCCATTTCATATTGTGGTTTGATCATTGATTTTATATTGTAGATGTAACCTGATTAGGAACACTAACTTTTTGAAACGCGTCGACGTTAAATGAAATCTTTTTTTTGGGAGACTTAGAGTTCTTCTATTATTCTAATCATGAAAGGTAATATAGTATTTATAATATACTTCTAATAATAAACTTTACTGTTAAGCGGATGTCTCAGAAAGAGAATTGGCAATTTACTGAATTGAAGGAGCCAATTGAAGGGCTTGATTCATTCACTATCCTGTCGTCATTCAGTCTAATCTCGCTCAGCTTCTATTTATATCCAATTGATTCAAGGGAGACTCCTATATAAGCCTCTGCGGATGTTTTAGAACCTCATTAATGAGAATTAGCGATACAACAACCTCATCAGAGAATCAAACGACATATTCTAGGGTGAGAGAGTTAATGAAACAGCCTCCACATATACAAGTTTAATAATATAAACAACGCCTTTCAAACACGTAGTGTTTGTTCTTCTTCAGGCATAGGTTAGGTTAGGTTGCAGTGGCAGTCCCACAAGGGAACACACTTAGGCCGATCATTGGCCCTTTGTGATACCACACAATGAAGATTGATTCTACAGTGGGAGTCCTAAATTTTGCCTAACTCAAGTGAATTTAGAGTAGGGATCTTTAACGAGTATCTGACAACGTACAGGCAAAAACCAAATTATTTTGTTTCAGTGTGATAAGCTGTACAATACTTTTTCAAAAAAAAATTTGAACAAAAAGGGAAAATACGTTACTTTTTTGAATTCAGAAAAATCAATTATTTTGCTATGTTACATTGTGGACTATAGGAAAAAAGAACGAACTATTGTGGAAGAAATCACCATAAATTGATATATTATAAAATATATTCGAAGAATTTTGATTACGACAATCGACGTTGGAATAATGATAATCTGTTGTTAGATTCCTTTAAAAGGGCTTGAAAACATTTTATCAGAATCAAGTCAAACAGAATGCTACTTAAAGGTTTAATAAAAGAATTTCGCAGATCTTTAAAAGTGTTGATACCACACTAACAGAAGTCGTCTATTAGGGTCTTGCTCTAAATCCAAGAAGTAAGCAAGAATAATTCGTTTAAGACTTCGATACTTTTCTATGTCGTTAACCAAACTATCCGAGCATCTATCCATTTCGTATTAGGTGAGTCATCCCACCTGCAGACGCTTATCTACTTAAAACTTTTAATTTTGTTATATTGATATAGCTTCTCGGCCACTGATTCTATAAATTCAAAATGAGTTTCTTGAGTATTTGATCTAAAGAATTAACTACTGATTATAAACCGACGTATCACCAAAAATTTACAGCAATTTTCAAGATTTTTTTTTTAAGGAAAACCATTTAAGTTTAAAGGAAAATGCATTTATTTAACACCATCATAACGGTTTAAATGCTTCTAATTTAAGAACATTTTCTTAAAAAAAGCTTTGAAAGTGCCGAACAATTTTCGGAAAAACGTCGGCTTGTAATCAGGAGTAGTTAATTGTTTGGACCAAATGCCAAAGAAACCCATTTTGAATGTTACTATAGATAAGTTGCACTTTAATTTTAAAGGTAAAAATATGCATTTAATACTATAGGCTCATAAATAATTATGGTAGGACCAAACATTACCGAAGAAGAGGCACAAAAACAGAAGCCGTATTGCCATAGAGAACGGAAAGAGTACTTATTTGCGCTGCAATATTAAACAAAAACAAAGAAGTTTTTAAATTAAAGAAAATATACAAATCGAAACTCGGCTTTCTAACGACAGCACGGTTAACACCTAATTTTTGTTTAAGAATTATTGTAATAATATTAACTAGAAGATGTTTATCATTTATTATAGCTGTTTTTTAGCAATAAATAGTTACTCATAGTAGAAGGCAACACTGGAGGTTGCAGTGGCAGTATCATAAGGGGACACAATAGGACGAACATTGGCCCTTTGTGACAACACAAAATGAAGATTGATTAGGAATACTAAATTTTGATAACTGAAGTATACTTAATGTAGGTATCTTAACGAACACCTGACATCGTGCAGACTCGGGACCTACGGCTTAACGTTCTTTCACAGAGACCATGGACTCAGATTTATTCACTTCACTTCGTGAATAAATCGAGGGCCAGAGTGGGTATCGAACCCCGGACCCATCACTTCAGAGGAGAGCAGGTTAACCACTGAGCTTACATGGCCCCCTAGATGGTGACTACTCGTATTATTATAATGAATTTATCAAGCAAATCATCAGCTGGCTTATTACATTAGATGGACATTAGTACAAAATAGCACATCTGACGATTAGATATGCTAAAGTGTGCAAAATGAAACCTGATTCCAACCCGTTTGCTAGACGGTTATCCTTCACTCTAAAAAGCATCATAAAATGTATAGTTCTTGATTAAATAGCTCATCTGACGATTAGATATGCTAAAGTGTGCAAAATGAAACCTGATTCCAACCCACCCGTTTTGCTACGATGGTTATCCTTCACTCTAAATCATAAAATATATGGTTTTTGATTAAATAGTTCATCTGATGATTAGATATGCTAAAGTATGCAAAATGAAACCTGATTCCAACCCGTTTGGTACATGCTTATCTTTCACTCTTAAAATCATCATAAAATATATGGTTTCTTGAATACTTTCTCGTTATAGTTCTAAAATGAATCTCTTCTACAGCTATGCTTATTAACTCATTAAATAAGAGATGTTTGTTTTAATATACTCTTAACATAGATATTCAGCAAATTCAGTTTTATCGTTGAAAAACTTTCTAATAAAAGTCATAAAATCGTTATTCTTTTATGTAATTTCAAAAATATAAATTTCAATCATACAGCCAAAGTTGCTATTTATGGTAATCAAACCTTTTTATAACAATCATATAATTTTATAAAGGATTAGTATATGTGCATAAATCAATTCAGTTTTTCTATGAGTTTACCTTAAAACTGTTTCTTAAAATCATAAATTTGTTCTCATAATAATCCGTTATCATCTGTTGAAATAGTAATTCAAGATAAACAAAAAAATTATTCAAATCTCATTGGCTCAAAAGTTGCTATTTACTTGGATGTAATAATTATATAACAGTATAGCCATCATGATTTAATAACAGGGTGTGACGTATATCGTGCCCTCTATCTCTCAGAATCAATCTTAGGTCAATGTTTTTGCAGTTTACCTTAAAACTGACATTTTCAGTTAATCTGAAAATTTCGTTTCATAATAATCCCAAAATGTTATCAGTCTGGTCTGGAAATAGAATCTCAAGATAACAAAAAAAACACAAGTTATATATAATCTCATTTTGGCTAAAAAGTTAACTATCTTACTTGTATGATGCAATAATAATAAAGCAGTATAGGCATCTGTATTATAAAGATTTTCTTTATCTAAAATACAAATTTAATCTATCAACACGATGGCATGTAGCGTGACCAGAATCTTTAGTATAAACACCCACCCAATCATCAACACATACACACACACACTCTCTCTCACACACACACTCTCTCACACACACACTCACACACACTCTCTCTCTCTCACACACACACACTCTCTCTCACACACACACACACACACACACACACATTGATAAAACATTCAAAAAGGACCTCAAACATGTCAATCATTAAAATACTTCCTCATCATCATCTGCTGTTGATAATCATTGTTAATATAGTGAAGTGAATGCACATATCATCATTCTTAGTACAAGACTAGAAAAACAAATTAATCACTTAATCAATGACAAGCGTTTAGTATTTAAGTAATATGTGTTCTATAGGAAGACTAAAAACATATATTTATAAGACTCACAGGAAAATCACAATAAATAAACACCGTGATGAAATCAATGAAGTTTAAACCACAATGGAAAAAGGAAAACAAGAGGAAAAAATGCTCTGAGACCTTTCAATGCATGTCATCAGAGATCAAACAAAGTAAAAACTGAGAAACTAACATAAAAGCAATGAATTACTTTTATTACTTTTAGTAATAAAAAGTAATATTACTTTTTATTACTAAACTTTTTATTTTAATTTATTTAAAAAAAAAAGAAATTAATAACTTAATTTCTCGTTACAGTTATGAATGATGACATATTTGTATGTCATAATACAGTATGTCATCGTTCAAAGTCTGATGACATAAATTGAAAGGCCTCGTAGCATTTTTTATATTTTTTTCTTTTTCCATTGTGGTTACACGACTAAAAACATATAACTGTGTGCAGTTATGATCATACATTGTTTAAATATCCCTGTAAGAGTTCAGAGATTTCTATTTTTAATTGTGTCATATTTTCATAAAGTTTTTTCACATTGTCAAGAATATTTCAACTTCAATTATTATATATGTTCAAATATTCAATAATAATTTAGCATATACTAAAAATAATATAACAATATATATAATACAAATAATAATATAAATAAAAACATGATAATTAAAAAAAAAACTTTAGAAAGTATAATGTACTCTTAGATCTTCTAAAGTTTGTTCAATTATTGGTGTCGAATAATTTCTTAATTTCTTTTTATTTTTAGCCTATTAAGAAAGTTGTTTAAGATATTTAAAATATTGGATTTGAAATACTGTTAAAAATTTAAGGTGTCAAATAAAGAGGATTAGCTTTTGTTTTCTATATATTTTTTTTAAATTAGAAATAGGTAAAACCGTCATACCTCGTAAGATGATCATGGAGTTGGAGCGCTTTCGGACGTTGTTCATCTTCGATCGCAGCAAACTTACTAAGCTGTTATATAGGGGGTTGGTATAACAGCTTGGTAAGTTTGTTGCGATCGAAGATGGACAACGTCCGAAAGCGCTCCAACGACTTCAAGATCATCTTACGAGGTATGACGGTTTTACCTATTTCTAATATAAATCATACTAACCTCAGTGGTATTAACAATATGCATGTATTCTTTTAAAGATACTACTTCAGCTCGTTTTTTGTATAATGAGTAATGTCTTGTCTTGACCACATATTTTCTACACTATTTTGTTTTCTTTATCAAGGTTTTATTGGTCCAACGTCATCCAGTTCTCAGTAAAATCCATTTAAGCCAAGTTTCACCTATGAATTTAGACATCTCCAGGGCTGAATCAATACAAAATTGATTACTATAACATGGAAAAATATGTTACATTATATCAATGGGTAGGTTAACTTGTAGTTACTGTTCCAGAATTCACATAAACCACAAATAAACTGGCCTCTTGTGATGCCACAAAATATGGATGGTAAAAACAATACCAAAGTAATAATGTTATTTATATAAATAATGTAAATTTTTTTATCTCATTGTAGTTAATTCTGATGTATCTCAGAAAACGTTTACAAATATAGATTAAACGTTGGCTTAAAGGTGTGTTATTGAAAACTGTCAAACGATTCACCAAACATCAATAAAGAAATATAATATATAAACAAATTCAATAATATATCTTCCATTTAAAAGAATATATGTATTATAGAACTGGATTACTGTCAATTGTTTACGTTCAAAATCAAACTCTCGTTACCTACGTTTTGATTTTATTTTAAACCTTTTTCATATGCAGAAGTAAGAATTTTCTGAATAAGCAATGAAATTCTTACTTCTGCCTTTGGAAAAGGTTTTAATATAAAATTGAAACCTTCGCAACGAGAGTTTGATTTTGACCTAAAAAAAAACTGGCCGAATCCTGAATTGCAAATATACCTATTCTATGAAACACTTTATATATTATTGAATTTAATATATTTATATATATATATATATATAACTTTAACAAATAGGAATGAACACAGAAAGTCACTACAGAACTCACTTCGATATTTCGACATCCATTGTCATCAGGAAGAAGTGCAAAGTACTCGCGTTGAGAAGCAAACAGCTACTGGCCTCCAGAGTAACTCCTGGAACCACTGCAATGCTGCCCTCCAGCGGAGGAGAGGAAAAATAGAAGTCCCTCCAATATTTATTTATAAAACAAGCTAATAAATATATTATGAAATAATAATGAAAACAACAGTAAGTTGCATATAAAATTTTATATAAAATTGCAATAGTTCATTGTAGAAAAAGAAACATAGAGAAATGAAAAGCACGCGCTTATTTTCGATTTGAAGCGTCTTCAGGAGAGATAAGAGAGGGAAACCAAGCGCACTGGTTCAGAGACGTCTTCAGGAGAGATAAGAGAGGGAAACCAAGCGCACTGGTACAGAGACGATTGGAGACTCAGTCACTTACAATAACATCGGGAATTGTAATATGATTCCATTTAAAAAGAATAACATAATTTATAATAGGAACAACAATTATTATTTTAACAATAATTCAGTGATAATGAGAAAGAACATTTCAAGGAAAACATACAATCAATTTTTAAGTATTTCAAAATTTTCAATAGTTTTTAAGATATTGTATATAGGTGTTTCACTCTGTAGATGGTCGAAGAGTACCGAAACGTCGGAAGTAATAAATGCATGGAAAACAAAACATATGGTGAGTTGATATACCTAGTTCCTGGTGAATTTAAAAACCCTTGAGAGATTTGGAAAAGGTATCCTAGAAATTAATTAAAAAAGCAATAGGCCAAAAATTCAATCGCACATGTATTATTATCGAAGGACTGTTCCCTAAAGATATATATGTTACTGAATAGTGCATAAGATGGGGCGATATTGATGGTGGTTGCGCCGGTCACTTGGGCAGGACGGCCTGATGAGTGAGGACGGTGAAAGAGCTGGTTAGAGGCATTGAGGAAGGTATTGATTGCTGGCTGTTAGGGCTTAGTTGAACTGACGCGAGATGGTTATGAAGAGCTAGTGGAGGGAGGAGGGCCTGGCTCTTAGCCTAGGGATCACACTCTCAGGTGCCACTAAATCCAATAACTATCAATATTACTCGGGAGATTAGCTTCCCTTCCAAATACATCACAAATTACCTCTCTCCAATACCTTCTACCATATATATCCCAGGCTTAAAGCGCCCAATCTACGCTTATATTCCCCCTTCATTTCAATATTAAATACTCGACAAATATCGTATATTTATAGCCATGTAGAAAAAAATGTCTGCTTGATAGAAAACTGTTTTAGTATAAACCTAATTATGACAAAAGACACATTTCAATGCCGAATAGTATCATTAATATGTACTTAGATGTGTGTGTATACAATCGTGTATATGAGCTATACAGTCTATGTGAAATAATATATCATGAGAAATCCACTTCATGTATTTCAAGACTTTATTTAACACCCCAATAATTAACTATTAAATTTCTGCTATCTCTATACCATCCTAAAGTGACTATAACCGCTGTTTAGTATCACACATTCATTAAGGAACTGATATTAGCATTAATTGAAAATATATCTAAAAGTTCTCCGTAACAGAAAAATTAATTATTTTCCTTCTAAGTTTGAAGTTCTTCAACACGATAGTGATCAACCCGTTAATGAATTATATATATATATATATATATAACGGATTCGCGCTCCGTTCTTCGACGTGGGGAGATCTCTCTCACTTCGTCCTCTCTTCTAGTCTACTCCTAATGACTAACAACAGTTCGAAATATTGAATTCTGTAAGTCTTCTTTTTATTTTTTTTTCTGTGTCATGCTTCGTGTTATTTAAAGTTATATATATAAATATTTCACATAAACATGTGAAATAACAATCACATTTCCCCTTTCATGTTGTGGTTTGATGATTGATTGATATATACATAAATATATAATTCATGAGTCGTTGTCTGCCTGATATATAAAAGAAAGGTTTTGTCTATACATTGTTTAGAACTGACTCATTTCAAGTTATCTTTATGCTTCATACATTAGAGAATAAAACGGAATCCACCTTCTTCCAATTAAATAATAATGATTCCAATTATATTAAAAATGATAAAATAGATAATGCTATATTACAAAATAAATCAAAGTATTAAATTGATTACCTGTTAGTTGAACAATACAATCCATGTATTGAATGAGTTGAAAACAACATTTTCGGGATAATAAGTTTGAACATTCATTAGGTTAACACAACATTCATTAGGTTATCACAAGTAAGTGAAGATGGACTTCAGTGATCCTACAAAACAATATTTTTGTATAGTATTCAATTGACCAGTACACAGAAAAATAGAGAAAAAAAAAGAAAAAGAAATTATCTGCATCAAAATCTAATGAATATTTTTGAAATTCACAATTTTACATCAGAATTATAATTATAACAATAAAGTTGATTGTACAGGAATAATCTACAAACTTCTAAAGAGGGCATTCATTTCAAGGGTGTGAGTAAAGAAGAGATGATGAGTGAGAGAGAGAGAGAGAGAGAGAGAGAGAGTGATAGAGAGAGATAGTGAGAGTGAGAGAGAGAGATAGTGAGAGTGAGAGAGACAGATAGTGAGAGTAGGAGAGAGGGAGAGACAGACAGACAGACAGACATAAAGAGAAAGAGACAGTGTGTGTGTGTGTGTGTGTGTGTGTGTGTGTGTGTGTGTGTGTGTGTGTGTGTGTGAGAGAGAGAGAGAGAGAGATAGTGAAAGTGAGATAGAGAGACAGATGATGAGAGTGGGATAGAGAGAGTGAGAGAGAGAGACAAAAAGAGAAAGAGAGAGTGAGAGAGACAGACAAGAGAGAGAGTGAGTAAGAGGGATTAAAAATCATTTATTTTTTAAGTTATTTTTTGTGCTACAAAAACAAATAAAAATGTAATGAACATAATATACGAACACTCAGAGTTGATTTTTTACAATATAATTTTGGAATTTTAATATATATATATATATATTTTACAATAAATTTTGTTTAATAATAAATAATAATCAGTGCAATAATAAAATATTTTATTAATACGATTAATAACTTTTACAACTTCAGAATAAAGCTAAATACAGTTATTCCTTGCTTATTAACGGCTCAACTTTCGCGGCTTTAGTACATGACCGATTTTCAAAAATATACATTAAACATTAAAAATCGAGAAAAAATTGTTTCAAAATTCAGAGAATATGGCTCTAAAGTATCTTGTTATAAGAATGAAAGGGTTGCAAAAGATATTCATGTGACCTTAGACATACACGTATCATATGAGTGTGTGGTGTGTGTGTGTGTGTGTGTGTGTGTGTGTGTGTGAGGGAGAGAGAGAGAGAGAGAGAAGAGAGAGAGAGAGAGAGAATGTGAGGGAGAGAAAGAGAGATAATAATATACGACACGTATTATTTATATCATTTATACATTACTTTATGCATTTTATTCATATTTAAATATTTTATTTACATGTTTCAAACTACTATTTTCTTCTCTAATAATAACATATACAGTTATTAAGTTTTACATAAATTTATTGATAGTATATTTAAAAAAAAAAAGTTAATATTGAGGGGACAGGAGGAGATGAGAGTACTTCGTGGTTTTCCACTGTACTTGGTCAGTTCTGGCCACGTTAAACACAATATGTGTGGGATCACTGTACACCAGGATAAGATGAACACTAATTGTGTACGATATGAAGGTACTTAGTTCTTGAACATAAAACAATTTCCCCGACGAATGAAGCATAACGGACCTACATTTTACTGAATGTGGTCTATTCATCTCTGTCTAATGCTTGTCTAAAAAGAGTGATTTAGCATAAAATACGCAAATTCTAATTTAACTAAACTCTATTCAATATAATATATTAAGAGTTTAAGGAAAATGTTTCTAATAGCAAAATATTGGGTTTTTCTCTTCTATCAAAAATAATGATAAATTGAACTGAAGAAAATAGAAAGTGTTACGTGGTCAGAATTTCCCGAGAGCAGAGAAAAATGATGAATCATTTTTTAACGTTGTATAGCAAGACGTAGGCTGACTTGCTGTTTCCACAGTAACAACAGATCTATGATTTTCTTTAATATAAACAAAACCTCTTTAGATTCACTACAGGTTGAACGTGTTGATTATTATTATGAAATCATACGATGGTTTTTACTTTATTTATGCAAACATAAATATACATAAATTTATATTGTTTGAACAATATAAACTTTATATAACCAATATGAACTTTATATATAAACATAAACATGGCTATAGTTTCCATGAACAATTCAATTTTAAAATTTTACATATTTACACGGTTTGAAGTAATGTTTCTGTGTGTGTGTGTGTGTGTGTGTGTGTGTGTGCGCGTGCGTGTGTGTTATGTGTGTACGTGTATGCATGTGTGAGTGTGTGTGCGTTTGTGTGATATGTGTGTACATGTGTGCGTGTGTGTGTGTGTGTGTGTGTTTTTCGAGCAATTGCAACTGCATGCTCCATTTATTGATATTACATGCATTTAACAAATATTATTAGTTACATATTACATACATTAAAATTGATTAAAATATATTTGATTTATGAACATTATGAATTCATTTAATACTGTGTGTGTGTGTGTGTGTGTGTGTGTGTGTGTCTGCGTGCGTGTGTGTGTGTGTGTGTATGTGTCTGTGTACGTGTGTGTGTATGTGTCTGTGTACGTGTGTGTGTATGTTTGTACGTGTGTGTGTTTGTGTGTGTGTGTGTGTGTCTGTGTACGTGTGTGTGTATGTTTGTACGTGTGTGTGTTTGTGTGTGTGTGTGTGTCTGTGTATGTGTGTGTGTGTGTATGCGTATGTATGTGTGTGTGTGTGTGTGTGGTGTGTGTGTGTGTATGTGTGCACGTGTGTGAATGTGAGTTTTGTGTGTGTGTGTGTGCGTATGTGTATGTTTGTACGTGTGTGCATGTGTGAGTGTGTTTGTGTGAATGTACACACTGTATATATGTGTGTACGTGTGTGTGTTTGTGCGAGTGTGTGTGTGTGTGTGTGTGTACGTGTGTGCAAGTTTGACTGTGTGTGTGTGTGTGTTTATAAGATTTCTAACATTTCTTTTTATATTTTTTGTTTTATTGCACCAAGTTCTAAGACTGTATTATATGCCCTAATTCACGCCGTGAGAAATAATTTTTATTGTTTCAAAAATAAGTAAGAATATAATTATTTTTATTTAAAATATTTGCTGATTTAACATATTCTTCTGATTGATAGGCAATCGGCATAACAGTATTGATGCAGAAGCTCCTTTACATTTCAATTATAATTGTCTTTAAAAAAAGCCTACTTATACAATTTCTTTTTATAAAATAAACATTTCTTGTGAGATAAGTCAATATTATAAATAATTTATATAAATAATATAAAGTTGGCTCAAATAAAAATCATGGTTTGTAGCATTATCTATGTAATATTAGCACATTTTTTGCCATTTCAAACTTCTTAATGTCGTTTGAATATGTTACGTATAAACGTTGTCAATATTGAAAGGAGCTGGCTTTATAGTTATAAATTCCCTCTTGGAAGCGCCGGAATACTTTGAGAGGAGATATTTTTAATCACTTTTGCTGTTTCTTGTTCAAACAGTTCTACACCACTTTGTGGCGCAGTTTTAGCCACAAATACAAGCTGACATTGTTGACAAAGCAAGACGTTTCGTAAGTAGTTTGTCACTCTTCCAAGTTTAGTATTTATTGCGTCATTTTAAATTCTATTTTTAGATATTTCATTTTTATTCTTTTCTTAATTGATGGGAAATATTTTTTTTTTTTTTCTTTTAGTAAAGTTTGCTGTTATGGATTCTTTCCATGTGTTTTGCCACTTCGCTAGATGGTTTCGACTTCTTATTCTTGAAGTTCATAATGGCACTGTTGAACAGCTTGTGGTTGGCATGAAGTAGGAGACAGACATTTTAGTCTGTCGGTTTGCCCTTTCATTTCTCTCTGCTCCCTCCCACGCCTTTACCCAAGAGACAGTGTTATTCAAGACCTTTCAGCAGGCAATAAATGCTGCCTTATCTTTTTATCGAATCAGTGGTTTACATGATTGCTTACGGACTGGTAAATCCGGGGTTCAACACCCACTCAGGCTCTTGATTTATTAATAAAGAATAAAGGTGATTAAATCAGAGACATTGTCCCTCAGAGGGGACATTAAACATCTTTACTAAAAATTTGACTCTGATGAAGACCGTCAGGTCAAAAGATCTTGATACTTTCTTCTTCTAGTTTGAACATTAATTATTGTTTCACGGGTTTTATTGAGAAATCATGTTATATCTACATACAACAGTTCAAAATTGAAGATAGGTAGCACAGAAAGTAAAAGAAACACACTTACAGACTCAAATTTTCGGGTAATCCGTCTTCAGGAGAAAAGAGAAAGGGAGACCAAGCACGTTGTAGACGCAACGGCTAGAAACCCTTATTGTGTCCAGTTTTGATCGTCTTTCCGTTTATCATGTGAAATATATATATATATATATATATATATTTCACTTGATAAACGGAAATATATATATATAATTAAAGAGAACAACACATAATAAACAAAACCACATGCTAAAATCAATATTTCAAAACGAATATTTCACTATGCCGAAGAGATTAGAAGGGAGGAAGGTGTTGTTCCTTTTCAGTTATTTATTTGTCGTGTTTGTATCGATTCGTTACTTCATCAATGCCACATATATATGTATATACTTTTTCGTTGTAAATACGAACCGAAACGGACAAATATAGTTCGAACATATATATATATATATATATATATATATATATGGTATATACATATATATTGATGTAAATCGGAAGCAAATCTTCTTGTATGCAAATATTGTTAAAAGTAGCAACAGCTTCTGCTCTCACGATTTTGAGCTGGTGGCTTCGATCTTGCAGGCGATTTTTCTATCTTGCAGTTGATGTTTTTACATTAATTGTCCAAGGAATATCAATTCCTGCGATCTTTCGACCATAATTACGTTGGTCATTGTAAGGTAAAATTTTGCTTCTGGATAGATATTTATATAGATTTAATTATAGAAATAATTCCATAGTTAATGTGGAAACTTCAACCGCAAGATATAAAAATCACCCGCGAAATCGAGGCCACCAGCTCAAAAATCGTGAGAGTAGAAGCTACTACTACTTTTAACTATATATGTATATATATATATATATATATATATACAAAACAGTAATAAATTGTCAACCGTGGGACAGATAAGAAACATAAAAAGGATAAATCGGGAAGCGGCCAGTTTTTTCCACATCCAATCAAACTTTCATTGCCTCTCAAGGCAATATATTAATATATATTAATGAGTATATTAATAAATATATATATATATATATATATATCTCAATGTACAAGAAGAAACATAGAGAAATTAAAAGCACACACTTACAGTCTCTAATTTGAACCGTCTTCAACAATGATAACAAAGGAAAACGAAGTGCATTGGTTCAGAGAGTCTGGTCTCTGAAAAAGTATATATATAAGCATATTTACGCAGAAAAAGTTTGAAAAATAATGTAAAAGGCGAATAGTTTTACTGATCAGAAAAGGTAATCAAGCATCCACATAAAAAATGATAAAATAAATCCATTATTGCAGTTATTATTACACACTAGCTTGCATTGAGTGAGTTGTCCTGAACCTAAGAGATACTTGTTTCCTGCTAAGCCGCCCCTCTCTCGAATGTAAGCGGTCCCCCACAAAGCTGTTTGAACCTTTGAAACTGCTGATTGAAACAAGTCCTCAAATCAGAACACTAACCGGAGTCTTAAGTCTTTAAGCCACCAATTGTCCTTTCTTCCTTGTCCTAAACCTTTTCTCTCTCTGCTTCTCATTTCATAACTTATTTATGTAAGTCATAATTCATTTCTAAGAATATCTTTCATATAACTATAGTAGTTTAAAGTTTCCTTAAATTAAATAAAACAAAGTAAATAAATAAACAAAGCGACAAAATTGTAAATAAAAAAAATTGTACATAATGCAAACAAAGCATATTTTCTAAATATTCATGAAGACGGGAGATTTTGTTTATCATATATTATCATTTGTAATGGCAAATTGTTTGATAGTTGTTCCTTGCTAGGATACATAAAGTTATATTTGTTGAAGTAGTTTTGGACTAGTGTTTGTGAGGGTGGAGTGAGAGGAGGCTGACAAGGAAGTGGTATTGTAGCATCTCATCGCTAGGCTAGGCTGGCTTTAATGAACAAGAAGGGTCCTCTGTTAATGATGTAACTAAGAGTTAATGATGTGCCTTTGGAGACCTGAATGTCTTCCTGTGAGACAGTCATTGACTGCATTTCAAGGCTAGCTGTATATTACAACAGCTCAGCCTGTCTCATTTAAAACCAACGAGAAAAACTCCTTGAATACTAAAACATCAACAAATCAACAGAAATACGAACTATAACAGTGTTTAAGAAATGCCCTATGAACACAAACCAACCAAAGTCAACAGCCTGTCTCATTTAAACCAGCCAGAAAAACTATTGAATACTAAAACATCAACAAATCAACGGAAACATGAACTATGACAGTCAATGAAAGAAAGACAGTCAAACACGAACTAACCAAAGTCAAACTGCATAAAATAAACATCAAATAGAAATCTGGAACATAACTGAAATATAACAGAAACACAACAAAATAATTATTAAAAACTTTGTACAACCGAGCTGTGGAAGAATTACATAGGTAAATCATATAATAAAACACAACACATAAAAACAAAACCTTATATATATATATAGTATATAAATTGAATTTACGGCCTATTGTTTTTAAATAATTTTTTGTATAACTTTTCCAAAGCCTTTAATAGTTTTTTTAAATTCACAAGGAAATAGGTAGATTAACTCACCATACTTTTGGTTTTCAATGGTTATATTTCTTCAAACGTTCCTTGTGAATTTAAAAAACTATTAAGGGCTTTGGAAAAGTTATCCAAAAAATTAATTAAAAAAACAATAGGATTCAATCTGACATGTATTAAGGAAGGACTCTTTCCTTGAATTGACAACTTTAAGACGACAAAAAGGTTACACCATCACAGAGGTTCCAAAATTTCAGGTTTTCCAGTTCGATTCATCTGGTTAATTAAATTTACTAGAACACTATGAGGTTGTCACGGAATCAGGGTTGTTGTTTTGTTGGTTTCCTGCGTGGAGCTTTAAACTTCTGCTGAAACTCGACGTCTGGTTTTTGAGGTTGGGTTTATGCTCTCTTATACACAGGGCTTCTGAAATTTGAAGTCTATTATAGTCGTTTTCTTGATATAAAATTTCTAAGTTATTGGTTAATTCTTCTCTGCTCAGTTTGAGGCTGTGTATACTATGGGAATGATCTTTTAGGGCGCCAGCAGCAATGTGCATAGTCAACCGCCTTTATATATATATATATATATATATATATATATATATATATATATATATATATCAATGATCAAACCACAACAAGAAATGGGAAAACAAGACTAAGATCTTTCAACCGTAACAAGCGGTCTTCGTCCAACTGATGGGTTTTTGACTCTGACGAAGACCGCTTGTTACGGTTCAAAGATCTTAGTCTTGTTTTCCCATTTCTTATTGTGGTTTGATCATTGATTGTTGTTTCACGTGTTTATGTGAAATCTTTATATATATATATATATATATATATATATATATATATATATATATATAAAGTATCATAATATACTCACAATTCATGATCGTTTCGTCTCTCTTGCCATCTTCAGGAGAGGAGAAAAAGAAAAAGGAGAAGGAATGAAGAAACGGAGACGCGAATACGTCCACCGACCGATACAAACACCAATAAAGTGACACGCAGTGCAGCCTTCTTATCATCGTGGATCAGTCAAAGCTGTGAGTAAATGAATTAATAAAAGTGGTATTTAAGTAAAGGAGGAGAGAAACAAAAAGAGAAAGGAAAAGATATATACATATAAAAACGTGCTCAAACTAAAGAACAGTAACACACAGAGTAAAGAAGCAGACTTACGAGTACAAAGTCAAATTTTCTGGCAATCCTTTTTCTCGAGAAAAGGATGTTGAGAGGCAACGGCAGTAACTTTATATGTATATATATATATATATATATATATATATATATATATATATATAAAGTTCAATGTAAGTAAAGAAGCATACAGAAGTTAAAAACACACACTTACAATCTCAAGTTTTTGGTTCGAACTTTATTTGTCCATTTCGAACTGATGAATGAGGAATATGTATCTGATGATTGGTAACAAAATCAGTTCTGTTTTCAAACTGTTAATACAGCCCCTTTAGCAAGCTTACTGCTTAGGTTTTAGGTAACTACTGCTTATTTACTGTTACTGTTACTGCTTAGTTTAAAATAACTGTCTTAGGTAGTTTTTGTAGTTTCTAATGACTTCAGGGGCATTTCTTAAAGCTGTTCAGAATTAGAATAAGGGGGAAGAAACTCTTAAGTCTCCACAGAAAAGTTTTTATCCAACGTCGACGCGTTTTGGATGTTAAATGTAGACACTCAGTATTATCTTACTCAGGCAAGTATGTAACATTTTTTAGTATATATTTTTGTTGTTTTTCTGTATTCAATTTCAAATTGTCATTCATATTTTAGATGTAACCTGACAATGTCATTAAATTGAATGACCGTCGACGTTGAATCAAATCTTTCGTGTGGAAACTTGGTGTTTCTTTCGCTTTTACTAATAGCGAAACTTAATTGCCCTAGAAATCTTTGTTTGGTAATAAAGAATATTTTAGCAACCATGAGGTTACATTTAGCACAAATTTAATAAATTCATCACATAATAAAAGAATAGTCTACTGTTTCTATCAGTATAGCTTATGTGTTATTGTTTAACCTTTTACTAAAAATCTAACACACTGGAGCTGTTTTATTTTCATTTTGGGACAAACTTATCATTGAAAATTTTGAAAAAATAAAAAAAATGTAATAGTTAATAGAATATAAAATGAAATTCAACTATGGAAAACCAGGTTTTTATGTTTCACATAAATGAAATAAATATACAATGAATATTTATATTAAACGCAAAAGACGCTATTCCAGCTAGCCTGTATATTGGAAGATTTATCAGTTGCAGAAAAAAGGTTGGCTTCTAATAGATTTCTTATAGGTTAGGTTAGGTTAGGTTTGGTTGCAGTAGTAGTCCCACAAGGGTAGACACAGAGGCCGAGCATTGCCCTTTTTGATACAACACAATAAAGATTGATTCTACAGTGGGAGTCCTAAATTTTTCCTACATCAGCCGTGTTTAGAGTAGGGATCTTTAACGAGAACCTGACATCGTAGAGGCTCGGGACCGACAGTTTAACGTCCTTCTCCGAGGGACGGCGTGCTCAAATTTATTCACTTCCCGCATGAATAAATCGAGGACCAGGTGGAGATCGAACCCCGGTCTTATCAGTTCAGAGACGAGTACGTTAACCACTGAGCTAACATGGCCCTTTAGATTTCTTATAAGTATAAAGCTTAAAAGCAAAACTCGTTTCTGCAGTGTTGCCCCACAAGTAATCCAGACGAGTTATTGATGGCCATGCTTTTAGAGCAGGAGTGTCAAAGTCAAAATGGACGGAGGGCCACATAAAAAATGTAGCAACAAGACGAGGGCCGGACTGATCAAATGTTTATTAAATTTTTTTAAAATGACCACATAATGTGTAGTGAACGAAATTGAACCTACTGAAAACCTAACAAATATATTGCAATATGATCGGATAAATGAAGCAATATTTTCTTATGGTTTTGTCAGTCATTTTAAATTTTTAACAGCACAAAAGACAAATTTCCTTTATTTATAAATCCCCATAACATGACCATTCAATGACTGAAGTGGTATTATTCAAGGCAGCATCAGTATATTTTCTCATTTAAACATACAGGTTTTCCAGCTAGCTCCGTGAACATGTACTTCGACTCCCACCTTGTTTGAAACCACCGGTTCTCAGTGCCCGCCTTCCGTTTTGCCATTTTTGAAGGGTATCTGAAAGTTAACTTTTCCTATTATGCTAATGACTGCTGATAAATTATGAAATGAAGCCACGCTCACTGCATCGCCTTTGCATTGTGGGAAATGTAGTATTGGTGCGTGTAAAACTTCTGCAGCCTGCGGGTCGGTTTCAATAATAAACTAATATCATCCAGCGGGCCATAGAAAACCCTTTCGCAGGCCTGATTTGGCCCGCGGGAAATAAAACATAAAAATATAAAATAATTAATAATAATAACAATTTGTTTCATTTTAAATAAATCATTAAAAAATTACTGTATATTGAGCTACTTCCTGCTCGAATATATTTTAATTTTTTAATTATAGTTTTATGTTTGTAAATTCCTATTAAATTATAATCATGGATTCTTACTTGTTGACAATTAGTTTTTTATAAACAAAGAATGCGTTAATTGGTTGAGCTGTAATTAACTATAAGCAGGTGTATATTGCAATGTCATGAATGTCACCACATATGGATATTGGTAACATGTCAGCTAATCAATCCGGCTGCTCCGGACTGAATGCCCTTCAGTGTTACCTCCGCTAAGGCATTCTGGGAAATAGTTAACATTAGGACTGAGCTTAACACACTGTCTCGCTATTCTTATAAACACATCAATTAACATTTCATATTCAACTAATAAACTAAATTTACTATTTATCAAGAAATATAAATCACTGTCAAAAAAAATGAAATAGCGTGCTGTTTGATTAATTTTAAATTTTACTTTAACATATCTATATATCAAATTATTTGTATAAATCTTGCAAAGTTTTAAAATGGGTCAGAGAACTTGGATTGGTCTGGGATTTGATATACGACAGTCATTGCAAAGGTCTCCCTACGAAAGCCGTAGGGGTTTAATATTAATGTGCCACAACACTGTGCAATTGATTTTAAAAGTTAGCAACACTGTAAAGATTTCATATACAGCCCAGTCAAAACTGATTATAATATTATTATAAAGGTCCATCAGACATCCCGGGTCACAGGTTGTGCATCTTCAAGAGGGATATCACCGCTAAACGAGCTGCGACGGATTTTAAAAATAATAATATATTTTCCAACCACTGTGGTGTCAACAAGGTGCAAAAATACTTTAGTTGTCAATACATTTTTTTTTGTTATTTAGGAACAGATGTTATCCTTTGGATACATCAATGTTACTACATAGCTCCTAAAGGACGATTTATATAAATTAACGAATAAAAAGATTTCACATAAACACGTTTATTAACAATCAATGATCAAACCACAATATGAAATGGGAAAACAAGACTAAGATCTTTCAACCGTAACAAGCGGTCTTCGTCAGAGTCAAAAAGCCAATTGAATTAACGAATATCGAGAAGTACACCATTAAAAAACAAGTTTACTTGTCAAAGACTGAAAAAGGGAGACAGTCTTTTGTACCTGATTTTGAGATACTTCTAGAGACAATACTTATTTGAAATATGATGTGGTATCACATATTGTTAATCTTAAGTGTATGAGGTTTGATCAAAAAGTACCAATACTTTTAAAATATAAACTTAAAATAGTAAGGATGTAGTACTATTTCAAGTTTTTTTTTGTTTTCTTGGTAGATTCATCGTGAAAAAATGTTCACAATTTTGACAAAAATGACATTTGTTGTTTTATGTGAGAAGCATAAAGGTTAGACTCGTGTTTGCGTGCTCTCCGATTTTTTTTGGTGTTGAAAAAATAATCACCTGTGGAAAAACTAATACCACTAATGGTGGCATTAAACGTCGTTTATTAAATGTGAAACGCGTCGTTTCTTTTTCTTTTCTTTGTCCTTGTGTGAAAATTTTTCCTCTTTTCCTTTCTAATCAACCAAATAGAGTTTATCAGATACACAATCTCATTTAATTTATGTAATTTACGATTCATAATTCCCATTAAAAAACATTGTTTTTTTGCTCAAGTTGACTTATCGTGCCCTACTGTAAGCATTTCAAGATTTTTTGAGTACCTAATATAATTTCTTCATTTCAACATTATATCATTACATGACATTTAAAGTATTATGTAATTTTTTTATACAAAAAATAATACAGACTTTCAGCTCCATTATTGGCAACAGAAAAAAAAACGTCGAACATGAAAAAAATATCTGACATTGTTAACTTTGTCTAGCATCTCACATAAAAAGAGCACATGCTGTATGAAGAAAATTATGAACATATAATCGTGACGAGTTTTATACCAATAAAACATCAACAACAAAATAAATTAGAGTCTACAGAATGGGTGAAATTCAAAAAGGGTCCTTACTTTTCTATCCTATCTCACAACCCCAAGAAATAAAGTGATGAACTATACAAGAGTGACTATGTCAAGATGTAGACAATTTAAAATCAAGTTTGCTTGTTAATATATCTTTTCTTATAAAAAAAAATCAAATTTAGTCTAAACCTCTTAGTAATACTCAATAAGAATAAACGAGGTACTCTTTTAAGATTATCTTAAAACAATGTATAATGAAAAACTGAGGACTTTAGCCATCTAAAGGGAATTGAAATCTGTTCGATTAAAACCATACAACTTTTTAAAACTTATCTACCTTGCTGTTTAATTAACTAACTTTAAGTTTAATTAGTTTTTTTTGTCATTAATTTCGCCACGAGAGTTTGTGTACACTTTCCCCCTGAGCCGTGAATCAGTTTTGTCTATTAACAAAGGATGGAGAGAAAATAAAATTTGCTTGTAACAAACCGTATAATTAGCGGATTACTTGGATCAATCTTGAAAATCTTTTACTAGCACTTAATAAACTTAATTTATAATTGTTATGATATTTTGGCCAACGATTTGTTTAAATTTGAAGGTTAGATTGCAGTTGCAGAAGGGAACACATATAGGCCGAACATGGCCCCTGTGTAATAGCACACAAAATAAACGTCCTACATAGAGAGTCCTCGATTATTACTAACTCAAGTTATATTTAAATTAGGGATCTTTGGCGAGGACCTGACATCGTACAGGCTCAGGGTCGAGAGCTTAACCTCCCACATGAATAAATCGAGAGCCAGAATGTGTATTGAACCCCGGACTTCCCAATCTAGAGGCGAGCACTGGGCTAACTTCGCTTGTCGATAAGAATTCTAGAACAAATTAGGGTCGATAACCAGAATACCAATGTGTATTTGACTTTATCGTCAAATATGTCATTATTCTGATGCAAAATAGATAAAAAAACAAAAGTCTTCACACAAATGATGTTTTATTCAACAATAACAAACGCGTTTCGAACACTTTGTGTTCATTATCAGATACCAAGGATATGGTGTTGAAGAGTTGTTTTCACTGGACCAACCCTTCAGCACCACATCCTGGTGTCTGATGATGAACACAAAGTGTTCGAAATGCGTTGTTGTTGTTGAATAAAACTTAATTTGTGTAAAGACTTTTGTTTTTTAATCATTTTACCTCAGACTGAGTAAATACCACACAATACGGATTACACAACTAAATGATATAAGTAATTATATTTATTTTAAGACACTTCTGACAATACTATATATTTAATTTCTTAAGGTATATTTTTCATGATTTTCACATTGAAAACATATTTTAACCTTAGTGTTTAGTTTATAATAAGCATCACGTGCGCATTAAGTGGAAGTATAGGAGCACTTAATTCAATTAAAACATTTACATATATGTCATTTCGTTCAGACCATTTAGTCTTTTTTAAGAAAAATGGGGTACACAGAAATGTAATTAATGTCATTCTTTTTTAATGTTTAAATTTAAAAGCTTTATTTATTTCCTTTTTTTTCTCAGGTTTGGTTTTTGAAAAACAATTATAAATTATTGATTAACTCAGTGGGTGCCCTTATAATTAGCGTGGTTAATGTATTCCAATTCACAAATTAAGCTTTGTCAATACTTCTCTTTAATAATGCAAAAAAATCAATCAAAATATTCTAAACTCCATTAACGAAACAGAAATGAACCTCTGCATGGAAAACGCTCCTGATAAATTATTTGGCATCATATTACACTATATCTATTCCAATTGAGAAAAAAATTAAATATATTATATTCCGCTTTCTGTATTACTTCCCACATTTATTATCGAATTCTATAACCTTAGTGGATTTCAGTATTAATTTCGATAATTGTTCCGCTGTTACTTGTTCACCTCCCATTCCCTCAAATCTTCATTTTGGATATACATATTAATAGCTGCACCCCCTCCCTCTCCACACCTTATAATAAAAGAAGACCTTTCTCCGTATCTTTCTTACTCCGAATACACAAATATTCACTAGACTGCAAGACGAACGCCATTACAATAATTTTCAGAAACAGATTCGTAGAATGTTACACTCCTGATCAACACAGTACTGGCAAGGTTAGGTTGCTGTTTCACAAGGGAACACACTTGGCCAAACATTCTCCCCTTCGGATACACACAGAAAGAAGATTGATTATACATTAGAAGTTCTAAATTTCGTCTAATTCAAGTGTATTTTGAGTAGGGTTTTTTTTAAAAAGTACATGTTATCGTATAGGCTCGGAACCGACAGCTAATAACGTCCTCTCCAAAGAATGAAGTGCTCAGATTTATCCACAACTCACATGAGCAAATTATCTATTTCAAAGAAATAAAAAGAAACCCAGTTATTAACCTGTAGCGTTACTATTTTCCTCTGATTATCTTAAAAACTGAATCTGGTAAGGGAAAATATGAGCATTTACAATAATTTTTACACTTCTCTTTTTGTAAATTTATTTCGGAAGGAAACTTTTTGTAGTTCAAATATAACAGTCATGTAAAGATGTGGGATTAATCATGTTGTGAAGAATAGGGTCAAATTTGAAGTCTTTTACAATTAAAAATTTATTCAATAGTTTAACCTTGCATATTGTATTAGTAATGTAATTTGTAATAGTTCGTTCATTTTCAAATATTCCTACTTTTGCCTTTGAAAAAGATTTTTAATAAAATCGAAACGTCAGCAATGAGAGTTTGATTGGAAGTGGAAGAAATTGACCGCATCCCGATTTATCATTTTTTAGTTATATATCTGTCCTATATCAATAATGTATTAAAAATTTGCACGTAATGATTAGTAAACTGTTTGGGTTTATAAAATAACTTAAAAATTGTAGATACATTTTGAAATACCTTGTAATTAAAAAAAAGGACAAGAGAAGAGAAATGATTGATTTGGGTTGATGGTGACTGAGGATTTCCAATGGGGTGGACCCGAATCATAGTGTATCCTCATGCTGCTTAATAAGGCAAGAACATTGCTCCTGTGATGATGTCACACGTATACTCTTCCAAATGATTTATTGCGCTGTTAGTCAGACAATCCTAGCCGCACGCTTAGGCGCCTATTGAAGCAACAATGGGCAAAGCAAACCTCCTGCCCTTCCTGCTCTTGCCTGCTGTCCAAGTCGAAATGCAACAAACACTGGACTCAATCAGAAACACACAATAGTTCATCCTTTACAATCCTTTTACAATATTCGCATAACAACAAGGCGTCTGCCATAATAATGTAATATAAAATACATATCAAATATCTGGCTTTAAATGAAATATAAACAGCAGTGCCTTGCAAATATAAAGGCAATATTTAGCGTAGAAAATTTCCCCAAAAAATGTTATTTTTTGGAAAATAACGCTTAAATAAAATCTGGATTGGCCTACACTCAACTTTACTATAAGTAAACATAATAACAAACTCATTAAGCACCAACTGATGTTTTGTGCTGTTTTCATTTAATCAGTATATGTAATTCGTTTAAATTTGACTGTAATCGCTTTATTAATTATTAGAATCGTGACATCTGATAAAAATGATTATACAGAGAGCCTGAAACTCATCGGAGTCGTAGGCTCTGCAGTCATACTGTTGTAATAGCATGTGACATACTGCTGTCATGCCATTGTTGTAACTCAATTTAACATCAGATTTTATGTTCATTAATGACCTTCATAAATTTAAATAGAGAAGTATTCCTCACTTCTATAGTTTTAGGTATGATTTGACAGAAATCTTTGTCCATTCCGAGATTATTGCTTCGAATACAGATATAATGTGATCAAGGGTTTCTATCTCTTCTAAACAGAGTTTGAATTCTTTGTATGATGTCAAATACAGCTTCCATTCATAGTAATAAAGTAAATAATTTAAAAATAACAATACAGAATAATAGAAAAAAATAAGTGACAACATTGTTTAAGGCCAGAATTTACTAAGGCAAATTATGAAAAATAGGTATAACTAATACACTAAATAACTGTTTTCAAAGGTATTAAAATGTGTTTCTTCAATTTTTGTATAGAAATAATCATATTGATTCAGTTTGACAAATTCATTGAGCCCAAAAAACTAACATGGTGAACTTTTGCATTATATACATGGTGGTAATTAAGTATCTATTTTCCTGCCGAAGTGAAAATAAATATAAATTGTTTAGACATACACAAGAATTATTCAAATAAGAATGGTATAAAAATAATATAAATGATGTTAAAAATATGATATTACTAGATAGCGTAGATAGTCTAAAGAACAATTAAATGCACTTGTGATATTGAAAAGAAAATTAATGTAATATTTCCACTGACTTTAATAACGATGTTCAACAGCTTCTGTATTCTTGCATTGTCATTTCATCAACGTAAACTCATATTTAAAACATATATTAAACTAACTTTTTCAATTAATGTACTCTTTAAACACAATAATTAAACTAAATTTCTCAATAAGACAACATTTGAATTACTATGGACGTCGAATAGAAAGGCAATTGAACATTAAAATGACGTAAAAAATGAGAGCCTATGATTGGTTGAAATAATCATACGATAGAAAAGACATGCGCATTATGTACTGTTGGCGGGAAATGAAGGGACTTCATTCTGCGTGAATAATCATTTATAGACTAAATAGAGACCTATGTATCTTAAGTTGTATTGAGTTCAACTATTTTAAAAATTTTTTTTCACCCAGTTTATACTTTGATAAGAGGAACTTTGTTTTACTGGCATTATTTAATTTGATGCACTCCCTTTAAGAAGGTTTTCTTTTTATTAATTATAAATAGTCACAGTAATGTTGAATATAAATACATTATTACAGATACTGGATATCAAATTATAACGAGTATAACAGATAAAAGCATCTTTGTTTTACTGGCTTTATTTAATTTGATGGATTCCGTATTATAAAGTTTTTGTTTTATTCGTAAAATTGTATAACATTGTAACAAATCTGGAGTAGCCTGCACTTAATTTTGCTATAAGTAAAAAAAATACCAAAGTAATTTACAACTAAATGATTTTTGCCTCCTCAAAAGCTTTCACATGCAATCATAGATCAAGATTTTTACATATTTCTGAAAAAAAAACATTTTTATTGTTTTAAAAATTTGACCATTTGTTTCATTTATTTCTTCTTTGACTAAATCATGAATATGCACTATAGGAGTTCACCATAGGCTTTTTCAATTACTTTATTCTTAACTATCGACATGTTTCGGTGATCGTTCACCATCATCAGGATAAAATTAAGAAAACAACAAACGAGCTACAAGCTACCAGCGAAGTAAAAACCCTCTTTTTAGGGAAAAGAAAAAAATCTGCACAACCTGCAACTAACAGTCAGAATGATAACAGTCAGTGTAACCCACAAGTTTAATGTTTGTATTTCAATACTTTAACCAGTGCAGTTTTATAGCCTTAATGTTAATTTTATCCTGATTATGGTGAACTAACACTAAAACATGTGGACAGTTAAGAATAAAGCAATTGAAAAAAAACTAGGTGAATTCCTTTATGAATTGAAAAACCTTGAACTTAGGAAGTGTTTCTGAAGACTCGAGAAATTCAAAGAACAACTAGTGAAGAATAATGCGGGCATATCTTTCCTAAATGTACGAGTATGTATACAAGAAGGACTGCTTCCAACTTTTATTACTAATATATATATATATATAGGTGTATAATGTAATCGGGATTCGGTCAATTTTCCAGGATCAAAATCAAACTCTCAATGCCGACGTTTCAGTTTTATTTAAAACCTTTTTCATAGGCCTACAAACAAAGGATGACAAGAAATCATATATAAACATCAACATATAACTAACATCAAAATGGAATATTACAGTTGTGAAAAAACAAAAATATATATACAAGTAGAAGTAATAGAAAAGCAATAAACATTTTTATGAACTTACAGAAGTCAGAATTTTTGAATTAATGCATTTAATTTGAATATATTAATTTGAGTTAAGGCATTAATGCCTCAAACGAAGGTCACATGTTCGATTTTGAAGAAGCAATTATAGTAGATAAAGAACAAGATGAGCAAAGAAGAAAGACCCTCGAAATGCTATATATTAAAAAGGATCTAAGTTCAGATAATCATAGAAGTGACATTACCAATTTGAACACTATTTATTCAGGAGTGTTAAGTTGATTTTAGTGAAATTTAATTTCCTTAGTTCCTTTTTGTGTTCTTTGAGTGAACAGTGTTCGGTTTACATGTAATTGTAATCAGTTAGTCTGGTCCAAGTTTTTGACCAGTTAAGATGTTAGTTCACTAACTATCTATTGTTACTTCATTTTATATAATGCAAATTTCATCATTTTTCTAATTCAAAAATTCTGACTTCTGTAAGTTCATAAAAATGTTTATTGCTTTTCTATTACTTCTACTTGTATATATATTTTTGTTTTTTCACAACTGTAATATTCCATTTTGATGTTAGTTATATGTTGATGTTTATATATGATTTCTTGTCATCCTTTGTTTGTAGGCCTATGAAAAAGGTTTTAAATAAAACCGAAACGTCGTCATTGAGAGTTTGTTTTTGATCCTGGAAAATTGACCGAATCCCGATTACATTATACACCTATTCTATCAAACGGTTGATATATTATTGAATTTGTTATATATATATATATATATATATATGACTGAAGCATGCAGCAGCTCCTGCATTTACAACATTGTAGCTGATTTGTCCGAGTGGCTGATTACACTCAGCACTCAAAGCTGCTGTACGCTTAAACTAAATAGGGATCCAAGAAGATTTGCTGACAGTTTATACAAATATGAGTATGTTTTAATGTTAAAAACACATGACACAGAACATACATGCACACACACGCACGCACGCACACACACACGCGCACACACAGATATAATCGAAATTATACCGAAAACTAATTGAAGAAATATCTAAACGATTACAAGCTTCAATTTTCTGCCGATTTTTTTCATTATTACTATTTTAAATCAAAGTTTTATTCGTCTTAATTATGTCTTCTATTTAGTTATATTATTTTTTCATTATATTTTATTATATTTTTATAGTAAAAAGTAACCACATCGATCTTTTATGATTATTTTTATAAAAAATCCTAATTAAGGTTCAACTAAGTTAAATATAAAAAATAAACTATTTGTATTGTTCTATTAGTACTTGCAATGAATACGTATAAATAGTTTTATTCCAAGCTGAATATTGGACGGCGTAAAGTTTGAAAAGAGTTTGAATATAGCCCAAGTCTATTTGATTTATCAGCATAGCAAGGTATCTGGAAAGAAAAGTAATTCTGGCATAAGTTGGCAGGCTTAACTGAGTGATACCCCAAAGCTTTCCCAACTTGCTAAGCTTGTTACTGCAGTAGTCTTTAATGAACAGAGAGAACAGTTCCCTGCATTCCAAACACTTGTACCCCCTGAATAACTCCCCTGCTATGAATAAAACCCAAAAACCCTTCTGTTTGTCTTCAGTCTTGTCATATGCTTCACAAAGGCAAACATATACTTTAGACTTTAACTCTATAACTAAACAACAAGAAGCGTCCTGTTTATTTAACCTACATTTAGTCACTTGCAATAAATATTTTTGAGAATTTTAAAAGAGAAATATATAAATCTCTTATCTAATAAGGCTTGTTTGTTTGGGAATAATACAAATTGCTATTAATATCTATGACGCAAACATTTATTTCTATAAATCACTTGTTTGTACAGGTTTTTGCCTTAAGAAGTGTTCTACAAAGAAAAATATAGCTTATTTGTAAATTTAGGTTCCACCAATTTGTTGGAGACATATTGGTAGACTAAAAAGGTTTAATTCAGTCAATAAAAACTAATGGGGTACTCACACATTGTATCCATGTGAGCTACTTATGAATGAACAAGCTTAATGATCTACCCACTGTATTTATTTATAAAAATATTAAAGATTCTTACAATTTGGGATGATATATATATTTCATCTTGAAATAAACCTCTTCCAATTTCATCTGAAAGTAATAAGTTTCTATTCTTATCACTCTATTAAACCACCCACTCATTTTTATACTCTTTCTGAAGTTCAAAAGAGAAGATTCAACGTCAAAAATAACACACAACTTAATTAGTAGGTTATTTGTATTACTGCAATTGGAGCCTCTTTTGCTGTTTTACAGTGAGCTTAAGAATAAAAAACCAGGAAATTGACCAATCGCCTCCTGATGACGGCGATGGTCGAAATATAGAAGTGAGTTATTTCAGTGTCTATCTGTGTGCTATATTCTTTTTAATTGGTTTATATATATATATATATATATTAATATATATATAAAGATTTCACATAAACACCTGAAATAACAATCAATGATCAAACCACAATATTAAATACAAGACTAAGATCTTTTAACCGTAACAAGCGGTCTTCGTCAGAGTCAAAAACCCAACTGACTCTGTAACAAGATCGCTTGTTACAGTTGAAAGATATTAGTCTTGTTTTCCAATTTCATATTGTGGTTTGATCATTGATTGTTATTTCACGTGTTCATCTGAAATCCTTATTTTACATATATATTCACTGAATAAACGGAAAAACGATCTACACTGGACACAATACTGTTATATATATATATATATATATATATATATATATAATGAAAGGTCCAAGTGGACAATAAAAAGTATAACAGATAGAAAAGAACACAGAAAGTCTCTACAGAACTTACTTTGATATTTCGACATCCGTCGTCATCGGGAAGAAGTGCGAAACACTCGCATTGAGAAACAAACTGCTACTCAACTCAGTAGCAGTTTGCTTCTCAATGCGTATACTTCACACTTCTTCCTGATGACGACAGATATCAAAATATTGAAGTGAGTTCTGTAGTGACTTTCTGTGTTCTTTCCTATGTGTTAAAGTTTATATATATATATATATATATATATATATATTAATATCCATAAATAGCGAAATTCTCACTTATTATACGAGGTAATGGAGGCCCACGAACAAAAATAGTAAAATTAGAAGTCGATGACACACAGTTAGTGGGCCATATTAAGTTTATATTCGTGTATTGTTAGCTTAACTAAAACTATATTGAAGCCTAGCGAGTTGAACTCTAAAATATTCAAGCATACGCCTTAATATTTTAAGCAGTTTGTTATAATGTGGCCATATCTCAAAATGTTATATTATAATTATTTTATATTATATTCAGCATTGATTTCTTTACAATTTATTTGCGTATAATTTGTAAAATGTCAATAAAAAAATATTTATTTGTTGTTTTAAAAAAATACTTTTATTTTTAACATAACGTTATAAATGTACATTTGGCTTCATTTTTATTTTAAGAAAGGAATAGTTGTTTAAAAATTTACAGGTGCATGTCATGTTTTTCAAGTCGGATTAGAGAAGTATGGGTGTGATGCAGTTTGGGGGTGGGGGGGGGGGGGGTTGACTGGCGATAAAAGAACACCCAGGGAGTCAACAAACAAAGGTTGAGTTACCCTGATATAAGCATTTTAAATGCACTAACAACAGGTTGAGGATTACACTGAACAGAAATATGCAAATTACTGTCGCCTTTGCAGATTTTTTACTATTTTCAGGGGTAAATTGACCTAATGACAATGCCGATTGACCTTAAGTGTTCTGTCGCAGGGGAGTCTCTTTCATTATAACGAAAGGTAACAGTCGTGTGTCTTTCTTGAAATGTTGCTAATAAAAACAAATTTAAAAGCAAGAACTGGTTAAAAACTGATGAAAACTTAATGAACACTGCTTTGGAATATGGAAAACAGAGAGACAAGCTACAAGTAAATGATGTTAAAACAGTGTTCAATTATTGATTCTAGAATGTGGTCTCTCCCACCTTCACTAATTTAATACTACATATTATAGAATTAATCTATGAATTCATAGTTACTTGGAACAATTACAACTGTTCAAATATTTATATCAGGTTAATCTGATATGTCCATATATTTTGATAAAATATCTTGTAATCATTTTCTTCAATAAAACTTCTAATCCACCAGAAAACGAAGGTAATTAGCAAAATGACTACAATCTTTCAAATAAAACAATGGGTCTTCGTCAGTGTCTCTCGGATGCTTTATCAGTTAGACTTTCGCATAACTCATTTGTTTTGGTTAAAAGATTTCAGTCTTTTTTTGATTTTTATTCTGTAGTTTAGAAATTGCTTTTTATTTCACGTGTTCAAAAAATCTTGTTATAAATAAAACAAAGGAACAGGTGAGTGTATTTCAGATGTAGTACAGTTGAGTTTATGTTTGGCTTAGTGTTTAGCTGGAGAGGGATTTTTTACAGAGCCTTTTAAAAGTGACTCTGCTAGGAGAGAATTCTTTGACGCGGTTATGAATTCCTGGTTCATAACGTCAAGTTGATAGCGTATCAGCCGCTCACGTCAGTCAGTCGCATGACATCGCATATCTCGCTGCTAGTCGCTCCCAGTTAGAACTGAATAATTCCACTCGATCCGTCTGCTTCCTATCCAACTTGTTCCCCCAGATAAAGCCTTATTTACATGATTCAACAACTTCTCAACTCCATTCTTCTTCTCCATGCTTTTCAAGTTATCCATGTTTCAAGTATACCCGCTATGCTTGAAACATTTATTACACACAAAACTTGAAACCCTTTCAAGCCAATAGCACCATCGCTTAATGTCTAATTATTCACTAGTGGAACAGTCATACGTGAGTAACTGATATAAATAACGAAAAATAAAAATTCCTTCTTTATAAAACGTGAAAAGTATGAAACTACCCTTAAACAGTATTCGACTTAATCAGCATTAAGTATACAGCGAAACATTTTTTTTTAATTTATATTCACCAATCCAAATAAATTTGAAATACCTGCCAATATTTACTATAAATATAGCTATTATAAAGTTGTTATACAATGATCTCAAATAATATCTAAAAAGTGGTTAATGTAGAATACCAATAACACTGAAAATGATATTAACAATAAACATTAACAGCTAAATATCATAAAATATATTAGGAGGCGGACACCAAACCCATAAGAAATAGTTAAAGGAGTGCAAGGTCATCAGGCAAATAAAAGATGTAAGTGATATTTTCATTCTTCCTTTCTGATATATAATTTATGTTTCTAAATAATTAGTTAATTATACATCATGGTATATTCCCATGAATTTAGTTACTATAGAAGTTTTTTCTATACTAAAAGTAGATATGCGTTTATAAACGTATATATATATATATATGATCAAACCCCAACATGAAATGGGAAACAAGACTAAGATATATCCAAGACTAAGACAGATCTTAGTCTATAAATGAGATAAATCTACTCTAAGTCTAATTAAGACTATTGTATTAGACTAAGTCTTAGTCTATAGTCTAAGACTAAGATAGATCTTAGTCTTGTTTCCCATTTCTTATTGTGGTTTGATCATTGATTGTTATTTTACGTGTTTATGTGAAATCATTTTATCGAAGTATATATATATATATATATATAAATGTTCAAACCCTAAAAATAAATGGAGAAAAAACTAAGATCTTTCAACCGTAACAAGAGGTCTTCGTCAGAGTCAAAAGCCCAACACAAATACTGCTATATATATCCACACTTTTAATGAAAATATGATGCGAAACGGATAAATACAGTCCAATCATGTATGAAAATAAATAAAATATGATAAGATAAAACTGAGAACACGAATAAAAACCAGAAACTAGGACTCATATACATTATTTGGACCCTTTACGGTCGTCCTCAGGAAAGGAAGTTGAGTGGTCAGAAGACAAAAACCAACTCATAACTCATAAGTTGGCTTTTGTCTTCTAGCCACTCAACTTCCTGTCCTGAGGACGACCGTAAATGGGGCGAAATATTGAATGCGAGTCCTAGTTTCTGTTTTTCATTCGTGTTTCTCAAAGTTTTCAAAATATAAATATATATAAATATTTCACATAACACGTGAAACAACAATCAATGATCAAACCACAATAAGAAATGGGAAAACAAGACCAAGATCGTCAGCGTTGGGTTTTTTGACTCTGACGAAGACCGCTTGTTACGGTTGAAAGAGCTTAGTCTTGTTTTCCCATATCTTATTGTGGTTTGGTCATATATATAAATATCTATATTACATCAGCTCAAAAACGAAGAAAAGCAACACACACAGAAAGTGACACACTTACTCAAATTTTTGGATGATCTGTCTTCAGGAGAAAAGAGAATCGGCGACCAAGCACGCCGGAAACCAATATATATATATATATATTCTTTGTCAGAGGTTCATTGAAATAGAAACATATGCCATAGGGTATCTGGTTTGTATCAAGAAAGGAGCAAACAAAGAAGACATTATAAGGGTAATAAAGGAGAACAAAGTGTTGTACAAGTCAGGGTAAACAATAGAGTTGAGAAAGAAACAAGTAAAAACTATCTACCAGCCGTCAACACTGGCAGACAAAGCCATAGTGGCACTCGTAACACTTAGTCTAATTGAAGAACCCATTCCTTCGACTCTAAGGCTTTAAAAGTTCGTTTGAAGGCTTTGACCGGTCAACATTGTTAGCTCATTTATATAATGTTAATCTCTACTTTTCAAATAAGAAATTCTTTCTTCTGCTTATGATAAATTTCAAATTTAACATGTACATCAGCATGCGAGTTTGATTTCCAACCTATGTAACTGCCCAAATCTCGATTGCATAATACATCATATATATATACTTAAAATAAACTGTGACACATAGACAGAAACATAAAAAAGACTCACTTTTCAATATTTCGACCGTAATGGTCGAAAAATTGAAACATTGAATGTCAACCAACAATATGTTGACTGTCGTCCCTCCGTCAATTCACTTCTTCTCTTGAGGACGACCGCCATAACGATCGAAATATTGAAAAGTCAGTCTTTGTTATGTTTCTGTCTATGTATCACAGTTTATTTTAAGTGTAATCTGTCCTGCCGGACCGTTTTTCGTTTATCATGGTATATATATATATATATATACACGAGTTCAAAATTAAAGAAGAGTAACACACAAAGTAAGGAAACACACTTACAGACTCAAATTTTCAGGTAATCCGTTTTCAAGCCC
Organism: Hermatobates lingyangjiaoensis; assembly: GCA_026182355.1. NCBI lineage: Eukaryota > Metazoa > Arthropoda > Insecta > Hemiptera > Hermatobatidae > Hermatobates > Hermatobates lingyangjiaoensis. The sequence continues at coordinate 168,937 of JAPFBL010000339.1, forward strand.
ACTTACTTGTTACTTGTCGTTGCGTCTACAACGTGCTTGGTCTCCCTTTCTCTTTTCTCCTGAATACTGATTACCCAAAAATTTGAGTCCGTAAGTGTGTTTCCTTACTCTGTGCTTTACTCTTCTTGAATGTTGAACTCGTATTGTGTCCAGTTTGGATCGTAAGTGATAGTATTATTAACGTTTCAGAGTAAACTATAGGTACACATTAAACAGAAAAACACACTTACAGTGTCTAACTTTCCGTTTAACCATTATCAGGATGGTCTCCAACCGTCGCTTTGGAAGTGCGCTTTGTGCCCCTATCTCTTCTCTCCTGATGACGGAAAAACCAAAAATTAGAGACTGTAAACGTATTTTTCTATTTACTAGTAATTTAGAGCTTAGACTGTAATGATTATTGTTCTTTGTGTTTCTCGCGTTAACACTTAGTATAATTGAATAACTCATTGCTAAGGTCTACAGTGTTTGATCAATTAGTTTTAATTGAGCAAGGCTTGTTAATAGTTGTTAACAACATTGATCTTTCATACCGTGCCATTTCAGCGTTTGTCCACTTTACATCAATATTTCTATTATTTATGCCCTGAAGTAAGTCACTTCTTTGTTGAACTCTAATTACGGAGAGGTCATGAGGACTGACAGGATACTTTATGTTTTACCAGTCGGGCCTTTGTACACATTCTGACATTGTTTACACGAAATTTCATAAATATCCTATATCCTAGTTAATAAGGCAAAGCTCTAGCAGTGTTCTTAATTAAAAATTTACCTCCACTATTACCATTGGGGGAAAAAATATATTTATTATGAAGCTTATAAGCGAGAAATGTGTTTCATCAATCCTGATATACTCGTAGTAAAGCTTTGATTTTGAACGGGTTTCTGCTTCTAAAGGAGAAGAAGGTTTTCATAGGAATTGTTTAAGATTTGTCAATACAAAAAGTGGGCTATTTTAATGGGCAAGAAATGGGAATAATGTTAATTTTACGACAGCAGTCCGGGCAGTGGCAACAAGCTCGCCTCTGGACTGGTAGATCCGAGGTTCAATACCCACTCTGGTCTTCAATTTAATCACGCAAAATATAGTAAATATGTAACAAAAAAAAATTAATCATCAAATCATAATTATATGATTTAGAATATGTTTTATGTTTTAGAATGCGAAAACGGGACATAATGCGAAATTCTGTAGGTAAATACTGAATTAAGCTTTTGTCCTTGATTCTAGTCCAAGGAATGCATTTTGAATAAATAGTAAATATGGAAGCATAAAAGTGATAGCCACGAAACAAATAATGACATCATTCTTGACATTTTTTTATTAAATTATGCTCCATATTAAACTTAATTAATTAATTATAGTCAAAAATGAATGTAACTACTGAATTATACTCGAAATGAAACCATTGAATAATATTATATTAATCATTTGGGCTCCAAATTAAACTTCATTACTTAATTATAGTCAAAAATAAATGTAATTACTCAATTACGCCCCAAATAAAACTTAATTACATAATTTTAGTCAAAAATAAATTTAATTGCTTAATTATGCTTCAAATTAAACTGTATTGGTAAAAAAACGAGGGGAACGTGTTATATTAAAAAGAGGAATTCACAGTTTTTATAGATATTGTTTTTTCTATTTATTTGTCTGTAATATGCATAGACGGTTCAAGAGAAGCTGAAGAGAACGTGGTGATGTTTTTAAAATAAACCATCTTTCAGAGGGTGGCGATCAATAAATCGCAAATGATGCTGTGTCATTGCCTTGAGCACGACTAGGTGCCGAATAATGGCACACATAGGTCCCCCATTGACATTGTCTATATCTTTATAGTGGGCCGATATATCTGATGCTAAACCCATGTATTTTTCTAATACCAGTTATGAAAATAAAAGAAAACATGTAAAAATAAATAATACCGTCGTTTATTGTATTATTTTTTGAATCAAAGAGAAAACAGACTGCATTTATCAGTATTGTTTTTTCATTTGCTCATGATTCAAGAGATAACAGGCATCAGATTAACCAGAATAACGAACAGTTCACCTCCGTCTCTTTATTTTTTTTTCCTCTAAATACATTTCAAACCAACAATTGTTCTCATAACAAAACTACATATCAAACATTCGGGGGAAAAAAACCTGTTTGTCAAAGAAATGTGTTCATCAGCATTCAAACAGTGTCTGTGCAAAATATCCTCTACATATATCATATACAATGATCAAACCACAATATGAAATGGGAAAACAAGACTGCGATCTTTCAACCGAAACAAGCGGTCTTAGTCACAGTCAAAAACCCAACTCTCCCAAAAACTCTCCCAGGGAATTGGAGTCCGGTGGTATTTATAGAATTCTGTGCAAAAATTGTTATAAAATTTATACTGGTCAAACTGGTAAATCATTAAATTTCCACGTATAAAACAACGCCAATTCAATGTAAGTAGACAAAAAAATAGTAGTCCCTTATTCTTGTATTAAACATATAAACAATGAAAATCATCATATTAATTGGACAGGAGCTAAATTTATTACTTATGAATGTCATTGTTATATGATTGACGTTGTAAAGAAATATTAATGAATCGTTTCTAGTTAAATTTAATATATAAACATTAGTAAAGGTCTCTTCAAACTTGATACTTTCGTTACGAGGGCAATAGCCTCTTCTAAGAGGGTTGACAGCTAGCGGATAGTTTTTTAATCTTTCTTACTGTACACCTTTGTTTCTCCAAACATCCCTTTCTGGACATTAGTCCTTTCCTCCACTTTCACCCTTTTAAAATGCCACTCTTCCCTCCCACTCTTCTCAACCCCTCACCAGATGTTCTCTGCATCTAGGGTTTTTGACTTTGATGAAGACCGCTTTTTACGGTTGAAAGATCTTAGTCTTGTTTTCCAATTTCATATTGTAATTTGATCATATATCATATACATTCATATTATTATTACCACTGAGGTTAGTATCATTTATATTATTAATATGGTAAACCGTCATACCTCGTAAGATGCGATCGAAGATGAACAACGTCCGAAAGCGCTCCAACGACTCCAAGAACATCTTACGAGGAATGACGGTTTGCCATATTAACAATATATATCATTTACCCTAGAGATAACATTGTGCCAACTATATGCACGATCATCATAGAATATCAGCAGCTATTAAATCTTACTGTAGTTGGCACAAATCTTGAAATAAAAAAAAACTTTAAAAAAACTGAAATAATCAAGTTGTTTCAGTTTGTTGAGCAAATAGTAAATCAGCTTTACCAATTATTCTTTACAATTTATTGTTCTTTACTTGGCTCGCTACGACGTTTTTAAATGCCGCCAAAGAGTAAACTTTTTACTGACCAAATACACTAAAATGCCACTAGTTGCGTTTACATGTTTTGCTAACTAATTTTAGTTATCAAAAAATGAAAAATATTTGTATGCCACTGGTTTAAGCAAATGAGTAACAAAAATTTGATTCAGTTTTCAAATCTAAATTTATTGTAAAGAAAAATGCTTAAAATAATTCAGCAATTTACTTCTGCAATTTCATTTCAGTTTTAAAAACTTTTATGTGTTAGAGCCACAATTTTCAACTATTATCAACGCCATTTGAAAATATCCTGAAGCAAATATAAGCAGGATGAGATATTGCAGAATTTTATAAATTTCTTTGACAAGAATGGTTTTCTAAGTTATTTTCTGCCCACTGGAAAGGTTTTAGGAATCCTTTTCATGAACAGGATTTAGGAAGTGCATGAACAGGTCTGCACTAAGAGCGCTGCTTACTGATGAACACATGCAAACAGCGCTAAGATTGCTTTCTGCTGAAACAATTAAGCCATATATTGATAACTTTATTGATTGAAAACTCTACCAGATGAGTAGTGAAAACAAAATTTGACTGATACACAGTTATTAATTACTGCCTCTGGAATATAAATAGAATATCTAAAATACTATATTTGGTTTCTTCTTATTAATAACATTTGTAAAATACCGTTTGTATATTTTTTGATTTATGCCTACCTTTTGCATTATGCAGACCTCCGGTGACTGTAAAAGACCTAATTCAGCTTTCAGGGAATTTTTGTTTGAAACTCCATATCTTTAGGAGACATCATATCTTTAGAACATAAAGTTTGGAAACTTTAGATCACCACAAATAGAGATATACAACAACAAATATAATAATAAATATAGAATTGTCTGTTTTATGTTTACATTTTTTAGAAGGTAACAGTTTTATAGCTATTAAAGTATAAAAAGATTTCACATAAACACGTAAAATAACAATCAATGATCAAACCACAATAAGAAAATGGGAAAACAAGACTAAGATCTTTCAACCGTAACAAGCGGTCTTCGTCAAGTAAATTAAAATTTTTAAATAATTGTTTAAGTGAAAAGGTAATACCTAAATCTCTTATTCTTAAATGTTTGCTAAATATTTGTGAAGGCCTTTTTAATAATTTTTATTCTTTGTTGCTAAAAACATATGTATTTATTTGTGCCTGAGTGATGTGAAATTAGCCTTTGGTGATTCGGTGCGTAACAAAACTCATCTTAATCACCTCATCTCTTCTGATTGGAGGAAAGTAGTATTTGATTATATTTATTGGCAACATAGAAAGGTATGTAAAAATTTTTCTAAAGTACATAATAAAAAACTTCAGACAATAGCATTAAATGACAATAGCCCGTGGAATAAAAATAAAAATAAAAAATTAGTTCTTAATTTATCAGACAGAATATTAGATAATAATGCAGTAGCAGCATTAGGATATGGTTTAAATTTTGTTCCTATAAGTAATAATTTAAATTATGTTCAGGTGGCTAAGGGTTTTTGTAAAGCTGAAAAATTAAATAATATAGATATCGATAATTTAAATATTTTAAAAGGAATGGTATATGGTCTTTCAGAAAAAACTGATGTTGTTAGTGTTTCTAGACGTTTTATCGAGGCTTATTCTAAGCTTAATAAAGATAATACCATAAAAATCACTAAAGCCGATAAATCTAAAGTAACAGTAATATTAAATAAAAAAGATTACGTCGATAAACTGACGAAGACTGCTTGTTATGGTTGAAAGATCTTAGTCTTGTTTTCCCATTTTCTTATTGTGGTTTGATCATTGTCTATTAAAGTATATGTTTTAGTCGTCTTCAGGAGGACGCTCGTCAGAAATATTGATATTTCAGTGAAGTTAACAGATCACCACTTCATTAATACTTGTAACTCCTTCACTTCATTACCTTTGCCCTTTCAAAATAACTTCAAAGACCTTTCTCAAAATCATTTTTAAATAATATCCATACATTTCTAATTTTAACTTCTCTTACTCATCTTATTTTCACAAAAAAAACGTGCGTGTATGTGTGAGTATATATGTGTTTTTGAGTCAGTTGGGATTTTGACTCTGACGAAGATCACTTGTTACGGTTGAAAGATCTTAGTCTTGTTTTCCCATTTTCATATTGTGGTTTAATTATTGATTCATATATCTGTCACATCTAAATGTTAAACTTGAAACTTAGGAACTTTGAATATGTTGCTAGTTATCATTCTATTTCTGGTGGAGTCTCCCACATCTCTTTCTCTCTCCCTCACTTCGCTCCCTCGCATTATCTTCCCCTCTTTTCCTCTTGTCCCTTACTAAAACTATATAAGTTCTTATTATAACCTATGACCCAGCAGCCCGTGATGAGCGTTTCACAAAGGAGTACAGAAAGAGTCTTTTGGAATATGAAGCGAGTGTATAATGGAGTAAGAGGCAAGGTAGCTAAATAACTGCTTTCCTTAGAAGACCATATTCCAGTCTCGTTTTGTTAATAAAACCATATTTCCATAAACAAAACTACTTTTTGATGTTTTGTTCAGTGTTGGTACAAAACAATTTTTTTTTTTATAATAAATTCTGTGACAAATGTCATTATAAATTGTTTGTTCACCTGAACATCTGAATTGACTACTAGCCAAAATATTTGAATATACTCAACACGTAAGTTGGTAACAAAGCATTTATACTTTTTTTCAGGCTCTAAAAAGAAAAATCAAACTGTTTGGATAAGAGTATTAAATTGACCGATTGAAAAAAAAAAAGAATTGCTAGACGATTGGAAGGTGGAATAAGATATTCCCTGGGAGTCGATAGCAGAATAGCTCTTTCTCCAGCAAACATATGTTTTTGAATCAATCGCGGTGAAGGGATATAACTCAAGGGCTGGGGAGAAGTAATATTTAGGTTAAAGGTCGACGGAGGCGGTGAATCGAGATACAGCCTTTTCTCCATTTAAAATTGCCACTATTAATTTGGAAGGATCCCAGGCATCTCTCAGGAGTAGTATTAACCCTTCCCGCCTCCCTTGAATAATGCATAGCACTCCAAACAGTCGCCGATCTGTATACCGCTTCCACAGGGTTTTTTTTTTTTTTTTTTTTAAAAAGTCAAACTTAAATGCTCATTTACAGTAATAGAGGTATAAATACCAGTTTTAATATCACCGTAATTCAAAATATTACATCGCTCTTATGATTTCATGCCTAAGTTATTTTACGACTTCAAAGAAGGATAGGCGGCATTTATAATAAAGCCTGCTAAAACGTAAGTACTTTTACCTCATAAAACTGAAATATATGAACTCGAGAAAGGTAATTCCTTTTTTTAAAATGAAAAATTCTTTCACGCATGTAATAGAAAAAGAAATTCAATAAGATATATATATATATATAAACTTCTCATTTAAGTTGAAAGTTTTACGCTAATTCAAAATTAAATTAATTAAACTGGATTAATTATATTACCGGAAATTTAATTGGGATTTAATGTAGAAGAAATTTCCTTAAAGCCCAATTTAACAGTTGACTGTTTTGATGATGGTATAACATATTTTGCTAGACGGGAGCGGTAGAATAAACACGAGTGTCTTGGCTGTGATCTATAGGCAATCATACAAGTTATATTGGCCACCTCTAACCACCTCAGAATATTGGGTGAAGTTGCAGAAACCATTCCATGAGAGGGCAAACATTGTCCAAAAGTTGTGATATCACAAAATGAACATTCTACATTGGGAGCCCTAAATTTTGCATTATACAAATGTATTTAGAGTAGGGATCTTTAACGAGTACCTGAAACCGTCTAGGCTCGGGAATAACGGCTTAACGTCCACTTTGAGAGATGATGTGCTCAGATTTTTTCACCTTTGACGTGGAGAAATCTATACCAGAGTATGGTAATGGATGCACCAGTCCAGATGCGAGCGTGCAAGCCACTGGGCTACTATGGCCCTTAGCAGAAACATTACTAAGCTCTAATCTTTGAATTTTAAACAATGTTCTGACATATTCTACACGCAAAGTATAATTTTTTATACCACTTCCATATATAGTATATATCCTATGGACCAGACTGCAGAAACTATCTTATTTCCTCTCCTGGTAGGAGGTTATAGTTCTCTTTCTCCCATATGAATAAACAAACCACAAATTAACAATCAATTACGTGCTTCGTAAGTGAGCTTGGTGTCCGAATCTCACCTCTCCTGCTGACTGTTGAACCAAAAATTAGAGACTATAGGGGCGTTTTTTTTTTACTGTGTGTCTATTATTTGCTATAAAACGTTTCTTGGCTTATATTGGCCACCTCTAACCACTATATAAGATCGCTTTCTTATATATATATATATTTATATAAAGATTTCACATAAACACGTGAAATAACAATGAATGATCAAACCACAATATGAAATGGGAAAACAAGACTATGATCTTTCAACCGTAACAAGCGGTCTTCGTCAGGTCTTCAGTTGGGTTTTTGACTCTGACGAAGACCTCTTGTTACGGTTGAAAGATCTTAGTTTTGTTTTCCCATTTCATATTGTGGTTTGATCATTGATATATATATATAAGATTGAATTTTCTGCCTATTGTTTTTTTAATTAATTTCTTGGATACCTTTTCCAAATCTCTTCCATAACACAAGTATGAAATTTTGAGATTAGATTCTCTTTGTTGTTGATCTATCCTCTTCTCTATCTCACCATACCTCACTCTATCGAACACCATACACATACACAAATATTTACGAATTCACTAAATCTATTTCATTGGATAAAGAAGTTTTAAAAATCAGTATTTCCAGAGATTTGGGAAAGGTATCTAAGAAATTAATTAAAAAAATAATAGAAAGAAAATTTAATCTTACATGTCTTAACAATGGACTGTTCCCCAAATATATATTATATATTGTATAAAATATAATATTATATACTACAGTTGAATACGGGAAATGAGTATGTATTTCAAGGGAAGCAAGTAGTGTTTAAACTAAATATACATGTTATATGTATTTATTATGTTTGCTAAAGACTAATTCAAATATTTTTTGACAAAACTTAATTTTTAAATTTGTATATTATCAGTCTTGTGCGTAATTTGTTAGATTGGATCTGCCTTTTCAATGACATAATTTCCGCTATCAATAAAATGATGATTTTAACCCCCCCAAAAAACTTTCTTTTTCTTCAGACTATATAGCGTTTGAGAAAAAGTGAAGACTGGGTAAGCAGAGAAAGGCATTTTGGGCAAATATTAATTATAATAAAAAAATAGGGCCATTTAGAGGCAGATGTAGCAGTTAGTAATGTGCCGGTTATTTCTCGCAGCCTTCCATTAGATGGCTTTTCATTTAATTACCAGACAACTTGATGGTAAACGGAAACAACCCAAAATTCATTTTTTCCTGAGGAAATTAAAGTTTTTTCTAGATAGTTCTCGAATTCAACTGTCAAACTTTTTTTTTCTTTTAAAAAAAAATACATTTATATTATGAATATTATGATCATTACTGGTTGTAATTTTAAATGTAATTAGCATTACAGTAGTGCTTTGAGATATGAACACCCCAAAATATGATTTTATTGATTGTAGGGTAAAAAGCTAATGAAATGGTCTCCACATATAAAAATTTAATCGTATAACAACGCGTTTCGAACATGTAGTGTTCTTCCTCAGGCATTAACTAAGGATGAGTGCCTGTGGAACAACTAGAAAATACTTAAATTTTTATATTATATTGTTGAGACAATTTCATTAGCTTTTTACCCTGCAATGAGTGAATTCCACAAAATAACTGATTGCATTGCGTTAGAATGATTTTATTGATATAAAAAGTCACATTTCGTATAATTTACGCCTCGAAATACAAAGGTAGTACAGGGAAGCCAAAAATTGCCTGGATACCTGCGTCAACCCAACAATCTGACCTAACTGACAGTGATGATTTGTAGCTTAAATAATAAATAAATAAAATACATAAAATTCAAAGAAAAACACAAAAACTATTCAGAGTTTGCGTTTCTCTCTCCCGCTCTTCTCCTCTGTACTACATACATGAATGATCAAACCACAATATGGGAAAAAAAAATGGGAAAACAAGACTAAGATCTTTCAACCGTAACAAACGGACTTCGTCACAGTCAAAAACCTAACTACTCTGACAAAGACCACTTGTTACAATGTTTTTATGTACATATATGAAGTTATGACATATCACAGGCAAGTATGAAGCATGTTTAAGTTGCTACTTTGACCTATATAGAATATACATATCATGCATACAATAAACATTGAATTTATCTGGTATTAAACCTATAGCTGGTTAATATTCATAGCATATTTATTATTTTTGGGGGTAAATTGATATTACTGGAACGAATTAATACGACTACCATTACTATTGATTTGATGTACAGAGATCGTCATAGGACAAATTAGATTCGTATGGTGAGGTACCACTAAATATATTTATTGCTATTGCTCTTATGAATATGATCTGAAACACTTTTGGTAACATCTCAACACAGTTACTAACAATTTGAAGAACGTTAATACAATTGCTTAACTAACAGAATTGTATCCGTCACCAAGTATTTCATGTATTTTCTTGAAAATACTTAAATAATTAACTGTTTAGCAACACTTTTTCAAAATTTTCAAAACAAATATCCAAACATATTGTTTAATAAATCAATAAATTGTTCGAAAAACAAACAATTCAATATTGAAATTGTTGAACTTGATTTGAATTATAAATTTATATACTAAGTAGAAATTGAATTTGAAATTTATAAACTAATTAGATTTTGAATTTGAAATTCTTCTACTAAGTAGGTTTTAATTTTAAATTCATTTACAAAGTAGCTTATGAATTTTAAATTCATTTACAAAGTTGCTTATAAATTTTAAATTCACCTATCAGTAGCCTTTAAATTTTAAATTTATATACTAAGTTGAAATTGAATTTTAAATTCATACTCTAAGTAGATTTTGAATTTGAAATTCATCTACTAAGTAGAAATTCAATTTTAAATTCATTTACAAAGTAGTTTATGAATTTTCAATTCACCTATAAGTAGCTTTCCAATTTTAAATTAATCTACTAAGTACCTTCTGAATTTTGAATTCATCTACTAAGTAGCTTTTGAATTTTAAATTCACCTATATGTAGTTTTTTGAATTTTAAATTAATCTACTAAGTAGCTTATAAATTTTGAATTCATCTACTAAGTAGCTTCTGAATTTTGAATTCATCTAGTAAGTAGCTTCTAAATTTTAAATTCACCTCTAAGTAGCTTTTGAATTTTAAATTAATCTACTAAGTAGCTTCTGAATTTTGAATTAATTTACTAAGTAGCTTTTGTTATATTATATTATATAATATATAATATAAATTATACTAAGTAGGTTATATTATAGGTTGTTCTACCCAGACAAGTATAGAGTCCAAAGCGCATAGAGAATAAGAACGAATCACGAAAGGTCACTACTGAGAAGAAAAAATAGTCCTGATGTTAGACGGTAAGAAACAGATTTGGTTATACTGAAGATAAAAGAAATAGAAGATAAAGAAGAAGAAGAAGTTTTATGTCTGCACGTCTGGGACTGTAAAGAAACTTACGCTCTTTTGCAAATTAAAATCAAGATTGATTGATTCATATGGACCTTTGTACGTAATCATAGCATTGTTTTTGGGTTAATACTTAAACACAATGCTTAATAAATTAATAATTACTTAAATGCAATTTTCATAATTAACTCAAAAATATAACATACTTGGAAAAGGTGACTTAAGTTCTCCCTTCAACTAATTTTAAACTAATATAATTTAATATGAATTATGTTAAATTCATTTAAATTTGAAGCAATTATTTTATTTGAACAAATTTTTTTTTAATTCCATTGGATAAAAACTAAAGAATTCAACAGCAACAATTTATATTCGAAGGTATTCAATAACAAATTGAAAATGTATAACTGAAATTAATATGTATGAATAATGATTTAGTTTATTTAACATTAATTTTACTTTCTTCATAGCATGTTTTTATTCTTTTACATAGACGGCATTCAAAAGAAAGAGACAATAAAGATTTTTGTTTCTATCACTCAAATAAAGATTGGGTTCCCAGTAGATACTAGTAAATGGTAGAAAAATTCTTGTGTTACTAAGGCTTGTATAGTTACCTAGGATTGTCTAAAGTTATCTTGATTTCAAACATTCCAAAGAAATATGTCAACTGAATTAATAAATCACAATAAAATAAATTATTATGTGAATTATTTTTTATAATATGCTTGCTAATAGTAAACTAGTGTGGTATTTTAATCTAAATTTTATTAGAAATACGAACTTACCTTGTGTAAGTCCCAATGTAAGCCAGGTAACACCTAAAATCAAAATTATACATTAACAAGTTTATATGAGCATACATTGATTTTTTTAATTAAATATAATTCAAAAGTTAAATTGTGAACTCTAAATTAATGATCGTATCAGAAAGTCACCTTTGGTCTTTTCTACAGGTTAGCCATATTGGGCAACAATTGTATGGAGTTATTAAGCAACCCTGAAATACTTGTACATGTACGACTGCTACAGCTGTTGAAATATAAGGATAGATTTCAAAAATTCATTCAAACTTCTTTGTAATGGTGTTTTCAAAATATGACCTAAGAAGGAAAAAAGCGGCTGAAACAACCAGTCCTCATGTTCATACTGAGAACTCATTTGAAATGGACTGAATATTGAAAAGAACATAAAAAAGCTTTAAAAGATTTGAAATCATGTGTGAAACAGTTAGTTGTTCTTTTATCTGAGAAATGCGCAGCCTTAATCTAACATGTAAGGAATACTGCAGAACCTATATGAAACTGGAGGAAACTTTTGAAGACAGGTGCCATGTTTGCCCAGCGGCAACCTGCTACACTCTGTATCGGTAGATCCAGAGTTCAATACCCACTCTGGCCCTTGATTTATTCACATGGGAGGTGAATAAATCTGAGCACATCGTCCCTTGAAGAGGACGTCCAGAAATGGGTTTTATATATATTTAATATATTTAATTTATTAATTAAATAAATTAAATAATTAATAATTAATATAATAATTAATTAAATAATTAAATATATTTACTATTTCCTATACGATGTCACGTACTAGCCAAAGAGCGCTACTCTAAATACAATTGAGTTAAGCAAAATTTAAGATTCCCAGTGCAGAATCTTCATTCTGTGGTATGACAAAGGGCTAATGTTCGGTCTATGTGTGTTCCCTTGTCTGTCTGCCACTGCAACCTAACCTAAACTTCTGAAAACACTCTATGTCAGAGATTCCCAGGGGTTCCTTAACGGACTTTCTGGGGTTCTGCGAAAAATATTTAGAGAAAAAATATTTCTACATTTTTTTCTTTAGTGGATATGAATTTATACTGTGTTATTTCGATGTGAATCATTTAACTGAATAATACTTATACACATAAGTAGAAGTAGCCAAAATTTTATTCATATTTAGGATGAATCACTAGTCAGTTTTTGGAGCTATCTGAATCCCGAATTTCCTTCTATTGTAAAAATACCAGTTCACAAATTGCTGCCACTTCCCACTACCTACTTATGTAGAACCGGTTTTTCCTTTTATACTGCCATAAAAACTAAATAGCAAAGTAGACTTAATGCTCGGTCTGACTTGAGAATCAAACTTTCAACTATAAAACCAAAAATGATTACCAAATAAACTTTTTGTTAAAGTTTATGTTTTTGTTTCATGTGTTATGTACTTGTGGAAAATATGAAAATTAAAATCTTTTAGCTTTCAGTTTTTCTTTGAAAAATACGCATTGCAGTAATATTAATGTTTAATTGTTTTTAAACATACATACTATTTATAAAAGCCTATGAAAATATTTATATTATGATTGTATAAAATCATTAGAATCAGAGGTTCCTGGGAAAGTTACTGAAGCAAAAAAGGGTTCCACGTCGAAAAAAGTTTGAAAAACTCTGCTTTATGTGAGTCCGAGGGAGTTGGCCTTAAGAGATAAAGAGTTTTGACAAATCAACCTAATAAAAATAACGTTCGATTGAAAGATATTTCCCAACAATAATTACGATTTTCATTAAAGAACTTATTATCTAATTTATATACTTATAAAATTCTGATATTCTTGTTGAAATATTTTCAAAAAGTCTAAACTGAATAAAATGTTACAAATGTTGTGGGAATCGAACACAGACTCTAGACATTGGAGGTGCAGCGCTCTACCATCTGCACCAAAGAGACTTTTCTACAATACGCTTCCAAAACCTGACAAAAATGACGTCGAAAGATTAAATAATAATTTTTCGAACTAAATTATAACGATTTAATTACAATAAATTTAGGAAGAAGAAATTTAATGAATAATCGACGAAAATATGAAATGATTATTTCATATATTAACAAATGATTTAGAGATAAATTTATTATAACTTATTTTGTTAGGAATAAGAAAAGGAAGCACAGTAGGACAGATATGTCTGCGGTGCACACAACTCCGATGAGACTCAGTCTCCCATTTTTGCAATAAGAATAAGATCACATTGTTTTAAAACAATGATTTTAAACTTCTTATAATTCATAAATGGATGTTCCTACGTTACAATCAATAGAAAAATTAAATTTGCGATATTTCAGATATTTAGATACTATTGTATCTAAAATAGTTAGATACAATAAAACTTTTTTTTATTTATTTTTGTATTATAACTACCCTTAGCGGGGTAACAAGTAATAGTGATACATGCTACATAAAAGTGGAATAAAGAGTGGAGAAACCACCCATTGGTAGTACTCCATATAGATTGTTAGGATCACTTGCAACTAGTCTTGACAGTTAGCATTTCAGAGTAGGTCTCGGGGCCAACATCTTTTTAGCCTTCTAATAGGGTTGCTAGGAATCTGGAGAGATGATAATTCGTGAATGAAAGGATTTATAGTGGTGGGTAAAGATTCATGGAATTTGCGGTATCGGGATTGGATTTCTTGGTGGATGAAGGGAATTTTAAGATCTTTATGTATGGTATCGTTCGAAACATAAAAGGGAGCTTGCACAATTTTGCGAAGGATTTTGGATTGGGCTGCTTGAATTCTTTGGATGTTTGAATGTTTGGTTGATCCTCAGATTTCGAGTCCAACAATAAAACTGGAGCAATATCTCTCATCACAGAGTTGGATATTGTGTTTATATTTAGTATAGTTGACTGTAAGTCACTACAGAGTGCATTTTTTTATATATTTCAAAAAACACTGAAATACTCGCACGGCTTTAATTAAATTTGATGACATGAGAGTATTCCAAGCGTTCAAGAAATAGTAGAACTCCTTAATGACAAGGTAGAGGCCATTTGCATTTCACACCCGAGCGCTCTTCACCCCTAATCTAATTGTAGTATTCAATTAGTAGGTCAAATTGGTATAAATTAACTACGCTTGAGCTGGGAAAAAAAAAATTAAAAGAAATTGTTAACGCAATACACTTTGGCTTTTAAGAAGTTTTGCGATTTTAAATGAATCAATTATTGAGAGTAGCTCAAGAAACATTAATGGTATACTATTATTAATCTTGTTGTACTCGTGAATTCACCAAAAGTAAGGAACAACAAATGAGGTGAAATGTTATTTCATTTGAAAATCTCCCGCTTTGATATCTGTAGTTACCATACTCGAATAGTTACTTGATACAGTTTAATATATATGATATATATAATATATATATATATATATATATATATGATACATCATATATATAATATATGATGGGAATATTATAATGTTAATACAACTTTATAAGTTTTAGAGTTGAAAAATGGAACTAGAGGGTATCTTTTTTTATAAGGACTACATTCAATAATTTGAAACTTCGTTGTTTGAGAATTTTTTACTAGATAAGCTTACATTTTCTAATTTTTAATGCATTCGTAATGTATATTGTAATGTTATTAAAGAAGAGATCTGCTGAGCAGATAATCCATAATGTAATAAACAGAAATAATATTCATCTAAGAATCATGATTCATCATTTTAAAGATGAATCATCATTAATCATATTAAACATCTTAAAGCATCTAGATTCAGTTCAGTTTAATGATGAATCATCATGATGAATGACAATTTAAAGAAAAACAAATGAAAGCAATGATTAATCGAAAAAACGAACATTCATCATTTATAATATCAGTTATGACGTCCATAATTTATTTAATTACATGAAAGTAATTAAATAATTAAAAGTAAAGACGGTATAAAGTGAAGATTTAAAAAATCATTTTCATCGTGACAATTGTAAACAATAAAACGGCTTACTTGTAGTTCCTTATAAAGAATGTCAATTACTGTCATTAAAAACTAATTTATATTTAATTACATTTTCGTTTGTTTGAAGCAGTATTTAATTAATAACTTGTTTCAATTACCTACATGGTGTAGAGAGGAAAAGTCAACCCAAGGAATGATACCATAGTAAGTTAATATATCTAAATCCAAGCGACTTTTTCAACAATTCTGTAAAGTAATAAAGTCAAAATTTCAATTTTAATTTAATTAAATTAAAATTTAACTTGATTAAAATAATGACTGAGGCACAATTTTAATTTAATTTAAACACAATTAAGAAATATCACATTTTTGGATTTATTAAAGTATCCATGAACATAAATAACTGCAATTAAAGAGATCGCCAAAGAATGAATGCTCATATTTAGACATCCAAAGTGATATTTCGTACAATTTTTGGATTGGAGTCATATAATCAGATGTGCTCAGTAAATTTATGTACATATTCATTAATCACCTTAAACTATACGGTTTACATATCATGAAAATTTATCAAAAATATTAAGGAGTCTGTTTGTAATTTAGCATAAAAATTAGATTAAGTATAAAGAAAAGTGTTTTTTTTTTAACTTTAATTTATGTTTAAAAAATCTTAAATTTTTTTAACATCTGATGAGAAATTTCGAAAAAATTATGTCCCCCACACAAAAAAGGGTTTAACATCAGAGCTAACGCCCTTGAAACATTTATTGTTCTTTACATCAATCAACAGTCCAGATGTAAACGCTGACGAAAACACTAATTGTTCCAAACATGTTGTTAGCTTTAATATTAAACACTTTTTGTGTGGAGACATACTTTTTAAACAACCAATGAGTATATACCTATATATATATATATATTATATATATATAACTATATGTATTTTGTAAATATATATATATAATTTTTGTATATATATATTTTCTATTTGTATATATATATATATAAATGATCAAACCAGAATAAGAAATGGGAAAACAAGACTAAGATCTTTCAACCGTAACAAGCGGTCTTCGTCAAAGTTAAAAACCCAACTGAAACACTGAATGCAGAAAACATCTGGTGAGGGGTTGAGAAGAGTGGGAGGGAAGAGTGGTATTTTAAAAGGGTGAAAGCTCAGGAAAGGACTAATGTCCAGAAAGGCATGTTTGGGGAAAAAAAGGAGTACAGCAAGAAAGAGTAAAAAACTATCCGCTAGCTGTCAACCCTCTTAAAAGAGGCTATTGCCCTCGTAACGAAAGTATCCAGTTTGAAGAGACCCTTACTAATGTTTATAATATTTGATCTATTAAATTTAGTTAGAGATGATTCAATAATATTTCTTAGCAACATTGATTTTTCATAGGTAAAACAATGTGATATATATATATATATATATATATATATATATATATATATATATATATAGGAATTCCAGAAACTGGAGAAATTGTGTAAGAAACAGATACAAGCCAAATATGGGGCGTTATTTAACAATATATATATATATAGTTCAATATAGAAAAAGAAACGTACAGAAATTAAAATAACACACTTACAGTCTCTAATTTTTGGTTTGAACCGTCTTCAGGAGAGATAAGAGAGAAAACCAAGCGCACTGGTACAGAGACGGTTGGAGATTACACAAGTAATGAAATTTCAACTTATTTTTAACTCTAAATTTTGTAGTAATAGTTTACTAAACTATGTATTGTTTCTCAAAGTGACCTTAATCTATGAGTTTGTTGGTATCTATGTTAATGTTCATGACAATATCGTCTTTGAGACTTCTTTAGAGTATTATTTAAAATTTTTAATTAGAAAAATCATGGAGAAGAGTTTACAAATAAACAAAAGGCCAATAACGTTAATTGTGAATTTTTGTTTTTCATTTTTTGTTGATAATAAATAGCTGAGTTATTGTCAAAGACGATATAAATGATTGTCTTCCTAAGTAGAGTCAGAGTAACTGCAGGTGTTTTGCATGAGACATTTAATTAAGTTGCCGAGGGGTGTTGAAGCAGAATAAATGACGCTGAAGACGTGTCGAGGCACTACAGAGGAGCGGAGCAGAACAACTCATTCTGATAATGGAAACTAAAGGCACAATAAATAGTAAATTAAGCGAAAGTAGCTAGAGGGGAGTGGAAGGGGGTTGTTAAAGAGGCAGGGGTGACGATCAAGGGTGGCCCTTCGCGCCATACCGAGGTGCTTCCCTTCAAACATTCTGAGGAAACCTTTCAATGATCGCTACCAATAACTACGCACAGAAACGTTGAATGATCTTTACCTAACCTATCAGCATCGTCATTCAATGATTGAACGATAATTGATTGGTCAAATCAATTGAACAATATTGGGTCCTAGTCATGTTTATAAATATAAATTACATGATTGAAAATGATACCAAATTTAGCTGATACCTGTTTATTAACAAGTTTATCAATTTTTCTAAATAACACTCGTTATTTCGTCTACACAATAAAGTACATCTCCTATAGTCGACATGTTTCGAATGATCAACATTCATCATCAGGACGTGAATGTTGAGGTTCACGCGAGTGTTATTTAGAAAAATTGAGAAACTTGTTAAGAAACAGCAATCAACTACATTGGTTTCATTTTCAATAATGTGTATGTCAAGGAAGGACTGCTATCAAAATTTACAAACATAAATTATTATATAATTTAGAATTTTTTTATATTAAATTATTAACATAATATTTTCAATAAATAATAAATTAATAAACTTTTTAAAATAGAATTACTACTTTTGTTAATAGAGTTTATTATTTACAACTACCTTTTGAAAATTTAGTTTTGCTTCACACAAACACGTAACAGCTTTTCAAATTCAATGTTTTTCGTACAAAAAAATGGAGAACACGGCTCATAAAAAATGCGCCAGTCATTTTACTGCTGAGTCAAGCTGAACACGTATTTATTGTACACAGACAGACTTATGATAAGAAGTTAATACAAATCTGCTCATATCCGATCGCCAAGGCATTACTGGTAGATCGCTCAATGTTAAAAAAATTAGCATCCATTTATAATTTCTCCCGTCACTGACTGATATACAAGAGGGCCAATCGAATGATACCTTTTTTGATACCTAGATCATAATGTAACGGTAAAAGTGGCTCTAGGTTTGTTAGATTCCACTGACAGTCCCACAAAAGAGCACACATTGGCTGATAATTGGCCATTTGTGATACCAAACAATGAACAATGAACATTTGGGAATAGTAAATTTTGCTTAACTAAAGTGTATTTAGAGCAGGGATAATTAACGAGTACTTGACATCTTACAGGCTCCGGACCGACAGCTTAAAGTCCTTTCTTGCAGATGATGTGCTCAGATTTATTCACTCTCACGTGAATAAATCTGCCAGTGGGTATTGAGCCCAGGACGCAACAGTCCAGCGGCGAGCGCTTTACCATTGAGCTACAAACCTGGTCGCCATGAAAGTAGCTCTAGTGTAGTAAATTCATAAGCTAGTCATTTAGTTGTCTCTTACTCATTACATTGTTTTTACTTATGGAAAGATATCTATGAAGGAGGAGACTAGAGCGAGTAAAAACAAACAAACCTATCAGGTTCATATGAAATGACAAGCGAAGGTCTTTTTTACGATGAAATATTAGAAACATCAAAATACCATCTTTTTCCGGAAAGAAGACATACCCCGAAAATAGATCCTATCATGACTTTTGGACTATAAGCCCTCCCCTGAAAATAGGCCCTAGTTAAGACAGTGTGAAAAATATAATTCGTTAAAAAATTGCTATTGAATGTAGTAGGTATCTCTAGCTGTCGTAATATTTCAGAGAATTCTTTGATAAAAAATATTCCAAGAAATTCCTTGTTTACCCCTAAAGTTCGTTTCAAGGAGGCTACATAGACAAGAAGTATTAATTTAACCACAGATATATTGCAAGACATGAGAGAATCAGACCAATGATTCTACAGGAAATAGATTTGGAGGAAAATCAAAACGGAATTCAAAATTTTGATAATTTATGACGATATTCCAGAAGATGGCATGACTTTAATCGAATAAATTTAAATTTCTGCATAAAAATAAATATTAAAGAAAAATATGTAATCTACTTAAGGCACTTGAAGCCCATCTCCGAGAATAAGCCCTAGAACGGATTTTTACCTACAAAATAGAGTAAGACAGTGTCTTATTTTCGGAAAAAGACGGTAGATTACAAGAATGCTCAATATATTTCTAAATAAATACAGTCGGCAGATCATTACGACTTCTTCATTTCACAAGTAGCTCGAAGGTTTGAACACCTAATGACTTGATCATATAGTAGCGTGTCAACCACTACATTTCAACTGTGATGGATTCAGTGTGCAATAATTTGCAAAAAAAAACAAGAGCTACTTATCAACATCCAAACATTTTACAAACAAGCAGGGAATAATATTGTAACCTGAATTTACCACAGACACTAAATAACAAAAAAATGTGTTTACATGAATAAATACCGTTCAGTAACTCAGAACCATAAAAAAAATCCTGTTTTAACCAGTTTTAATCTATTTAAACAGAAAATCACGCTCATTCCTAAACGGGCTAGATTATCAGTGTTATTTTTTTCTTGCTAAATATTTTTAAAGTGAGTAACATAATTTGTTCTTATGTATTTATTTTTGGTTTACTATTAACTAATAATTAGAAAATAATATTAATTAATAATACAAAACAAATCCACATTTTGCAGTTAATGTTAAATCAATCCTATATATTTACGTCACTAGTTCAAAAACATTACCCTGATAGTCTCTAACCTTGTAAAACACCAACTCCTTTGAGTCAGGTGTGTGCGGCTTATAACTTGTAAACATTTCCATAACTTGTTTTTTAATTTACCACGAATGAACAAAACTGTCAGGAAAAAATGCTTTTGATTCTTTAACGTAAATACATAGAAGATTTCAAATAAACTCGTGAAGTAACAATCAATGATCAAACCACAATATGAAATGGGAAAATCTTCTTAAGAAACGGTCCTTCAGGTTAAAACGGTCTTCGTCAGAGTACCAACACACTTACTGCCTCTAATTTTCGGTTGAACCATGGCTTCGAAAGTGCGCTTAGTGTCCCTATCTCAACTCTCCTGATGACGGTTGAACCAAAAATTAGAGACAGTAAGTGTGTTCGTATCTTTTCTATGACTATAGTTTACTGTGAAACACACATATATATATATTTAATTTAAAGTTGTATGGAGAAAAAAGCGAGAGGAAGAATGAGAAGCCTGGAGCAAGAGGTACAGTGGTATCACAACTTGAAACTGCCAATCTCACTGTAGCCTTCCAGGAATAGCACTGTCAATCTATATATGTTAATTTAACCTTGTATTTGTAATTCGATGTTTTATATTTTAGTTACAGATTTTACACTAAGTATGGTTGTTAAATAACCGAAACTAGTATGTTCTTACTTTTTTTCAAATAGTGTAGTGAAATTATAGCGTAGCCATAAGTAAAGAAATAAATAATAGATTACAATAGGAAATCGTTTGGAGAGCTTAATTTTACTCTTCCCTGCCAGTGGAAATCATTAATAAGAAGGTTAGAAAAAGTACCTAGAAAACATGCAGCGATCAGAATAGGCAAGCAATTTAACGAAACATGTTTGAAAGAAGGCCTGCTCCCCAAGTATACAAATATACATATAGTTCACATAGGAAAGAAAAAAACAGATAAAAACACACACAAAAAAGACTAACATCGATATTTCGACATTCGCCGTCATCAGGCAGAAGCAGTCCCTTTGAGCAGCTGAAGCTTAGTCACCTTTTTAGAGAGTTTCTCTAATGTCCTACAGGCTCTTCTCAGTTGGTCGGAGAATAAAAAAATCAACTGGCCCAAATTTTTCCTTTCATAAATACACATTCTGATATTATTTATATCTAACACTATTTAATAACTAACTAAATGTTATTTTCAATAAAACAACGATATGTTTCGGTCTTGTAGACCATCATCAGGCTTACGACTAAAGTATAGGGTATATTACAAAGTAATGTCACATTGTGTGGGAGTCAATGCACAATACTGAACTATTCCTAGTTGGGGTTGAGACATCTGTTGGGTGGTTGATGAGAGGGGGTGGGGTAGCTTCCTGAAAATTTCCTCCCATTAGGCAGAATTCTAATTACACTGTATGACTTTTTGGACTACCATAAAAACAGTGCATACATCTTCAGTACTAAGAACTTACAAATCAGGCTTATAAAAAATAAGTCACTTATTTCACTTAAGTCACTTATTTCAATGTTTATTGTGAACTTTATTTATGTGTAGTAATTTATAAACAATTTTAATTAATTAACAATGGAAAGATATATGAAACAAAAATAGTTAGTAATAATAATATAGATAATAATGAAAGGCGTAATGATTTGTTTAGCTTAAAAAAGCTTGATTCATTTCTGCTGTTGCTGAAATTAATTCAAATGAGAGAATAACTCGTGCATAACAGTCATTTCGCAAGTTTAAAGATTTCGGTAAAAATCTGGTGTGATTCCACATAAGAAGAGTATTGGGCAAAGTTTGCTCGGTATTGAGGATGTGGGATAGGTTACCTCTAATGGATCCACTGATCCAACGAAACACTAAACCACTCCTACAACATATTGTTTAAAGAAATTTAATCCAATTCAATTAGGAATTGTCTTAAGGGAAACCAATAATGATGACATTGCAAAACCCAGTAGAAGCATTGCAGATCTGTTATCGTTGAAGTAACAACAAAAGAAAACCGATAAGACTAGACTTATGTCCTTTAATAGAGGGGCATCAGCTGGACCTTATTTACTGTCGGCTGAAGCGATTCGTCCAAACCCCTCCGACTGTCTTTACATCCCCCTCATCTCCTCCATTTAATCTCTATCGCACAAATCAACTTGTTTCCCCCGATAAAACTAACAGGAGGTCAACAAATTTGTAGATAATTCCATTTTAGCCTCACATGGAGAGGAAATATCAGCTGCCGACTGCCGGCCGATCTAGTTTAATAGCTGCCAACGGAAAGCGTATTACTCTGCTATCAGCAGGACAAAATCAGCTCGTCTATCGACCAGCCAGCATTTTCAACAATACATCTAACATATCCACCAGTACGAAAATCAAGCTGTAACAGCCACAAAACAGGAAATATTGCATACGTTCAATACTCTATAACATCTATTAATCACATAAAGCAAATATAGTTTCAAACACATTTAAATATAGTTTATATTACATCAAATATCACCGAACAACTAATATTTCTTCATTCAAGATAAACTTTTCAATCGTCACAAAAATTACATCGATATATATAAATTGATAAAAATTATATAATATTTAGCTAAAACTTGCTTTTTCATAAGTTTCAGCTAAACATGGTCTAATTTTTAACAATGTATGTATACAGGAAGGACTGCTACCAAAATTTACAAATATATATATATATATATATATATATATATATATATATATATATACATAATTAGATGAAACGATTCTTCGAACTGAATTTTAAATTCTAGTTTATATATATATATATATATATATATATATATATATGCCATTAAAAAGTATGTCAATTTTCATTTTCGTTCGTTTTCTATTTAATTTTTCAAGTTTTCTGAACTGGGTTTTCAACACATCAGGTAAATTTAACACTAACTCTCAGAATGATTTATTCTTGAATTCCATAATGATAATCCAATAACAAAAATTACACAATAAATGTCTAAATGAAGGTATGCTCCCAAAATATACTAATATATATAATATATATATGGTATATATATATATATATATATATATATATATATATATATATATATGAGTATAAACCAATTAAAAAGAAGATAGCATACAGGTAGACACAGGAATAACTCACTTCTATATTTCGACCACCGTCGTCATCAGGAGGTTAAGAGTTCCACCGTAAGGCAGAGCGGCGACATATATATGGCAGACCGATCTAATTGTCAGTCATTATTCAAATCAGAGTTAATCGATCAGACCCTCATTAGGTCTGACAATAGTCCCGTCAAACTAAAGAGTTTCATCAGCATATAGTCTCGTGTCGTTACATTTTATTATCAACTGTCTTTTTTGCAAATTAAAGACGTTTTCCTCATCTACAATCTGTCAAAATAAAAGAAAGCTCACTATTTAACTTATTTAAAGAAATTCGGAAAAGGTAAATGTATAACTTTAAATTACACAAAGCACGACACAGAAAAAAGAATAAAAAGATTCTATTTCTGTGTCGTGCTTTGTGTAATTTAAAGTTTTATAGTCCTTGTGGACGACCGTTTCTTATATGTATATTATATAATATATATATATATATATATATATATATATATATATATTGTAAACAGGAAAACGATCCAAAAGGACAACAAACGTTTCACGATGAATCACAAACACAGAACTAAGGAACAAACACACTTACTGTCTCTAATTTTCGGTTGAACCATCATCAAGAGAGTTGAGACCAACCAGCGACGGTTGGAGACCAACCATCAACTCCAAACCGAAAACCGAAAAAGCGACTCCAACCGTCACTTCACAAGTGCGCTTGGTGTCCCTATCTCAACTCTCCTGATGACGGTTCAACCGAAAATTAGAGATAGTAAGTGTGTTTGTTCCTTGGTTCTGTGTTTGTGATTCATCGTGAAACGTATATATGTGGTCAAACCACAATAAAAAATGGGAAAGCAAGACTAAGATATTTCAACCGTAACAAGCGGTCTTCGTCAGAGTGAAAAACCCAACTGACGAAAACCCTCAGTTGGGTTTTTGACGCTGATGAAGACCGCTTTTTACGGTTGAAATATCTTTTCCCATGTTTTATTGTGGTTTCATCAATGATTGTTATTTTACGTGTTTATTTGAAACCTTTATATATATATATATATATATATATATATAAGAGGAAATTTATATTGTTTAAACAATCTAAGGAAACGACGACATATATTATTCTAAGGGTAAGTTAAAGTCTGGCTCATTATGTTTAAGCACCTTTCATAAAGTCAGTAAAGCAGCATTAAAAAGGAAGGGGTGAAGGAGAGTAAATTAGACGGGGCTGGGGAGCAGGGGATTACATTGCACCCTTGTGCTAAATGACAAAGGGTGAACTTAAACTGAAGGGAACAACACAAGCCATAATGACACTAGTTTACTCCTCCCAGTGTATATATATATATATATACTTTTTCGATGAAAATACGATCCGAAATGGACAAAAACCGTTCAATGTACATAATAAACATAGAAAAATTAAAAACAGACTCTTACAGTCTCTAATGTTTGGTTGAACTGTCTTCAGGAGACGCTAAGAGAGGAAAACCAACCGTCTCCAACCGCCTCTGTACCAGTGCGCTTGGTTTCCCTCTCTTATCTCTCCTGAAGACGGTTCAACCGAAAATTAGAAGCTGTAAATGTGTGTTTTTAATTTCTCTATATTTCTTTATGTACATTGAACTATATATATGTATATATATATATCAGGCAAACTGATCTGACACATTTGTAGGTTAAATAAAAGGCAAATAAAATTAATAAACAATAAAATGTGTTTATTTTCGAAAAGTACATATAATGCCATTTTGTTTCTTATGGTTTAAAAAATACACTGGCAATATACTGAAAAAAAACGTAAAAAATGGCATTATATGTACTTTTCAAAATAAAAACATTTTATTGTTTATAGACTTTATTTGCCTTTTATTTAACCTACAAATGTGTCAGATCATTTTGCTTGACCCTATATATATATATATATATATATATGTGTCAGATTAAATTTTCTGGCTACTTTTTTCTTAATCAATTTTTTAGATACCTTTTCCAAATCTCTTGCTAGTCCTTTAAATTCACTAGGAACTAGTTATATTACCTCACCATATGATTTCTTTTATGAAGTAATTCATTAAGTAATTTGAGTGTTATATTTAAGTATTTAAAAAATGTTTAATAGTTTTCAAGGTATTGTAGATACGTGTTTCGCCCTGCAGATGGTCAAAGAAGACCGAAACGTCGGAAATAATAAATATATGGGAAAGAAATCATACAGTGACCTAATATACCTAGTTCCTAGTAAATTTAAAGGATTAATAGGAGATTTGGAAAAGGTATCCAAGAAATTCATTAAAAAAAAGTGGATAGAAAATTTAATCTTACATGTATTAACGAAGGATTGTTCTTCAAATATATGAATATAATATATATATATCAATGATCAAATCACAATATGAAAAGGTAAAACAAGACTAAGATCTTTCAACCAGATCATTGACTGTTGTTTCATGTGTTTATGTGAAACATATATATATATATATATATATAGTTTCTAAACACTCTCAAAATAGAATATTTTCCACTTAAAGAGTCCTGTTCCTTACATGAGTAATAGTAATTGTCTAACTCGGTGAAATGTTCATTGTGAATTTTATAATTGGACAAACGAGTCAATATTTGAAAAATTGGATCACACAGCACCAAAATTATAACATAAAAAAACAGTTTGTGCTTAGTCAATACCATGTACTAGGGACATTATTGCTTTCACAACCAAAATTTGAATATAAAAAACACAAAAAAGAAAATTTTGACAAAAAAATGTAATTCTGAATACTAACTACCTGAATAAGAGATCTGATATATCCATCTTATTTAATTATTCTAATTCCTAATAGCTTTTGTTTATTGTTCGATAGAACAATTGTTAGTTGATATTGGAGAATAGATTGTTTTTCCTATGTTATGTTAAATTACCTTCCATACATTTGTATCGTAGAAGCTGATGTAAATAGGGTTTCACTACAAAAAATAAATCGTTAGTCCGATATTTTTCCCCTAATGTATTTTAAATTTTGATCATTTTGAAGTCATTTTGTAATTTTCTACTACTCCTTTACTGTCTGATATTCTTGAAATCCCTTATGGAGTATTCGTGTTTTTGTTCCTCTGCTAGATTTTATAGTCCTTTGAAAATGTAATTGTATACCGTGGAAGAATTGGTTTTGTTTACTTATGTCGATTTAATATAATTTAATTACTTGATAATGCCAAACGAACCTTGGCAAAATCTTGCAACTTAACTAGCTGAATTTTTTATTGACCAAAACCGAGAACCCTTCTGAATCTGGATAAATCAGTGGTCGATACCTACACATATAGTAATATTAATATATTGATACTCATCCCAATGGCTAAACGAAGTTTAACTGCCATAAATACCAAGCAACTCAACAAAGAACTATCTCACTATCCCAAAGATGTCTAAAAAATAGTTATCAAAACATCAAAACATGTCGATGTTAGGAACTGGAGAATATATAGGAATATATATACACAGGAACTTGAATATTTATATAAATCATCAAATGACAATCGGAAAAGGGAAAAAAGTTTAAAATCTTTTAACCGTAACAAATGGTTTTCATCAGAGTCAAAAACCAACTACTTTTCTGGTGAAGACTGCTTGTTGTGGGTATCGAACCTTTGACCTACCAACCTATAGGCGAGAATGTAACCTATTGGCTACTCTGGCCCCCAATGGCATGACGAAAAGGTCTTTTCTAGTTTCATACGATTTCATATGTTTCGTATCAAATTAAAGTAATATTCAACGTTAGATTTAACAACTATAAGATTATCTTAAGGCAATACAAAAGATTTTCCAGTTTGTTTGCAGGCTTTAATAAAGATGACTTGAGGAAGGGAAATGGATGCACATGGGTGAAAGGTTAAGACGATCAAGCAGCCTGTCTTAGAGATAAATAAATAATTAAACTCCTTTCAGGCGTAAGAGCCCTTTGTCTGAAATATGCAGGCAAGACGGCAACATTAGATTAAGGCCATAATTAGTGCCCCGTATATGAGCTATTGCTTTCCCTCCAAATATATGCATAATTCATTTACTTTCCCCAAAACATAATTAAGGCTAACATGCTATTTTGTTCATAACTACATGATTTTACTACCTTCCATATTATCATTCAAGACTAGGTCTTAACATAATTTGTTTACATTATAATTAGTAACATATTTTTCTTCTATATGCTTTACAAAAAATTATTGAATATAATTCAAATAAATTGTTTTTAATTCCTGCAATGATTTGTCGTATGCAAGGGGACAATCACTGATCTCAGCAATAATAGACCCCCCCCCCCCTTGTGTACACTCAGATCATGAACCTCTTCATATTTTCACCTTTATATATTTTTCTTTTTTTTTATAACATCGTTTTATCAAACAATTAAAAAATTGCCTACGTATAGGTCACACGCGAGCCACACATAGTTACCTGTTATCCAAAGAGGAAAGACCGTTATACCCAAAATGTAAAGATGTATTGACGATGGCCCATTTAACTGAAGAATGCCCACAATTAGAGCAAGAAAGGATGTCTGGAGGCATACCATCAAAATTGATAATGGCACTAGCCCCATGATAATAAATATTCCAGTGCAGTGACATTCATTCCTTAAGGAAATAAAACTCTACAACAAAATATGAAAAAACTAGATAATTGAACAAAATCAGACAATGCTAATGTCCTAGTAGACGATGCACTTATCAAGTATAAATAAAAAATTTGTTTTTGTTTTCATTGTTTTAAGTTTTAATTCTATACATATATATTCGTTGATAAGAAAGGAGGAGGATTTTTTAGATGCATGTTAAGATCGCCCCCCCAAGAATAAACTGTTACTTAATGAATTACACTGGCCCCATTATGCAACGTCTCAAGATAACAGTTTCCATCTTCCCTTGCTTTCTCCTCTAATTATTCTTTCTCTGTTTCGCATAAATCTCTACTCAACCCTTTCGAATTACCCCCTCCCCCACCCACTATCCCTTCATAATTAAAATACCCTCCGCAATTTAAATTCAAATTAACCTTCTCCTTCCCTTAATCCCCAGCAATAATTGTTCTCGAATTTCAAGTGGAATGGACATAGTAAATTCAATTCTTCAAGGGGAATAAGACTAACGTAAAAATATTTTACCCCGTGCCTCTTTTTTTTTTTTATAAACGAATTATTTATCTCAGTCTTTTAAATTCCCTTGGGATAAAATGAAATATTAGTCATTCGTATGCGGATTTTGTTTTCCTTAAATAGTCTCTTCATTCTTTTAGTAGATTATAAAATTAATATAGATTTCTTTCATTATTGTTTTCTTTTATAATGCAATACAAAATACTTTATTTTGTTTATATAAAATCTATTTAAGAAGTATATATTAAAATGAAAAATTATTTTCTCATTATATATATATATATATATATATATATATATATATATAAAAACTATATTGACACATCAGAACACTCAGAAATGAAACAGCAACTCACTACTATATTTCGATGTCCTCGTTTCTACCTTCCTGATGAAGAGGACATCGAAATAGTAGTGTTTCTGTATCATTTTTGAGTGTTCTTTGTGTCAATATAGTTTTTTTAGTTCGTGGAAACGTTTCATTTGATTTTTATATATATATATATATAATATATAATTAAAGTTACAATTAGAGAACTCAAAAAAGAGGTCTAAGACTCACGATTCTCGATCATTTAGGCTGTCTTTCCGTCTTCAAGAGATGGAGAAAAAGAAAAAGGAGAAGGAAGGAAAAAGCGGATACGTGAATGCGTCCACCGACCATACAAACACCCATAGAGTTATATGCAGTGCAGCCACCTTACCATCGTGGACCAGTTTAAGCTGTGAGTAAATGAAATAATAAAAGTGGTATTTAAGTAAAGGAGGAGAGAAAAGAAAAAGCAGAAAGGGAATGAAAAAAATAATGAACTAAAAATTAATAAATAATGCTGAAGTGAGAAATAGCCCAAATACAGAAGAAAAAATCAAATAAGAACTAAACTCTAACCAACTTTAATTATTTGTTGTAACACTACGGTTATATGGTTGTAACGGTTATATGTCCGTTTGAACCGTCTGCTATCAATTCAAAGTATAAATATATAGTAACCAACAAAGGTTATTGAGGGTTGTCAACACAACAAACACTCCACTTAGTCAAACGTGTTGCTATATTTCTACAGCATTAATTAGGACTTCACTTTAGTTAAAATAAAAACCGAAATGTAAGCATTGAGAGTGTAATTTGAACCTAAAAAACTGACTGAGTCCCCATAAACTTTACTTTTGTATATATATTGATAAAATTATCGACCGTGAAGTAGAAAGAATATAAAATTTTATCAGGACTCGGTTAGTTCTTCAGAGTCAATTAAAATCTCATTGTTAACGTTTCGGTATTTATTTAAAATAATTTTCGTTGGCAGAAATAAAAAATTTTGAAACAGAAAAACAAACTTTTGTAGAAAACCTAATGTGTTTCTACAGAGAAACACATTAAATATTAATGTGTCAGAGTCACGTGTTTATTTAGACTACACAGTTGTGAAACTTCGAAAAGTGTTTCCGTTTTAAAAAAATCTCTTATATAATAACTTAACTTTTTCTGTTTCAAAATGACACCCTTCTGCCATTGAAAAATGTTTTAAATAAAAACTGAAACG
This sequence comes from Hermatobates lingyangjiaoensis, assembly GCA_026182355.1. Lineage (NCBI taxonomy): Eukaryota > Metazoa > Arthropoda > Insecta > Hemiptera > Hermatobatidae > Hermatobates > Hermatobates lingyangjiaoensis. The sequence goes on from JAPFBL010000339.1 coordinate 199,202, forward strand.
CTGACAATGAGATTGTCAGTTGAACCTGACGAACTGACAAAGTCGTGATAAACTTATGTTTATTACATAAATAAACATGTATATATATATATATAAACTAGAATTTTTAAAAGAACTCATAGAAAAGAAATCACTGAACTCACTACTATATTTCGATGTCCTCGTCTTCAGGAAAAGATGTGAATCGCTCCAAAGGCTGATAACGACTCTATATACGAAAAAGTGTATATATAATATATATACACTTTTTCGTTGGAAATACGATCCAAAACCGACAAATATAGTTTAATATAGACAAAGAAACATAGAGAAATCAAAAGAACACACTTACAGTCTCTAATTTTCGCTTTGAACCGTCTTCAGGAGAGATAAGAGAGGGTAACCAAGCACACTGGTTCAGAAAAGGTTCCCAACTGTCTCTGAACCAGTGCGCTTGGTTTCCCTATATATATATAACACTATTTCTCTTTATCGAAGTTCGTTACACCAAAAAAAGTAAAACACCTTCAAGACGACGTTTCGTCTATATTTCTAGACATCTTCAGGGCTGCATTAACAGGAATTAATTACAAGATGTAAAACATATGTTACATTATTTGTAATATTACATGAATCATATATTATTATCTTAGCATTTTACTATTGCAAAAAAAGTTTACATACCGGTTTATTCAATAAAATGCTATCATATGTCGAGAACCGAACCTTGATAAAGGAAATGTCTGAATACATGTGTCGGAGTTAAGAATACATTCAAAATATATGTATATACATACATAAAAAGATTTCACATAAACACGTGAAATAACAATCAATGATCAAACCACAATAACAAATGGAAAACAAGACTAAGACCTTTCAACCGTAACAAGCGGTCTTTGTCAGAGTCAAAAACCCAACTGACAGGGTTTTTGACTCTGACAAAGACCGCTTGTTACGGTTGAAAGATCTTAGTCTTGTTTCCCCTTTCTTATTGTGGTTTGATCATCTATAAATTTATATATATATATATATATATATATACTTTTTAGAGTACACAAAAGCTAAACAGTAAATAGAAAAACACACTTAAAGTCTCTAATTTTCGGTTTAACCGTCATCAGGAGAGGAGACACCAAGCGCACTTGCGAAGCAGACATTTACTTCAAGTTTATTTAGGTTTTACAGCAAAAGAAAAGTGATATCTCCATTTTTAAAACTAAATGGAAAGATTCCAAAAGAATAACGTTATATATACAATAATGTGAAATGATTATTAAACAGTTTATCATGGAAAAAAAGGTTATTTCTGGTTTCTAAAGAAAAACTGTATCAGCACATAAATTCTATAAGAAAAAATAAAATTAATTCCACTTTTGACTTCAATGAAATAAAAATAGTAGCCAAAGAGAGAAATGAAGAGAAGGGGAAAGCTTTGGAAATGTTTATTAGAAAGGATCACTCATCCGTTAATTGTAGAAGTGACATTTCAATTCGAAATAGTATTTATTCGAGTGTGTTAAGTTAATATTGTTCATAGTTTCTATATTGTTTCATGGCTTTTTGTTTTGTATGGTCGCACTTGTTAACTTGTGTTTCTTCTAACAACATAGTTGTTGAAATCTAATAGCTTTTTAAAAACTCTATTATAACAATTACGTTATTTTGTTACAAAATGTTATATTCAGTAAAAGTGCTCTGACTGCTTGCTGTCAGGAATAGTTATTCTATTTTCATGTAACTTTTTTACGCTTCATATGTGTGTTTAGTCGTTAAATATCTGAATGATTTATTATATTTCTTCTGTTTTGTAGGCCTATGAAAAAGGACCAAAACTAATGCATTAAAGGCTTGCTTTCGACCTGAAGACCGATTGCTCATGAATTACGAGTAGATCATGTTTCTATTGCACGGTTAATATTTTTATCAAGATTTATATATAAGAGATACAAGAAGAAGAGTATCACACAAAATAATGACATACTTACAAACTCAAATTTTGGAAAATTTGTCTAAGAAAAAAAATATAGGATATCAAGTACACAGGAGTCGCAATAGATGGTTACCTGTTATTGCATCCTGCTTGGTCTCCCTCTCGCTATTCTCCCAATATTGATTTCAGTATAATTTAAGCAAGACTAAACAGACATGCATACTAGTGACAGAGCCTAGGGTTTTATCTTCAGACACTGAGAAAATCATACAGAAAAATTCTCAAAAAGGTAATTATGCATGAGATTGCAATTAGATATTTAAATTTTGTTCAAAATCTTTTTCAAGGACCTAAAATACTGAAGAAAATATGAAATTCGATACATACATTTTAACACGAACAAAAGAAGTGAATTATATAAAAATATTGACAATCAAACATATTAGAAAATACAAATATACATTAAAAATAAAAGAAGTAACCTCTCTAGAAAAAAATTACAATGAACTTACAAAAGTAGGAATATTTGAAAGTGAACGAACGTTCGTTAAACGACCTTTTTACCAAGACATGAATAAATTTCATAGACCATTTTTCAAGTTTTCTCACATTTGTTTTAAATCTTTCTGGTACTAAAAACACTAGTTCTCCAAATGATTTATTATTTCTAACTGACATGTTTCGGACTCCTTGACCATCTTCAGAAATAATCATATTTATAAAAACTTATTCCTACTAACTACCACTATATTACACTATTCATTTCTTAAATTAACACAATTATCTTCGATAACATCAAGAAATAATTCTATCACCAAAATATACATTTTGTTTGAAGCAGTTTTGCCACCTGTCATAATTTGGTGTACCACTTCACTTCATAAAATGTCTCTAGGTTCCATCTGTTGGGTCTTCAATCTTGGTTCGTGTTCCTGCGTTGTTCTAGAATATAGTTTTAGCGTCCTGTTGAATCCTGTGGTTTGGTTGTTCATATTTGGTTTCAGTTCTATTATCTTAAAGGCTTCATCAATTTGTAGTCTAGTGTGATTATTTTGATGATATTAAACTTCAGTATTTTTCACCAGCATTTCTCGAGTCAGTTTGGTTTTATGTTTCTTTATGGTGTGTTCTTTTGGGGTTTCAGCAGACAGATGCATTGTAAGTCTTCTTCAAATGGTTATTGTTGTTGAACCAATGTATTTTGATTTTAGGATCTCACAGTTTTCTATTAGGCAATAATATTGGTAAATTACATTGGTTCTTTGAAGTTGTGGTTTTAAGTGCAGGTTGTTCTTTATTATCATATTGGCCGTATTGATACTCTTGTAATATAAGTTGATTTTGAGCTGGTCTTCTGCCTTAATGCATTCTGATTTGTCCTTGATTATGTTCTTCAATATTCTTTCATCTATTCTGTAAGCATTTGAATAACCGTTTTTGTAATAGATGTTATGAATTGTCCCATTTTTGACTGCTTTTGAATTTTCTTCCAGAGCAGTGTTCACTCGATTGGTGTACAACTATAGAATATCATCAAATTTCCTGTTGCTTAACCATTGTTACAGGTATTGATTAACAATGGCAATAGCAACAGAAAATTGACTGTGAAGATGGTTAAAGAGATCAAACATGTCAGTTAAAGATAATAAATCATCTGGAGAACTACTGTTTTTAGTACCGGAAAAATTTAAAACAAATGTGAGAAAACTTGAAAAATGGTCTATGAAATTTATTCATGCCACAGTGCCACAGATCGTTTAAGGAAACATGTTTAAAAGAATTATTGCTTCCCAAATTTACAAATATATAATATATATATATATATATATAAAGAATTCACATAAACACGTGAAATAACAATCAAGATCAAACCAGAATAAGAAATGGGACAACAAGACTAAGATCTTTCAACCGTAACAAGCGGTATTCGTCAGAGTCAAAAACCCGACTGGGTTTTTCAGTTGGGTTTTTGACTCTGACAATATTATATATATATATATATATATATATATATTATATTATATAATTATATAGAAATTGATTGCACAATAACACGTGATATAAATATTCAGGTAACTCACCACAAATTAAAGAAGATAGTTGCTCTAAAGCCTTTCGCTTTCACGATGCCAATGATGTCAATGATGCCAATCTTATTCCTTCTTTAAATCAAAATTCGTAACCTGCTTACAACTTGTATTCACTTGCTCTCTGACGACGTGAAAGCGAAAGACCTTAGAGCGACTATCTTCTTTAATTTGTGGTGAGTTACCTGAATATATATAAAAAACGATTTCACATAAACTCGTGAAACAACAATCGATGATAAAACCACAATAAGAAATGGGAAAACAAGACTAAGATCTTTCAACCGTAACAAGCGGTCTTCGTCAGAGTCAAAAACCCAACTGTACTTAGTCTTGTCTTGTTTTCCCATTTCTTATTGTGGTTTTATCATTGATATATATATATATATATATATATATATATATGTATTTATAAACAGTAATGATGAGATGACATGTAGTACAGTTGATATTGGATCAGTTGTAAATTGTTGAAACATAAAATAATCTTGCTTTAATTAAGATATTTTTAATTCTTATGACGACTACGACATTATGAAAAAAACAACTTTATTTTTCCTAAATTAACCATAAATGTAGCTGATTATTTACGTTAAGCTTAACCAATATCGAAGTTTTATAGAATAAGTTTAGTAAATCCTTCGAGCATATAGCTACGGTTTATTAGTTTAATAATATTAGTTTGGTTACTTGAACTAAATCAGAGAGAATAGTTAATATGTCAAGTTCTGTAGAGGCTCCTTTAATGGCTTCAACTGATCTCCTTGGCTAATGGTCAGTCATTTGCAAAGATATCCTCAAACTTAACTTTATATCTTCAAGGCAACTTTAAAGTAATTATTGCTTGTTTAATGTGACTACATCAACAAATAGGCAAACTAGAACTCTTCAGTCTTGAATCTATGTTATTGAATATAACTGATCCATGAAACTTCAACTTATATTAAAGCCATTTAAACTACCTTTATTAGTAACCTGCAAGAATTAATCACCAGATGTAATGCTAATTGAAAATAGGTTAAATAACCATTGAGGGAAATCGTCAACTGTCTTATACTTCCCAATCTTTTAAATACTGAATATTATTTAGCATGAGGAGAGCATATGGAACTCACAGACATTATTAAAATGATAGCTCTCTCTCTCTCTCTCTCTCTCTCTCTCTATATATATATATATATATATATATATATATATATATATATATATATCATATAAAATTAAAGTTACAGCTAGAGAACACAAGAAAAAGGACGAACACTCACGAATCTCGATAATTTTGGCGTCTTACCGTCTTCAGGAGAGTAGAAAGAAAGAAAATAAAAGGAGAAAGAATGAAGGAACGGAGACGTAAATACGTCCACTGGCCGATGTATATATATATATATAATTAGAGACTGTAAGTGTGTTCTTTTGATTTCTGTATGTTTCTTTGTTTATATTGAACTATATATATATTTATAATATATATATACATATATATATATAATATTTATAGTATATTAAATGTAATAAATATATATATTATACAGTTATATTATATATAATATATATAATATATATAATTAAATATATATGTATTTATAAACAGTAATGGTGAGATGACATGTACTACAGTTGATATTGGTTCACCTGTAAATTGTTGAAACATAAAATAATCTTGCTTTAATTAAGATATTTTTAATTCTTATGACGACTACGACATAATGAAAAAAACAACTATTGTTATAATTTCTGAGTGGCACAAAGGGTCTCGGGTAGTCTAGTAATAATTATTATCTGATGTAACTCCTGAAATGTCTTTCACATTTGAAGATAACATACTTATTCTGCCAGTATTCATTAGTTAACGATATATATATATATATATATATATATATATATATATATATATATGTATATTAGTATAGGTTGGCAGCAAATCTTCTTGGAGGCATATTTTGTTGAAATGCACCTTCGGTATTAACGACTTTCAAACTAAGCTGTTCCAGTCTTCTGACAGTCTTATGAATATATGCCATATTATATTATATTATGTCATATGTTACATTCGTAAGACTGTCAGAAGACTGGAACAGCTTAGTTTGAAAGTCGTTAATACCGAAGCTGCGGTATATTTCAACAATATATATATATATATATGTATAAACAATTAAAAAGTAAGTATAATAATATATAAAATAGTATATAATATATATATTTGACATATATATTTCAAGAGGCAAAGAGTCCTGCCGGAAGGTAGAGCGGTGACTGAATACGTTAAGCAACAACACAATTGTTAGTCAGTACCCCCACTACAACCACCAGGCGAGAACAGAGGGGAAGGAAATGAAGAGTCAAATTAAGTACTAAAAAAACCAAATAAAAAATAATAAATATTCGAATATAATAATATATTCCAATTGATCTATGCTTCTGTTAATTTGTCATTGAGTCAATATACTCAATTTCTCAATGAGCAGATTTTTTAAATGTTGAAGTCATAACCACCAGGATTATTTTCTTGACTAAAAATACCATCTTCTACTTGCTGAATAGTTTTTTTTTTTCATTTTTCACAGTTTTTGGTCTTCCACTCCAGAATTTGATTGTCTATCAAAATTTCCAGTTTCTTTTAATTTTCTCAGTAATTTATAAAATCCTTCTTTTGTCCAATTTATTTAAGGAAATATTTTAATCATCACGTAGATCAACATCCTTTAACTAATGAATACTGGCAGAATAAGTACGTTATCTTCAAATGTGAAAGACATTTCAGGAGTTACATCAGATAATAATTATTACTAGACTACCCGAGACCCTTTGTGTCACTCTGAAATTATAACAATAGGTATTGAAATTAATTCACTGAACATGATTGACAGTGATAATTATAATTATTGTTTCTTGTTATTAAGGCACGGAAACAGATTCTTATGTGGTCCAAGCTTTTGATATAGTATTCTTAACGTGATTCAAGATATGTACACAGTAAATATATTTAGCAAAATAAAAATCATTTAAAAGTAGAAATCTCATTTATTTTATCATATAAATAAATAAAACATCAATTCAAGTTTATGTACACAATGAAATTTATTTAAAATCAACATAGCTTGCAAATTGAAATATTCAATTTATTTACGTAACATAAAATAACATTAATGAAAGGAATGTGTTTTTATAATATTATCTTATAACATTCCTATTTTATCTGACTGTTGCGTTCAAGTTTCTTTCTATAATTATTCATTTTTAACGCAACGCAAGACACTTGCTACCCTGGCTCCAATTTTGGGAATATAGTGATAATTTTCTTTTATTGAACATTATTCAGGTAATAAATAATATATATTTAATTTCAGGTGTCTATCCTCCAGGTGAACAAACAAACAAACAAACACACGAACTTTATATATCAAGATACCAAATTTTTCAGGTAATAAAATCAAAAGCTTTAAAAAGAAAAAGAAAACGTATAAGAAGGGATATTTAGTGGAAATTAAATTTATTTTAAAAGGTTGCATTGCGTACGATAAAATTTTGTCAAGTTGTTCAATCATCATAATAATCTGCAATTGTCTTTCAACATGTGTGTACTTTAGTCATATAAAATTGTATAGATTTTTGATGTCATAACTTCAAAATTATGACAAATTTGATAAAGCTTTCTTTCTATTTTTTTGTTTACTAACCCTGTATATAAAGAGAATAGGTTTCTTGAGGATTAAGCCCAAAGATTAACAACTTCTGATTATCAGGAGAATTTTCGCCGAAGATTGTTTGGCATTCCACCCCTGGTGGGGCCAAGCAGCCCTACAACAGGCTGCATCGGTTTTATTTCCACAGGTTCATTGAACCAGGGGCTACAATGGCCACTGGCCTTACCTGTGGCTTAGCAGGTTCCAGTAGCACTATTGGTGCGGAGTTTGATCCGAAACTCTTAAAAAAAATCGGTACCAAGGGCGGTGGTTGCCCATGGAGGGTGTACTCTCCTGCCCGCCTCAGAGGTTGGATTCGTAGTAGCTGTTGGTTCTCACCCAATTCGGGTGAGACGAAGACCCTTGTGGTCACTGTGTGAGTCTGTGATATGGCTGGAAAGCTGAGTACACGTCTTAATATCAAAACAGGTCACTGTGTGAGAAGCAGTACTTCTCGGGAGGATGCCTGCTTAGCATCCAAGGGAGCTAGAGACCCCAAATCCTTACCAGTGGGAACGGGTCATGAACTCAGCTGAATGGACTGGATATCTGATACATGCCTTGTAGATGCTTTGGATTTTGACGGTATCTCAGAGTGGGGAAGATTAGATGCACCTTTCTCTCGAGCCCTTTATATTACAAATAGAGATACCGTAAAGGCTCTCTAACACTTTATTGTCACGGACTAGGTGGCGTTTAGCCAACGGGTGATTTGCAATCTCTCTATGAGTCATTCACTATGGTACTAAAGACTCACCATGATGAGGCCCTGATGGGTCAAATTAACTATCATTGCAAGCCCAGGTCCCGGGGTAACGGGCACTGCCCTCTTCCAAGGCGGACATCCGAATTCATAAGATCCTATGGTAGTCTTTATACTTATAAGGCATGGAGGAACCCTGACCACAAGATTGTTCAGCATATTCAAGACATTATTTTTTTTTGGAAGGCCCCTTCATAAAATAGCTTTGAAAATGACTAAACCTTTTCGGCAAAACACCGGCTTATAATCAGGAATAGTTAATCTTCGAATCTAATCCTCAAAAAACCCATTTCGAATATTAAGAATCTGTGCTTGAGAAATAATGTCAATATCACTATATACTAATAAACAGAATTCAGGAGATGAATATTATGGATATTTAATGTACATATTCTATTTATATTTCGCAAATTTATATTTCGTAAATGACGAACACAATTACAGTCTCCAAGTTTATTATTTTTAATTCAGGAGATGAATATTATGATTATTTAATGATTATTATATTTATTATTATGAATATTATGATTATTTAATGATTATTAATATGAATATTATGATTATTTAATGATTATCATGATTATTGTTATTATTATTATGATTATTTAATGGTTATAATGATTATTATTAAAAATATTATGATTATTTAATGATTATAATGATTATTATTATGAATATTATGATTATTTAATGTATATATTCTATTAACGTAAATTTCTATTTCCTAAGTGACCAACACACATACAGTCTCCTAGTTTAATTTTTTTAAATCAGGAGATGATTATTATGATTATTTAATGATTATTATTATGAATATTAAGATTATTTAATGACACTCCTATAAAATAGAAGTGTATTACTATGGAGATCAAGAAATTAAGAATATTAGTTTCAGTACAAGCAGTACTGAGATAGTAAATTATATACTTCATTGATTTCAACGCAATGTATCCTAAGTATATGGGTTACAATAGTATATCTATCAAGATGCATATATTTCATTAGAGCTTTTTTAAGACTTTGGGAAAAAAAACATGTAAAGAAAAATGCGTTATCAGGAAAGTCTCAAGGGAAGAGAAATAAAATTAAGTCTGGGGAGGACTCCTTTGCCGGTGGAACACCATGTTACATTTTTAATGCTGACTTATGTTTCTTTTTAAGCCACTCCTCCGTCCCTAAACCAATGAGATAAAGCATTGCTTCACTTACAGCCAGCAGCCTCTGCTCAAAATAAACTTTCCTTCCGCTGTATTCTTAATTAACCACGCTCTTCGGCTCCTTTTTTTTTTTTTTTTAATTTAAACTATTTCAAAAAAAGTAGGTTTATCATTTCATTAAATAAAACCTATGATTCAGGCTAGAGTCGTTAACAAGAAATACTGCAAGAAAAACAGAAAACATGTTCTTTTGTTAAATGTCTCAATAAATTTAAAAATATAAATTATAGCATTTTATATTTATCGTATTTATAAATAGAGCAATTTCTAATAGTTTTTACAATCTTGTAAATAAACATAAAACAGAACTAAAAATACCTTTATTAATAATATTGATATAGTTTCTCGACCACTGACATTTCTAATTCACTAAAGGGGTTCTTGAGGATTTTGGTCATAAATATACAACTCCTGATTATATGCCAACGTTTCATGATGCAGCTAGATAAAAGTATGGACCGTTAAATAGTGTTTCTTCTAAAACAAGTCTTGAAAATGCCAAACAACTTTTGTCGAAACGTCGTCATATAATCAGCAGTTGTATATGTTTATGAACAAAATCCTCAAGAACCCCTTTTGTGAATTTATTAATAATACCATATGCTATTGCTTTCATTCATGTAATAAAGTGATAATCGTTAAAATATAATTCCTAAATAAAAATAAAAAAAATATTAATGTTTATAAAACAATAATATATAACTTAAAACACATTGCCAAGCTAAGAATGTGTTAGTTCTGTGATTATGGTTCTCATGAATATGATTTGAATATGCAGACACAATATTTATTTCTTTTCGAAGTTAAAAAAAGAATGGTGGATTAATAATGCTTAAAGCAATTGACTTAGAAGATGAAAGCATTTTACATTTCATTTGGTCTTTTTTACGAATTCAATTCGCCTGATGAAAGTCTGACTTGAACCGTGAACTCGGAGATAAAATTGAAAAGATTTATTTCTTTTGGGAAAACTGCTATTCTTTTCATAAATCATACATATCAAACTCTGTTTTTATAGAGTCTGCCGACCAGCTTTTTAACTATAGTTTATCCTGAAACGTTTATATATATATATATATAGTTCAATATAGACAAAGAAACATAGAGAAATCAAAAGAACACACTTACAGTCTCTAATTTTCGGTTTGAACCGTGTTCAGGAGAGATAAGAGAGGGAAACCCTTTTAATGAGTGCTAACAGGTTACAGATCTGTTCTTTTCTGTTCTTGTTGATTTCTCTATGTTTCTTTGTCTATATTGAACTATTTTTCTCCTTTTTGGATCGTATTTCCAACGAAAAAGTGTATATATATATATATATATAAAGTAACTTGAAACCACAAGAACATGTACCAGAAAATTGTTATATATGCCAAAAAAAACGTGGTATTATGATCCATCCAACTATTGTAGAAACAAGATTCACCATAACTTATGGCAATCAATTGTTATAGAAACCAACATGTAGCGTCGTATGAGTCAACCAATTGTTATAGAAACCAGCAAATACTATCATGTGTACCAACCAATTGAGATAAAAACTTGAAACAACTAGTACGTACGAGCATACCAGGTAATTGGTATAAAAACAAGCAGCCCCCGGTATGTTTCAACCAATTGTTATAGCAACCAGCAACTTCCATCATGTGTGCCAACCAATTAACATAGAAACCTGAAACGACCAGTACTTTTATCAGGTTATTGTTATAGAAACGAGCAACTTCTATTGTTTGTGTGACACCCAATTGCTATAGCAATCATCATATTGTTAGTTTTAATACCAACGTTATAACTGCAAACCAACAAAATATTACTCAAGAAAAACCTAATGGTTCTTATTGGTTTGTTTCTTAGTTAATAAGTCGTTATGGTAGCCGAAAAAGTAGAAATATTTTATTAACAAAAAATCAGATACAGCAAGAATCAATAGTTATTTGTTGATAAGGAAAGTTTTGGAAGATAACGCATGATATGATAGCATAAGGCATGTTATTAGGAGGCGGAGGGAACAAAGGAATGAATAATCTAAAAGCAAGCCTAACTTTTATTGACGAGTGGCCAAACTAACTTCCTTCATCAAAATGTCAGTTTTTAATGAATGGTGTATGCGAAAAGAGTTCTATCTCAGCATTTTAAATAATAATGGGGAAAAAAAAAGAAGTGGATTATCTGTATGAGTTTTTATACTGGTATTGCAAGGGCTTTTTTAATTTATTAGTAAATAGTTGTTCTAGCCGTGGTGTGGTTGAAAGGGGACTAACTTTTAGCTGTTATTCCCGCAGCTTTGCTTATTCTCATAATTATTATACACAAGTAAAATACCGAAAACATGTTCGTGCAATGTCTCATATACAACATTTTCCTTGATATTCATATTTAAAAAGTGAGTTTCTAACCATTTCAAACTGAATAACTTTCCATTTTGAACAAGAACCGATAAACTTTTTTTTTTTTTTTGCTGAAATACTTCAGTTGAAGAAAGTCATGATCTTTACTAGTTTTGTAAAAAACCTATAGGTCAATATTAAATGTGAAAATAAAAAAAAACCAACTCAATAATAATAATAGATTCGTAATATCAAAAAAGTAATTTGTACAAAACTGCGAATTGTTTTACCTAATACAGAATGACTTAACATAAACTTGTTTAATAATAATCTATTGAATTTGCCACCCCCAATATTACAAGGTTCATTAACTTACGCCCTTGAAGAAACTAATGGAATTCGCAATATATTTCAGCAGTCCATGTAGTCACCCTAAAGTTAGAACGTTTGATCATTTATACAAAGTTTAAATTTATTATGTACTCTTGAATGTCAACATTATCTAATATAATTAACCTTTTTCATTCCCCATGAGTATCAATAACAGGAAAACAAACCAATGAAGGACCGTCTCATGGTTGCAAGGTTCTCTAGCAATTGGTTAACAAATACATGTATTAGTGGATGCTGGTTTCTATAACAATTTATTTCCAGTGCTGTTATATAAAACATAACTGCGACCTATCTAGGACTTACGGAATTGAACTATGGGGTTGTGCAAAACCTTCCAATATTTATAAAATACAATCATTACAATCAAAAATCCTCCGTTCTATCACTAATACACCTTATTATGTCACAAACCACACTCTTCATAGAGACCTCTAAATCGCTTTTATACATAATTTAGCCACTGATCGTTACAAGGCGTTTCATACCAAACTTTCCTCTCACCCAAATCCACTCGTACAAAATTCTTGCTGTCGGGGGGGGGATAATGTTTCCATTTCAATACGTGTGTTAGTCTATAAAATGGATGCCATAAACCAGGCATGCAGATTCCATTAAATAATACGCCATATTTACGATTAACTAGTTTCCTCGTGTATTTTTCAAGGGACTGGAATAATCTTCTTGCGTCTTCATCAAAATTGTACAGAACATTTCCAATGGTTCCATTGTCTTCAAATCTTCCATTTCCACTACTTTCACTATTGTCACTACTAGTACTATAACTATTACTACTACTACTACTATTACTACTTTCACTACTATCGATATGTTTCGACTGTTCGTCAGTCATCTTCTGGATAAGGAGGTTCTTTGCTAAGTTATTCGTATTTATTGCAGTTGTTGATCAGCTACGAGTGATATGATTGGTGGGTTTCGGTAATCAGTTTCTGATTGGCTGGTTGCAGGGATGGAATGAGCGTGGTTATGCAGGTACTGTTATCTGGTGGCTAGCAGATGAAGTTATCGGGGCCGGTTCACAGTCCTCGGTTCAGCAAGAACTAGGCCTTCTTCCTTCAACGGAGAGTCCTTGGGCTGGTTGTTGTTCCTCATGATTAAGTTTCTTACTGTTGGGCACTGGTAGTATATGTTGAGTTCTATACGATCTTGGGAGTTGGTACATTTTACATTGTACATACATAGATGTACATTATACATACAGCTATATGTATCGACATACCACAGAAATTACCATGCAGCCGGGGGTCACTTGGAAATTATATAATTTGGCCCCCAGGTCATAAAAGGTTGCCCATGCCTGGTATATACCATATGTTAAACCAGAATCATGGTCTTAAAATAACGTGTAAATGAGTAAATCATGGAAGCTGACTTACTACTATTACATATTAGCAAAGCACATACTTAACTAATATATCACTGCAACAGTTTCTATAATTTTAAAATATTTCAAAGCATATTGTTTTCAACAATTCGACAAAATTGAAGTTATGGCGTAATCAATCAGGGGGGAAATCAAAGTTAAGTAAAATATGATTATTTGAGCTAAAAAGTTAAGGCTGCACTGTAATGGTTGACAATTTAATTCTGCAGTCCTGCGATTCCCCATGCTTGCCAACTCTAAATGAAGAAAGTTTCCAGCAAGATGGCTTTCCCTATTTACTGAACCAACAGAAAAGAATCTAAAATGGCTCTGTGTCAAGAAATGCGTCGACACTTTATTACAAGAGAAAAGCGAAAGAATGTTTCGATCCCACTACTTCTTCAGAGGACAAACTTTTATCTATCAATCTTTCTCCTTTTTTTTTTCTACTTTTGTAAAACACAAATTAAGTAGGGCTGTAACTATTGGTGTGTTAAGTGAAGCGTTTTACTAAACAATTACAAATTGCCTTCACCTAAAAACCTATCGTCTTTCCTCATCTCCATATCCACTATTTCCTTTTTTCACATAATTTACAAAATATACTAGAAATTTTTTGTTTCTAATTTAACAGAATCACTGCTATGAGCAAAGTAAAGAACCAGTCATCTCAAATACGTCTTAGTTTATTACGACTTCAACATACTGTTCATAATGAATCAAAAAATATGGTAGATTCTACACTAAAATTAGATATGATTTACAACAAATATATATATATATAATATATATATATTATATATATATATATATTATGTATCAGTTGGGTTTTAGACTCTGAAGAAGACCGCTTATATAATATATATATTATATATATATATATATATATATATATTAAACAATAAATAATAAAATAAATGCAATAATCAATAAAAGGTAAGATTAGAAAAAAAGATGTAAAAGGGTAACTAGTTAAGAATGAGTGTCTTAAAAAATAAAATGAAATATAATATACGAGTATAATGTATAGAACAAACTGGAAGTAAGGAATAAAAATGAAATAAATGAATAGGTACAGAAAAATATAAGAAAGAAGGAGAGAGCAAATAAATACTAGAAAAAAAATAAAAGATAATATATATATATATATATATATATTAAAAAAAATTATATTTTAGGGTTATCATTGAAAGGTGGGAGTCGGCGTGGCGTGGATGGCAACAGGTAAATCGGAATGGTTGTTAACGGATGCTCTATTACCGTTCATACGGAGGCTAAGCTAGTTAGAGGACAGTCCTACGTAGAACCCATCACAACGAGTACAATCCAATTTGTATACACAGATTTTGGATGTACAAGAGTAATCCTTAGCAACAGGGAAGGGCTGGTTACAGGAAGGCGGAGTGAAGTGTGGAAGGGGGTTGAGAAGCGGACAAGTCAGGCACCCCTGTCGTTGGCTACTCTTGGCACCCACAGACGGGTGATTGACGCTCCTGGGCGTCAAGTCCCTGTGAGAGAAGAGGTTGCCTAGGTTAGGGGGACGTCTATAGGAGAGGCGGGGTTGACTGTAATATATATATATATATATATATATATATATATATTATAATTGATTTCTCATAAACACGTGAAATAAAATTCAATGATCAAACCACAATATGAAATGTGAAAACGAGATTAAGATCTTTCAACCGTAAGAAGCGGTCTTCGTCAGAGACAAAAACTGGAAGATCTTAGTCTTGTTTTCCCATTTCATATTGTGGTTTCATCATATAATATATATATATATATAGATACGAATATGAATATATATATATATATATATATATATGGCCTCCAACCGTTTCTGTGCCAGTGCGCTTGGTTTCCCTCTCTTATCTTTCCTGAAGACGGTTTATTTTCGGTTCAACCGAAAATTAGAGACTGTAAGTGTGTGTTTTAATTTCTCTATGTTTCTTTATGTACATTGAACTATATATATATATATATAATATATAATATAACGAATATATACGAATTTTAGACTTTATGACCCAGCAGTCCATACAGAAAAATTCACTATAGAATATAAAAATAATCTCCTTTCTTATGAGATAGATAAACAAACGAAGCAGCTGGCAGAATGTGAAGAGGAAGTTTATAATAGAAAGAAACCACTAGATGATTGGAATGATATCTTGCCACTCAGAGAAGAACTTTATAACAGAATTGATGAAGTAATAGACCAAGAATATGAAGTGACAAGAAACAAAGTGAAGAGCTTGTTTTCCCTGTCTTATCCTTCCTGAAGACGGTTGAAACCGAAAATTAGAGACTGTAAGCGTGTGCTTCTGATTTCTCTATGTTTCTTTTTCTACATTTACCTATATTTGTCCGTTTTGGATCGTATTTCCAAAGAAAAAGTATATATATATATATATATATGTATGTGTGTGTGTGTGGGTGTGTGTGGGTGTGTGGTGTGTGTGTGTGTGTGTGTGTGTGTATCTTATACATGAGAAGTGTCAGGGAATACATGAAAATATGAATTTAGTTAGTGTAAAATATTTTTTAGTGTTGTGTAAATATATACATGGGGAATGATTTATAAAATTTCAGTAATAATCCGAGAAAGACCATTAGATCACTCATCTAATAGTTAGTTCATAATTCTACACAACCAGTATGCTTGAAAACTAAAAGATTTGACATCATTTACGTTGCACGAATATAAAGTTTCTACAAAACTGATCTATATATTACAAATTGTTGACGGGAACCTAAAAAGCAAATGAGGCAGAATGCCTGACCGGGCCAGTGGCCCGTAAAAGCCTCATACGAAAGTGTAGTAAAAAGGGCAAAGTGTTGGTATATTTGTTGTAAAAACTGTTTGATAACCTAAGAAGCAGCCATCGGTACTTCTAACCATACAGCTTAGGGGGAATTCACATAACACAAAACACTTTCAACCAATCCAATTTACTTCAAAAGTCATCTTTTCGAACTCTTATACCAAATTATGTATGATTGATTCAATATAGATGTCATATAGAAATTATTATTTAATAAATATCAATGAAACACATGGATATGTTTCGAATTTAATTCAATAATCAGGAATATTAAAAAAACTGAGTTGGGTTTTTGACTCTGACGAAGGCCGCTTGTTACAGTTGAAAGATCTTAGTCTTGATTTCCCTTTTTCTTATTGTGGTTTGATCATTTATATATATATATATTATATATATATCGATAAAAAGATTTCACATAACACTGAAACAACAATCAATGATCAAACCACAAAAAATGGGAAAACAAGACTAAGATCTTTCAACCGTAACAAGTGGTCTTCGTCAGAGTCAAAAACCAACTGAACACTAGATGCAGAAAACATCTGGTGAGGAGTTGAGAAGAGTGGTAAATACCACTCTTCCCCCCACTCTTCTCAACTCCTCACCAGATGTTTTCTGCAAGTGTTCAGTTGGGTTTTTGACTCTGACGAAGACCGCTTGTTACGGTTGAAAGATCTTAGTCTTGTTTTCCCATTTCTGATTGTGGTTTGATCATTGATATATATATATATTATATATATATATATATATAATTTAAATAAGAGAGGAGAGAGAGAGAGAGAGAGAGAAAGTAGAGCGTGAGAAGGAAGAGAAACCCTACTAGTAAAACTGTCGAATATTTTTTCCTGGATACCTTAAAATTTGAAAATATTTTAACAAAATATATTTCTTTTCTTGTAACCGTATTTTACTGTCAATAAGTATATATGAGGTAATAGTTTAAATATCAATATACCTTGATTAGTTTGTTTATGTGTGGAAGAATTTTGGTTGTATGAATTGATAAGAGTGGAAATCCTTGCTATAGATCCACTAATCCAATAACAAGCAAACTCTTGTTGGCTATATTGGTTACAATGGTACTTGTCATCTATTAGCTGCCTAACTGCCTCAATAAAGGGTCTTTATAAAGGCCTGCCGGCTTCACTAACTAAGCATATCCTCTTTATAAATAAAATTCCGCCTTAGCTTATGGAACAATTCGCATATCAACTAAGAGAATAGAAAGCTATTCAACATGTATCACTGTTCTCCTAATTCAAAAGATGTTTAACATTCTTGAAATTACGTTCAATGGTTTATTGAATTAATACTCATTATATGTTACCATGTAACAATAAGGGCGGAAAAATGAGGAAATAGGAAGAAAATCTTCATATCCCGTTGAAATTTTTAGCAGTTTCAACAACTGCATACTGTAACTTTTCTCTTCTTTCTTTTAACCGAATTTATTCTAATAAACTGATAAACCTAACTGAAAAATGATAAAAAACTGAAATATAGAATAGATTAAACTCATAAATAATAGATCAATACCTTTGAGAAGGGAAAATCTATATAAGACATAAACACTGCAGAATTTTCATCGTAAATACGGTGATTAGGTTAGGTTAGGTTAGATTGCAGTGGCAGTCCCACAAGGGAACACACATAGGCCGAGCATTGGCCCTTTGTGATACCACAAAATGAAGATTGATTCTACAGTGGGAGTCCTAAATTTTTGCCTAACTCAAATGTATTTAGTGTAGGAATCTTTAACGAGTACCTGACATCGTACAGGCTCGGGACCGACGGTTTAACGTCCTTCTCCGAAAGACGACGCGCTCAGATTTATTCACCTCCTGCGTGAATAAATCGAGGGCCAGGTGAGAATCAAACCCCGGTCCTATCAGTTCAGAGGCGAGCACGTTAAGAACTCAGCTAGCCTGGCCTAAATGCGGTGATTAAGCTGACAACAAGCGCAAAGAATGGAAAAGGACAAAAAATAAAATAACTTAACATTGAACCAGAAAGTTATAAATAAAACTAATAAACAATAAAATAACACAAATATGGAAATATAGAATAATTAAAAAAAATTGAAGTAACAGATAATTATTTCAACATGCAACAAATAGTCAAGATAAATAAGAAATGAGTACAGAATTATTAAAACAGTAATGAAAAAATTAGATGAATTTTGAGATTTGGTCTAGGAGTTAATCTCGAAGCAACAAACTGTGATGTGTATCTTAAAATATACTCAAAGTGACCATAGTGTTAGAATGTTCTATCTGTTTAAAGATTCTTACAAGGATATATAATTTATATTTCACGTATAATTGTTTTCTTGATATTTAACTGTCTGTACAGCGTAATATATATATATATATATAATATATATATATATATATATATATATCAATGATCAAACCACAATAAGAAATGGGAAAACAAGACTAAGACTAAGATAAAACAAAACTCTGTTGGGTTTTTGACTCTGACGAAGACCGCTTGTTACAGTTGAAAGATATAGTCTTGTTTTCCCATTTCTTATTGTAGTTTGATCATTGATTGTTGTTTCACGTGTTTATGTGAAATCTTTTTATATATATATATATATATATAATAAATACACTTTTTCGTTGGAAATACGATCCGAAAGGACAAATATATTTCAATATAGACAAACATAGAAAAATCAAAAGAACACACTTACAGTCTCTCTGTTCTTTTGATTTCTCTATGTTTCTTTGTCTATATTGAACTATATATATATATAACTCAAGTTTATCGGGACTCGGTCGGTTCTTCAGGTTCAAATTAAACTCTCATTTTCAACGTTTCAGTTTCAGATGTTCATTCAAACTGCAGTTGTTGTTAAAATCCACATACTATTTTCCTTTGTAAAATAATTTGTAATGTAATACTTAGTTTTTCTGTTTCAAAATTTATACTGCTGCCTATGAAAAAGGTTTTAAATAAAAACCGAAACGTTGCCAATGGGAGTTTAATTTGAACCTGAAGAAAGGAAATCCCGATGAACTTTAGTTTTGTTTCTATTCCAGGGTCGATACTTTTATCAATACTTATATATATTTCATATGTGTGTTTTTTTTCTTCTATACATAGAATCTTTCGTCTTTTACCATTATTACTTGTAACTTTGCAAATTGTGATAAATAATGTTGGTTTTTTTTTTTAGGGAGCAAGAGGGATTTGTTGTCGTTACTCGAGTGGGAAGCTGTAAGATGAAATATGCTGGGATGATGCGATAAAGGACAAGGGGTGGGGCGGTGGGGGAAGGTGTTAGAAGCAATTGGTCCTTGGTACAGGGGGTAAGGTCTGTGGAGGGTGGAGAGAGCAATGAATAGCTCTCTGTCACAGAGCGACCTCTGCCCATCTTATTAATAGGGGCATTTTTTATTCAAGCCCCAACCCTGACCGGATAGGTTTATATATATTTTTTTTTGTTTTTTTTTTTACTTTGTGGCAGCCTCCTTCCAACGTATCTCTCACCAACGATTTTTTTTTGTTTTTTATTTTTATTAAGAAGGATTTCAAAACTGTCTTTCAGCACGAAATCCATTATTTTATGTAAAAGACGTAGCTTAATCAGAGTATTAATCCACATAGAATTGATTAGGTCTCAGAAGAATTCATTGGCTATGGCACTTCATTTTCTCATATTATGAATTGTTCGTTGGTATTGATACGAATTCCTGGTGTGATAGAGACACACATATAAAATTATATATATATATATATATATATATATATATATATATATATTTATTTATTTAAAATAAAATAAATCCAAAACGAAGGAAACACACAGAAAGACACAGACATACCTCACATCGATATTTCGACCATCGTCGTCATCAGGAGGTGCGAAGAGCGAAGAGTCCCGCAGGAAGACAGGGCGGTACTGGCCCTGTACCGCCCTGTCTTCCTGCGGGACTCTTCGCACCTCCTGATGACGACGATGGTTGAAATATCGATGTGAGTTATGTCTGTGTCTTTCTGTGTGTTTCCTTCGTTTTGAATTTATTTTATTTTAAAAAAGTCCGCTGGACCGTTTCTTTTAATTGTATATATTTATTTATTTATATATATCAATGATCAAACCACAATATGAAAATGGGAAAACAAGACTAAGATCTTTCAACCGTAACAAGCGGCCTTCGTCAGAGTCAAAAACCCAACTGAAGATTGGGTTTTGAGGGAAAAAACCCAGATTTTCATATTGTGGTTTGGTCATTGATTGTTATTTCACGTGATTATGTGAAAACTTTATATATATATATATATATATATATATATATTAGTGTATATTGGCAGCAAATTCTCTTGTATATTAGTGTATATTGGCAGCAGATGTCTCTGGGACAACTCCTTCACGAAATCACTCCCTACCAGAGAAATCTAGTTAGAAAACTAGAAAACACGAGCAAAAAGGTCGTGAATGCGGAAGCTGCCGTCTACTTTAATAATATATGTATATATATGTATATAAACTGGGCTGTAATAATCGTGGCGTTGTGTCAAAACTTATAATTGCCCGATATATTGTTACATGTAGAAACAATGTATTCCCTACAGTAAATACATCCTAATGTATATCAAACATCGTTAGCCTGTGAATTAAACAGCCATTATTTATTCTTCTTCACTGTATTTATTACGTCATATTTTAATATCACATACTGTAGTATGTATTCAATGTTTTTCTTCAATAAAGTAAGATTAATGAGAAAATTCCCTATAAAAGTAACAAAGTAAACCTAAAAATATCATATACAAATCATAGTCAATAGTTCCCATTAATATGGCAATATAATACATAAATCAAACCTCGATTACCGTAATATACTATAAAAGGAGTTATAATTTTGTTCAAACAAATATAGATCATAAGCATATTATCAAATTAGATAAAAATGAATAAATAAATGGTAAATAAACAGTAAATACCTGGAGTGGATTTTACTCAACTTTACCATAGTACTGAATTCATTATCAAAATGATTTTCGAAGGAATAATTTAATTGTTATATTTTAATATGCAAACTCAATTGTATCGGTTACAACCAAATGTAATTATTGTTGTACAATAATTTTATAAGTTTGTGCATATTTCCTCATCTATTATAGTCAAATTTTTTCAAGTTTATTTCTAATTAGACAATCGTCAATGCTGTCTTAATTTATACAAATCCTACTATTATAGAGTTGCTAGAAGACATTCTAGGGTTGCTATAACTAATTCTGGAGTGACTAAAATACATTCTAGAGTCACTAGAGGATTATTTTAGCCATTCCATGCTTTCATATTGGCTAAAAGTAATCGAGTATTTTATCACATATAGCTATATATATATATGCCAAATGCAATGATTATCTGTTTAATAGTATTTTAACGATTTCTTTAATGAATATTCAAGTAGATTTATTACAACTCACTTGACAGAAATTCAACCAGAAGAAGAGACAAACTGTATTAAAATGGATTTAGTGACCTTCAAATGAGAAAATTTGTTAAACTGCCTAAACATAACTGGTTCATCGTCGCTATACTACTCGTATATTTTTAACGTACTACTACTACTACTTACTACTACTACAATATACTACAGTATACTACTTACGTAATTTTTAACGTAAGAAAAAATTGAACCTGCTTATGAAAGTAAGTAAGAAGCGGTATGAAAAGTAATACTTTAAATTCACTGTTCCCAAAAAATTAGTTCGCACATATTTCTGGTACATACTATTGGTCAAAAAATATATAAAAGACGTGATTGGATAGGGGAAGAAACATTAAGTCTTCACACAAACGGTTTTATCCATCGTCGACACGTTTTGAACACTTTGTGTTTATCGTCAAGTTGTCGTTGCTTTAGTAAGGCTATACAGAGTCTTCAAGAAGTCATAGGACACTCACCACATCACCTCCTGAGGTAGATGTAGCTTGATGACGAATACTAAGTGTTCAAAACGCATTGAAATTGTATAAACTCTTTGCCTAGAGATTTAGTGTTTCTTCCCTTTATTCAAATTTCATTCACAAATTTACGTTTCCTCTTCTGTTGGCAAAATAACGGAGGCTTTACTGGGCAGCAGGTAACTTTACCGCAGCTTTACTAGACAAACTCTACTCTCCTATTGGTCAGCATCACAACGAATCATATACTCTCAAACCACAATATGAAATGGGGAAAAGAAGACTAAGATCTTTCAAACGTAACAAGCTGTCTTCGTCACAGTCAAAAAATAAACTCAGTTGTGGTTTGATCATTGATTGTTATTTCACATGTTTATGTGAAATCTTATATATATATATCAAACACTAACAAAATAATCAACCTTTTGATATATAAATAAATAAAATAGCTGAATTTCAAATCTGTCAGTTCATCAACTATTATAAAACTATGAAGAATTTTTTGATAAAAAATCGAAACATCGGTACTTAGAGTTTAATTTATAGATGGAGAGACTGATTGCATCTAGATATAACTATTTGATTAGAGCTAATATAAGGTAAATAACAACTTAATGATACTTTGCAAAAAACAGGCATTGTTTGGAATTGTACGCTGAAATTTATACATTTGCATCATATTCACCTTCATGTTTTAGAAATTTAATACTTGTTACATATCAAATTAACAACTTGAACACACGTCATAATTTAAACAAAAAAGAATAAAAAAACTTGTAACGTTTATTGGACCCTTCAATTTTTGATGTACATCCTCACGCTTTGTTTATTTCCATTCTCAATACCTGTCATACCCTTTTCATGCGAGTACTCAGCTCATTAATGGCGTACACCGATTTAGTTCTACTCGTAATAATACCCTCAACGATGGTTTTTTATTAAAATTAGCTAAATCTACATGTACTTTGTCACAAATGACCTACTCCCTCACAAACTATACTGATTTCATGAAAATGATTTTAATAACAGTTTTCGTATCCAATGCATACAAACCGTCTCAGACTTCAAACCAAGGTAACTTAAAGTGCTGGTTAACTATAGCGTTAACTGGGTATGCTAAAACGAGGAAGAGGAAGAGACAATTCCTCACTTTCTCTGACAGTGCAGTGGTTTAGCTCCAACGACCAACGACCAACGAATATTACCATGAACAACAGTGCATGTCGTAAATAGCAGTTCCGGTCCAGAGGCCCACTACTGCTAGATTTTCATCCTGCTGTTTTTGTTGGATCAGTAAACAATATCAAGAATGGGGGAGTCAGTCAGTAAGGGAATGTGTCGTCTTCGTGGTCGTTTGGTCTTCAGGCTTTGCATTCTCTGAGGTACTGTATACTTTTGGAGTCATGTGGTCATCATTTTTAGTTTAAGTAGGAAACTTTGAGGATCGTGGTATTAGGAAGGGTTGAGAGAAGGATTTAGTTCCTGAACAAGAAGATTTGGATTGGTGGACAGTTTTTTGTCTTCATTACTGGCAAGTCGAGCATTGTAGGAATAGATTTGGCTCAAAAAATGTAGGTTTGGCTCAAAAAATGTAGGTTTGGCTCAAAAAAGGAAAGAAGCATTAGGAGAGTACTTGTTTGACAATCTTGAGAACTTAAAACCTACCGGTATCAGGGATCTGTCTAGATTTATTGATCTCTCGAGATGGTTCGAGTGGACCAGGGAAGGGGAGAATAGCCCCAATGCTTCTTCTTTGTGGTATCACAAGGGGCCGGCTTGCAGCCTATGTGTGTTCTCTCTTGGGACGGCCACTTAACCTACCATAACCTATCTACAGCGTAGCAACACACTAGTCATAGTAAAACCCTATTAACACTTTGACCTTATATGTATTAATTTTATAGAACTTAATTGCTTCATCTTTTTGGAACCCCTATGATTTTTGGATTAATATTTGATTTTATCTTCACATTTGAAGTTTTTTCAAGTAAATAAATTTTCTCATTTCTCCTTATTTCAAAGGTTTTGGTTCGATTGCTGGCCATTTGTGATACCACAGAATGAAGAATGTATTGGGAGTCCTAAATTTTGCCTAACTCAAGCATATTTTAAGTAGGAATCTTTAACGAGTACCTGACATAGAACAGGCCTTCGGACAGACGGCTTAACGTCCTTTCCAAGGGACAGCATTCCCATATTTCTTCAACTACCGCGAGAAAAAATCGAGAAACAGGTAGGTATTGAACCCCGAACCTACCAGTTCAGAGGCGAATTCGTTAACCACTGAGCCAACCTGGACCCCTACATAGAATTATCAATTGAATATAAAAGGACATGAAAAAAGTACTACTATCAAAACCATGCATTGACAAACAAGTAGAACATGAGGTCATTGGATGTTTGGTGGATTCAAGAAATGAAAGACATGAAAGTTTGAAAGAACTCAAGCAAACTGTCTAACTCTTGTTTATACCATAAGATGAAATGAAAAGTATATCACCTATAAGCAAGTATAAAAGATGAAAAGAAATGGGAAAGTTGAAAAGTGGAAAGGAAACTTATTTTCAACCTCACAACTCAGTTAGAAGGCAAATTGTTCATTGTCTTTTCATTTTGAAAAATTTCATACCTCTGAAATTTTTTTTCTCAATGGAGTGAAGAATTTTTATATTTATGACATTCTGTATGTTGGTATATTGTATATTTGGTTATGCATATACCTGTTACATTTATATGATTATATCATTAACAAGATTTCACAATAAACATTTCAAATAAGACTCAACGAACAAGCAAAATCCAAATCTTTTTTTCTCATTTCTCATTGTAGTTTCATAGTAACAGTGTACATTGGAATTTTTAGAAGTATCCTAGCTTTGGTTATATCTGCCCATCCAGAAGCAAGTCACAGGTGGATTTATAAGCCCAGATACCGTCTTTTTCCGAAAGTAAGACATCCCTGGAAAATTAGCCCTACCCTGATTTTGGAGACATTTTAGAATATAAGCCCTCTCCCAAAAATATGATGAAAATATAATTCGTTAAAGAATAATGTTGAATTTAGTAGGTATCTCCAGTTGCCCAAATATTTCAGAGAATTTTTTGAAACAAAATATTCTGAGAAATTCCTTGTTTACCTGTACATTAGTTTTATGCAATGCAGATGCACGTGTCAGAATTAATTCCTGAAATATATAAAGTAGAATTTACATTAAAAGTATAACAGAAGGCAGCAGTCTACATGGAGTGTCGGTGCAGGTACAACGTTTGTGCATTTCAGTCTTGTAAGCCTAATTATTACCTATTACTTATTATACTAGAAGCTCTTCCCCGAAAAAAAGCCCTAGTACGTATTTTAGACCTAAAAAGAAAGTAAGACAGTGTCTTATTTTCGGAAAAAGTCGGTAGGAATCCAACTTCACATAAATTCACATTTCTGACACATACACCTGTGTTTTGAACCATTTAGGCACAAACATCAGACAAACTGCTTGGATTAAATATAAACGTAATGATTACAATCCGAATACTTCATATTAAAAATAAATACAAAAAATTCGTGTAAACATGATTATTTATACTATTTTGTTTATTTTATTTACTTTGGAATTACTTTCATAATAAGAAACGGTCTAGTAATTATTAACTTTTACATGGTATGGTGTACAGGAGAACAAAAGAGAAGAAATCTTGTTGTCACATTTCATTAGCGAAGAAAATGCTTTATAAAATGATATTTATATACTTATATGAAAGGGAGATAGAGGAATTAACTGAGAGAGGAGAACAAAGAGAATGGTGTTTAATATTGCGAGAGGAAAAGAGTTGACGAAACATTAGGACTAAAAACATGGCTGACTGTGTTCCATATGCTGTTTGAAATGATTGGGCATGCAATATATTGAGCATGGTACCTATCCATGCTAATCACACTATACAAAACGGAGCATTATTTCCTCTTATCACCAAATAGTTTGTGATTAAAGAAAGTTTGTTCTTTACCTACATATTCTTACTAAACTAACAGCTTCTAGTAATATCCTCAAATCAAATTCTCAAACCGAATATGTAGACAAACAATTTGCTTTATTTTTATCTTTCATAAAAAAATTAAAAAAAATGTTTTGTTATCAAGAATACTTTATACAAAAAAATAGTGATATCTGATTTTACGTACATATAAAACAGAGGGAAGGATACCACGGTAAAGCTACGGTTGATAACATACTCATGACAGACGTACTGAGAATTAGAGATATTAATGCAAAACTGATGTTTGGTTTGGTTATTAAAAAAAAAGAGACTAAAACTGACAGACAGTTGGGTTTTTGACTCTGAAGAAGCCCGCTTGTTACGGTCGAAAGAACTTAGTCTCTTTTATATATATATAAACTAAATTATATAAAGAACATACAGAAATGAAACAGAAACTCACTACTATATTTCGATGGTCTCATCATCAGGAAGATAGAAACGTCATGGTCTGCTTAGGCAAAAAGTAAAATTTTAAAAGTTTGCCCAATACTAAAATGGGTGTCAGTAAAGTAACAATAAGTGAGGACGTTCGAAAAAAGACTCCCCTCTCCTCCCACCAGGTGAATAAATGGTGGCCAGAGTGGGTATCGAACCGTGAATCTACGGTCCAAAGGGGAGCACTTAGCCACTGGGCTTCTCTGCCCCCCTAACTATATAACTCTTAGTTTATAAATCTTGATTTGAGATTTGAGATCACTTTAGCCAGCGATGAAACTACTTCTCTTGACCTCGTACGATATTCTCATAAAAACTCAAATCAAAGAACTGCTATTCAAAGCAAGAAGACGCAAATACTCAATCTGAAAAATGAATGCATCATAGTTTGATTTATTAAAAAGGTAATTTTCAATTCATTAAATTACTTTGCTATCAAACAGAAATATTGTAATTGGGTTAGTTCCATTGATGTTAGTAATATTAGAATTATTAGTTATATGTCCGTCATACCTTGTAAAGTTTCAGCAGAGCTCGACCGGTTTCGTGTCCGTCTCGTTCCCATCTTCAAGAGCAACTGACTGTATTTATTTTTTCTTCCAACCTACCTAAACTTGTTATCTACATTGTAGAATCAGTGTTGATTCTACATCCCAAAATTTAGCTATATAGACAACACTGATTCCAGAATGTAGATAACAAGTTTAGGTAGGTTGCAAGAAAAACTAAAATACAGTCAGTTGCTCTTGAAGGTGGGAACCAGACGGGACCGACGGGAACCGGTCGAGCTCTACTAAAACTTCACGAGGTATGACGGACATTATAACTAATAATTTTAAGAAACATAAATACCCAACGAGTTTTTAAGAACTATAAATGAGCTTCTATTAAAGTGATAAACATATTGCTTAAAGGGTTTTCATTATTTGAAATCTAAAATGTTCATTACAGCTGTGACTGTGAGAATTACCATGAATAGCAACGGGGAATGTAACGTCCTAACTGACCGAGGACCAAAGTATCCTATAGGCAATATTATATAATTTTATAAGCAATTTTATTTCATTGATAAGATTAAACATATAATTTATATGATAGAATATACTTTTATTATTATAATCATAATTTTATTTCTGATAGAAGGCTGGATCGATAAGCAAAGTCGCATGCATTATTTGTACAAAGTTACTAATATCTATTTAAAATATATTTATATTTAAATACTGGTAATCCATTGTATACAAATACTTTTAGCTGTAAACTACGTACTGCTAATGCTGTATAACTAATATGATATAAAAAAGTCAACAATATAGAATAGAGAAAGATTAAAAAACTTTATTTTAGTAATATTTTTTAAAAGAAATTTCTCTGTCTTAATATTGGTAAGGAAGATAAAAACGATGAGATGTGTATTTTGCTTAATGTGTGCTAAGGTTATAAACGTGGCCCCAGAGAACTGTTACAGTCAGTGTAACGACTATATTATGGGGGAGGGTTATCGTATAGAGTCACTACAGATAACTGTGTGATAACTTTCAGCTTAAATAATGCTGAATAATGAATCGAAATGGACAGAAAAGAAAAAGTAATGTCCTTAGTCATCACGGCAGAAATCAAAACTATATCTTTAACATAACTCCCGTAATACCTATCAATAATATTCCAAGAACCGATGAAATAAATCACATAAATGAAAGTTATTTTAATTTTACAGATAAATAATTCAGGATTGCATAAAAAATTAGCATTGATGAATGAAATATGCAAAATATCTGCCGCCTATTACCTCACTCAATAAATTTAAATTCCATCCACAATATTAGCAATACCAATTGATTCCTTCCTTTAATAAAATATACAATAGTACATAAAATTAATATATATATATATATATATATATATATATATATATATATATATATATCGTTGTGAGTCTTTTGTGTGTGTCTTTATTTATTTTTCTCTTTGCTGTGTGAAGTATATATATATATATATATATATATATATATATATATATATATATATATATATATAACAGATTCATTAATATATCGACCGTTTGATAGAATAGGTGTGTTCTCTAATCGGTGTTCGGTCAATTTTCCAAGGTAAAAAATCATCAAACTCTCGTTGCCAACGTTTCGGTTTTATTTAAAACCTTTTTCATAGGCAGAAGTAAGAATTTTTTAACTAAGAAAATGAAATTTACATTATTTAAAGGAACAACAGTCTATTCGAAGGTTTTGTCCGATTAATATTGTTGTTCCTTTAAATAATGTAAATTTCATTTTCTTAGTTAAAAAATTCTTACTTCTGCCTATGAAAAAGGTTTTAAATAAAACCGAAACGTTGGCAACGAGAGTTTGATGATTTTGTATATATATATATATATATATATATATATATATATATGGAGCATGTGAAAATATTACAATAAACTACCTCCAAGTAGGGGTACTACTTTGGAGAAATATTTCAGGGTATGTTTATGTCACCTTCACGCCTAGAACATAATTTTACAATAAACACTGATTTTTTACAATTTAAAAATGTTTATTGCCTTAATACCACTTAATGAGAAGTGAATTAACAACATTTAATTTAATACACTAAATGCATAAAAAAAATTTAAACGTTTATAACATTCTAATTTTTTTTGTATTATTATTATTATTTTCTTTTGATTTTGTTATAGATATCTATTATATGTTTATTCAACATGTTGAACTGAAATTCGCAGCCACCTCTAGATTGACGACTTTTTTTACAGACTGACTCTATATTTCTGATTTTCCCCTTTCAGTTTTAACTCCTAAATTAGCATTGCCAGTGACATTTAAAGAAGATTTGCTGCCTACTTATACACATATATATTTATTTTAAATATATTTTCTGTTAATATAGAATCTATATCATTCCAAGTTATAAATATTTAAATCTTCCTTCTAAAGTTTATAGGTTAAATAACTGAGTTAGTCACTGTTTTGACCCATTTTGCTTGTAGTATTGACTATATTGTGCCATTTATATATATTTTAATGTTATGTATATACACACACACACACACACATATATATATATATATATATATATATATATATATATATATATATGAAAAATAAAACAAATTAAAGAAACGAGAACACATACTGCATTAATATTTTGAACTGAAGTTCATCATCAGGAAGAGAGTAGAAAGGAAGAAGAAGAGGTACGTCCGTTCAAGGTGTTCAATATATATATATATAAATGAAAAAAGACAACAAATAGAAGAAGCGAGAAAACTTACTGGGTCGATATTTCGAACTGAAGTTCGTCGTCAGGGAGAAGAAGGGAAGAAGAAGGGAAGAGGAAGAGGCACGTGCGTCCACTCGTACAAGCAGAGGGCTACTCTGCTGTAGCATAAGCTGTAGCATATTTACCTTTATGGTAAATTAATCCATATATATATATATATATATATATATATATATATATATATATATATGGATTAATTTACCACAATGAAAACAATTTTTTAAAACAATGCTCTAAGGCCTTTCGTTAATACATCTTCGGAGAGCAAGTGAACTAAAAAACAATAAATACTTGCTAACTTGGCTGATTGAAATTTCCAGAATTTCTGGAAATTTCAATCAGCCAAGTTAGCAAGTATTTATTGTTTTTTAGTTCACTTGCTCTCCGAAGATGTATTAACGAAAGGCCTTAGAGCATTGTTTTAAAAAATTGTTTTCATTGTGGTAAATTAATCCATCTATTATATCAAGTGTTATTTTGATTATTATTCATATATATATATATATATATATATATATATATATATATATATATGGCTCTATATATAGCTGTTTATTTTACGGCAACACAACTTGAGCCTTTATATGTTTTTGGTCTACAATCAAACTTACATGAATCTGTACACACACACATACACACACACACACACACACACACACACACACACACACACACACACACACTCACAGACCCATTTGTTTATCTCTCTCTCTCTCTCTCTCTCTCTCTCACTCACTCACTCACTCCTCTTTCTCTCTATCTATCTATCTCTGTTCTCACACACACACACCAGGGCTGCCAGAAGGATTTTGCCAATAGTAACAATTCCAATTTCAAAAGGTAACAAATCACTTGAAAAAGTAACAAATTCACAAAATGACATATGAATATGAAATAAAGTTCATTCTAACTAATTTGAACTTATATTTATTTACTTACTGTTTAAAGTATCCGATAAAACGTGCGTTTCTTAACTTTTACAGTCTAGAAAGTAGTATCATCACCAGCAGCCTCTGCATTCTTAGTATATAAATTTACGTACGTATATTTATTTAAGTACGAAAAATACCAGACCCTTTTGTTCGTGCACATTTTATAGACTTGCTGATAGTCGAATCTTCACAAACATTTGAAATCAATCCTGGCAAATGGTCTAAAATTGCAATAGGTAGGTTGTGCTCAGCAACAAAGGCACAGAGTTTAAGTTCAGCTGCTGCAACTTTTTTTGCGTGAAGCGAAATTTTATTTGGCTGCATGAACTCAGTTAATTTTGAGCATTTATTAACGCAACGAATATTTTTTTTGTGTTTATCTGTTTCAGCATGCCTTTCAACTTGTGTAATCCGACCAGAAATTTCAGTTTTACAAAATTTACAAAATGCTTTGTTTTCATTCAGTTTACTCACTTCAATCCAAGCTGCAAATCGTTCATCTTCCAGCCAATCTTTCCTTAATTTTCGATTGTAACTTTTGTTATACTTAACTTTTTTCTTTACTTGTGTACTTTCTTTCTTACTCTCATCGTTGGATAAATTTCTAGAAGAACTCATTGTCAAATAAGGGTAACAAAAAGCAGATAATCACTGGAATTAGATTGACGCGTGTTCACTTCACTGATGTCTGGCATAAACTGGCACTGGCCTAATGGCGGTAGGTACAGTAATGCAGTTGCACGCACACACAGTTCGCTGCGCACAAAACAAAACCTTATTTATACTGATACAGAATATGATTAAACAGTATTTTAATAGTCATTACTGTAATATTGCAACATTTTATTACTATTTTATGATTGGTTGTTCAAATAGTAACAACTTTTGGAAGCATCGTAACAAAAGTAACAAATTTAAATTTTGCAAGTAAAAAGTAACAATTTGTTACCAAAAGTAACAACTCTGGCAGCCCTGACACACACACGTCTATATACTCATTCTCCCTAACACAGACCTGCCCACACACAAACACATCCACACAGACCCACACTCATACTCATATATATATATATGTACACTAAATTGGTGCACAATTAATCACGAGATGTTGTTTAATGGAAGAGGTCAAGTGAAGGCTGCTTGTTTACATTCTTGTTTTATAGCAGACAATAAATCAATAGAGATGGATAGGGTGCAATCAGACAGAGAGGCTCTTAACTAAGCGAAGGGTAACCGCGGTCGACCCCCCCACCATTTAGAAAGGGGAAAACAGTTTAAAGGATTGCTGGCGAATATTAATCTAAGGGATGGCGGAGTCTCATTAGACTGCTGGCAGACATGTTTGTATCCATGTAGCACATACCAGACCTGCCTGCCGCCCTCGTCTCACCAGCCTTCCAAATGCCTCCGCATCCTTCTTTCTGTCCTTCAATTCGAGTTTGTTTTCATGCGAGGAATGCATGTGGTGAAATAAGCATTCTTCTAAACACAGGCAGGCTCCCTTATCAGACTGTACAATGTCAGTATATATTACAAGTGAAATAAAAATCAACATCTAAACTGGAGTAGAAAACTAGAAATAAATAAGAACTTTCACGTAAAACAAATAGTCTTCATGAGAGTCCAATTCATACTGAGTTATCCAACTCTGATCTTCAAGGCCCAGCTGTGTCAGTGGACTCTTTGAAGACCATTTCTTTAGGTAGAAACATCTTATACTAGAAACGGATGAAACCTTCATATCTCCAATAATGCTGCTGCAGTTTTCGATCGGTTTTGGGCCTGGTTAGATTAGGTTGCTATGACAATACCACTTCTGGGCAGACATAGGCCAAATGTCTCAATAGGACAAATCAATCTCTGTCACACCAAACAAAGAAGATTGATTCTACATTGATAGTCTTAAGTTTTGCCTAACATAAGTGTATTGGGAGTTAGGATCTTTAACGAGTATACCTAACAACATACAGACTCGGAACCGATGGCTTAACTTCCTCTCCGGCGGACAACGTGCTCAGATTTATTCATACCCATCAAGGGTCAGAGTGAGTATTGAACCTCAGACTTACCAGTCCAGAAGCGAGCACGTTGCCACTAGGCTAACCTGCCACTCACCCCTTCTCTGTTATTATCAACAATTCTAACATAAATGATTATATACTGCAGTTCACAGCACTCCATCACAAAGACAATGCGTTAAGCATTAACAAAACTATATAAACATGCAAGGTGTTTTATTTTATATATTTCAAAGTCAATATTCTTACAAAGAAATTCTCATTATATACTTTAATATACTTCATTTATTAATATGAAGCAAAATAAACTACGTTATTAAAGTATTTACCACTATAAAAAATCAAGAAAAAAAATTATTCAGTAAAACTGTATAACTGTAAATAATAATATTTAAAACTTCAAGATAACTAAATGAAATCGTTCTTGCATTAATAATTATATGAAGACACAATAAGTAAGCCCAACATCGTTGAGAAGTTTGAACAATTGAAAATAAAAGATGACTTGCAACAAATGACAAGGATGTAAAAAAGCAATGACGTCACTGCGTCTATAAAAACTACTTTAGGATTTGCCATAAACTCTTATTGATTTTATCTACATGTTTTATTTCTTTGTACAGAAACATTTTTACTCGCAAAATAAATTTATTTTTTCTATTATATTTTTAGTAGTAACCCATTCCGGCTTATCAAAGGTGAATAGTTGGTTTCTTATCATACTGCTATAAAAGGAAAGAATAAATAATGCATTTCTCATTCCTTACAATGATACAAAAAAAAAGTATCTAAGAATTTTTCTCTGAATATACATACTACTAATTTTTTTTCTCAGTTTTAACGGATTCAGTATGTATTTATTTTTTCCATTCATCATCTAAAACTCCAAGGGGCTAGGAGAGATTCACACTTCCTACACGTTAACCCATAGGTATCAAACTTTGGACAGCGAGCTGTAAATTGTTTTCTATGGACTTTTTTGAATGACTGATTTATTCATTCTTATTTTATTTTCAAATTTGTTAGCCTAATTTCCATATATACCTCAGAAGGCTGCAACAGAAAGAAGGTATTTAATTTTTACTTAAATTTTATATAATATGCCATTGATATTAAATATAATATAATAAATTATATTATTATTGATTTAACGGAAACAGATAGTGGTTCGGAATCAATGGTATGCGTGGTATACCCACAGACTCCCTAGTACCACACCCAGACATGATGTCCACCTCTATGACGTATATGTCAAAGTCGTGTCCCGTTTTGGGGCAAATGCACAGTTTTGGGTCATTCACGTTTAGTAACATGAAATTTGTTACTGCTACTAAATTGCAGCATGATTGGTCCAATCAATAATTTGGGTCAGTCCAGGAGAAATAATTTCCAGGAGAAATTCAGTTAGATAATGAACTGCTTCCTCACCACTAATCACTCTCTTTACTGACTTGTAAGTTCTTTCCTCGGAATGATATAGTGTAAGAACTTGTTTGTTGATTTTTCCTGCCTGTTCATATTAAGGGCTGAGAATCGCTCGTTCACAAAGCTACGAGGTGTATAAATAAAGTAGTGAGACTGGCAACGTCGCTTTCGATCTGGCAACGCTGGAGACGCGTGGCCTTGAGTAGCGTCAGGTGCAACGTGGATGCGCTCCAGTATGAATCTGAACTCGCCACAGTCATTTGTTTGTCCGTAGCGTTGGTTTTCGTGAAAGGTTTTTTCTTGAGGTTTAAAAATGAGTGACTTCAAGTTGAGCAGCGGTGTGCAATCAAATTTTGCTTCAGACTTGGACATTAATGCAACGAAACCGGCCTATGGAGAACGTGTTTTTAAGTTAGCACAGGATTTTAGGTGAGTTTAAGGAATTTTCAGAAGGAAGAGAGTCGATTGAAGATGAACACGAAGCGGAAGGCCTTCAAGTGCAAACACCGATGAAAATGTCAACAGAGTACGGAACTTGTGCTTCAGATCGACGCTTGACAGTCAGAATGAACGGGGAACAGTTGAATTTGAATCACACTCCGTTCATCACATTTTGACCAATGAATTGGAGATGAGAAAAATTTGTGCGAAAATGGTTCCGAAAATTCCGAAAAGAAAACGAGTTTTTGGCCAGTAAAAACATTCCTGTTGCTCCTCAGCCTCCTTATTCACAGACTTGAGTCTTTATCACTTTTTCCTCTTCCCGAGATTGAAAAATCACCTCAAGGGAACTCATTTCGGGACACTACAAAACATACAAACTGCTGTAACCGACCAGCTGAAGGCCATTCCAGAATCCGAGTTCCAGCAATGCTACAATGATTGGAAGGACCGTCTCCAGCGCTGTGTGGCTTCCGAAGGGAACTATTTTGAAGGTGACAATATCACATTGTAATTATATTTGAATAGAAAATTTAAAAAAAATCAGTCTCACTACTTTATTTACACACCTCGTATTTATTCTTAATAGATAGTACATTCTCAACTCTGGGAAACACCTTTTTCTATGATGTCAAATACGCAATATATTCATATGCTCAAATGAAA
This sequence comes from Hermatobates lingyangjiaoensis, assembly GCA_026182355.1. Taxonomy (NCBI): domain Eukaryota; kingdom Metazoa; phylum Arthropoda; class Insecta; order Hemiptera; family Hermatobatidae; genus Hermatobates; species Hermatobates lingyangjiaoensis. The sequence continues at coordinate 234,974 of JAPFBL010000339.1, forward strand.
TTAAAATCAACTAACAATAACTACTTGCTACACCTGTGTATTTTCAAAACAAACTTGTCTGTGAAGTTAGGAAAATACAGCTTAAAGCCTCGTAACTTCGCTTCTGTACTGAATTATCAATCTATTTAGAGCCAATATTTTAAGTTGGCATACAGAAATCTAGTGTCGAAGTTTCAGCTTCCTGTCTCATGGTGGCTGAGTTTACTTGTGACAAACGTTTTTGCTTTCAACGTCCATAACTTCACTTCTACGTTGAATTTCTTATCAATCCAGAGCCTATAGTTTAAAATAGACATACAGAAACCTACTGTAAAAGTTTCAACTTTATATGTCGTATGGTGGCTGAGTTTACTTGTGACAAAATTTTGCGGACAAACCGACAGAAATTTTTCTAAGGGTGGATTCGGTTTCTCCAATGTATGAAACGTAAAGAAATCTAGAAATGAGTCAGTTCTAAGCAATGTACAGACAAAATCATTCTTTTATTTATATAGATTTGTTTAGGTTTTTAATAATAATCTTTTCTTATATTTCAAACTTTGACCCCCAATATGAAATTAACAACTGAAGAACGTGTAAGTTCTTCCTGCAATCGTAGGAGAAACTGTTAGATATTTCTAACTTTCAAGAGAGTATGCTGAAAAGTCTATCAAAATTACCAGAGCAGCATGATATTGGTCTTACAACTCTTCATAAGTCCGTCAGAAGGAAATTGAAACTCTTATCAAACATAATAATGGCAGTACAAGAACTTAAATCACTGGTCATGAGAAATGATTACGCTATTGCAGATAGTTTAACGGATTTTAATAAAGATGTGAATGCACAGTGACTTTCCAAACACCCTGTATATTACGCTCAAGCATTGAGCCAGCTATATGAACCACTGAAGTCAGCAAACGAAGTGTCCTTCAAGTTCACTTCATTCTATATATTTTTGCTTTAAAAATATTAATGTTATAAAACCATGAGATTTACAATACTTTATTTCTCATTTCAAGTAAGTTCAAAATTCATAAGCGTCTTCTATGTGTTTAATAATTGTAATAAAAACAGCTACAAGTTTGTTGTGGCTTTTAGGAACACTGATAGAAACACCGGTGTATGTGTAATGAATAAGTCAATTATTTTCATTTAATATTGCGAAAACAGTTTTCAGGAAGGAATCAAATCACCGGTTGCGACTACATGATTTCTGTTAGTTCTTCTTATTTATTAAATAAAACAGTACTTTATAATAAGTGTGCCACGATAGCTGAAACGATCAACCAAAACAAATGTTTTAAATTTTCTTCTAGAAACAAACTTTGAGAAACTTAACTGACGTTAGTAGAGATAATATAGGGTGAAATTGTGTTAACAAAGGAATGCGTGGAAGGAATGAGACGTGAAGCAGACTTCTTTGTATCTATAGATAATTCGATTAAAGGGACGAAACCGAAGGAAGCATATAGAGTGTTTAACATACTGAAGCTTCTCTTTCCACGCAGTCAATCCGTAGCCATTACTATCCTCTCTTCCAGATGTTTGATCAAAGATTTACACCTCTCATATCATTTTGACAATTAAGCTTTAAAAATATATAAATCTCATATATATATTTGCAAAATTAAATCCAGTTTACAAACTTTAAAAACCAGTATAAACAAAGTTATTTTTATATTAAAATGTGAGTATATTGAACATGAACTTAAATCAACATACTTGTGTGCTGTAGGGGCTAGGATAGCTCAGCTCAGTGGCTTTCGTGCTCATCTCAGGACTGGTAGATCTGGTGTTCAATACCTACTCTGGCCCTGAATTTATTCGTGCGAGGGGTTAAAGAAAATCTGTTACACCGTCCCTCAGAGAGGACGTTAAAACATTAGTTTCGAGTCTTATGATGGCATGTACTCTTTAAAGCTCCCTACTCTAAATATATTTGAGTTAGGAAAAATTTAGGACTCCCAATGTAAAATGTTCATTGTGTGTTATTACATAGGGCCAATCTTCGGACTATCTTGGATGTGTTCTCTACTTGGGACGGCCACTGCTACTTATCCGAACCTACTGTACTGTATATCTACATAATGTTTGTAATGGATCAAGCTTTAAAGTATACCCATAGACATTGATTAGTATATCATAATAATAACAATGCTTTAAGACTTAGGTGTAACACTTTTTTCACAGAGTCAAAATACACAATATGTATATCATAATGCCTATATATTCTTCTTTTGATATAACCATTTAAAAAAAAATGATAGAATAGGGCTACCAATGAATCGGAAGGTACAGGAAAGCTCTAAATAAAACTGATTCTCCCTAAACTAAGGAGTTGAGGACTAATTGCATTGACAATAGCCTCCTCAGGAATTTACAACTTCTTCCAATTGTCATGAAAGAAACTGATGCTGATATCTATAATGCTTGAATCAGTCTTACTTGAGGCGCAAATTTACTATGTTCCATTTAACCAGCAATATGAGAGTTTAAAAAGAAAATGAGGAATACTCTAAATTTCTGAATGTAAATGAAGAGATTATTACTGCCCGAAGACACATTTTATCCGTGCATATAATATTGATTAGTATATTGTATACATTTAATCTTCATTAGGCAACCAACAAATATTGTTCACAGGAAAATTTTACATATATATATAAAAAGATTTCACATAAACACGTGAAATAACAATCAATGATCAAACCATAATAAAAAATGGGAAAACAAGACTAAGATCTTTCAACAGTAACAAGCGGTCTTTGTCAGAGTCAAAAACCCCAAGTCAGGGTTTTTGACTCTGACGAAGACCACTTGTTACGGTTGAAAGATCTTAGTCTTTTTTTCCCATTTCTTATTGTGGCTTGATCATTTATATATATATATATATATATATATATATATATATATGTGTGTGTGTGTGTTGTGAGATTAATCATAGGTTTATTGAATAATTTCCAGGCGAAATTAAACAATATCTCTCATTTAACTTGGTTTGTGTAGGAACAGAACTCACAAATTAACCTCAAGAATTTCTTGACTCACTAGAGTTGTCTGGATTGCTCCAACATAAGCTGGAACTTAAAAAGAAAGCTCCTGTCATGTGAATATATGAGAAATACTGATCCAGTCACCTTATGTAATCGAACAAGAAAAATAACTGAGGAGCTTTATGATGATGTCATTTTTTTATAAAATTATACATCACAGTGTCATGGGGAAATAGTTTCAAATCCAAGATTGAAAATAGTTTTATCTGAAGAGGTCAACACTTCTTTTTTAGGGATTCAATTTCCAATTCAGTTAGCACTTGTCATGGCTATTCATAAGTCTCAGGGAGCCAACAGCATGTTGCTCTCAGTAGGGTCAACAGCAAGAAAGCATTAAAGTTTTTTTTTGCAAAATTCAAATTGTACAAAAAATTTAAATAAAGAGAATTGTCTTAAAAATATGTTTATTATCCTCTTTATTATAAAATGAATTAATTTAGAATTTTTTCTGCATTTATATGAACATGACTGCAGTATAAGTGAAGCTGTTGGATGATCTAACAGGTCACGAGTAGTCCAGTTATAACATATAAGTGTATTATAACGATATGTATATTGTGGTATAAGCGAGTATTTTAACGCAGTGCAATCCGTTATTATGTGGTATTTACTCATTGTAGGGTAAAAAGCTAATGAAATGGTCTCCATATTTAAAAATTTATCGTATAAACAACGCGATTCGAACTATTAGTGTTCTTCTTCAGGCATTAACTAAAAAATACAATGTCTACTAAAAAATGCAATAATACTATATATAACTCACTGATGATATTATATTTTTTTACTTAATGCCTAAAGAAGAACACTACGTGTTCGAAAGCGATGTTTATGTAATTAAATTTTTATATGTGGAGACCATTTCATTAGCTTATTACCCTACTACAATCAGTGAGTATTGTTTTCAATAATTATTTTTGTTTGAACCATAATGTATAACAAAAAGTTCAACAATAAAAACAATGTAGTTAATTATTTTATATAATTTAGGAAAGAGTTTGCCAAACATTAGATTGTCCTCTAACTAAATTACAACCTAAAGAAAACAGAAGCAAACGGAATAAAATTCGGGTCATATGTGGCTACTCTGTATCTTTCCTGTTTCCTTTTAATTAAATGTAACCCTATCTTTTATCTGTAATCACTAAATTAAATTAATAAGAAAAACCTAACTGGGAATGATATGCAGACCGGGTCTTACATTTCTAAATAATTACTTGAACAAGGGACCGCTTTGGCTTTCCAGAGTAAAAACTTTCAATAAACTCTAAGCCTTTGATCAAGTACTTAATCAAGTAGACTTGATCACGGCATCTGTGTTTATGTGTATGAAAGCTCATTCATTCACCAATCACATATACTTTTATTACTTTTTGGACGTTAGTGTATTGAGAGTTGAGTAACCCAATTAAACAGCTCGTTATAAAGCTTAAAAAATATGATAACACTATTATAAAACGACTTTAAAAAATTCTAACATAGTGCAATCAGTTATTATGTGGTATTTAGTCATTGTAGGGTAAAAAGCTAATGAAATGGTCTCCACATATAGAAATTTAATGGTATAAACAACGCATTTCGAACACATAGTGTTCTTCCTCAGGCATTAACTACGGGTGAGTTTCTGCCTGAGGAAGAACACTACGTGTTCGAAACGCGTTGTTTATACCATTAATTTTTTACATGTGGAGACCATTGCATTAGCTTTTTACCCTACAATGACTTTAAAAAAGTTGACTAAGCTAAAAAATCTGTATAAACTGTTGTACCACAGAAACTCACCCGCAGTTAATGCCTGAGGAAGAACACTACGTGTTCAAAACGCGTTTTTTATACCATTAATTTTTTATATGTGGAGACCATTGCATTAGCTTTTTACCCTACAATGACTTTAAAAAAGTTGAGTAAGCTAAAAAATCTGTAATCTAGTATACTTACTTTAATACAATATTAGACGTAATCAGTCTGGTTTTGGTTTTAAATTAACTTTTAAAAGTTTTTTGGCTGTCGTGTGAACGAATAATTGCACTGTGCCGTCAATTCAATTATTATCAAACCTGCCTAATTATTAATTTCTTCTATCATGCCTACATTGATTTAGCGACTAAAACAAATATTAAAACATTGTTTTAGGACAATTTGACTATTTATTAGTGTCAAATATATTATTATACCCTTACTATTCCCCCAGGGGGTAACTAAAGAAAACAGTGCTATAATGTAGCGAATTCTGGGGTGCTGAGCACACCGACCATATGCAAAGAAGTACAGAAACATGCAATCAACAAATGACTTATTGGGATGCGCTATTCATGGAGAGTAAAAATAAGAGAGTGAGTTAGTAACTCACCCTTAGGTTCGTATTCTCTTGCTTATTTTATTTTATTTTTATTTTGTACTATATTTACTGTATACGATAGAAAACTTTCTGGTGTCATTGTATTTTTTAGTTAATGCCTGAGGAAGAACACTACGTGTTCGAAACACGTTGTTTAAACCATTAAATTTTTATATGCAGAGACGATTTCATTAACTTTTTACCCTACAATGAGTAAATACCATATAATAAGTGATTGCACTACTTTAGAATATATATATATATATATATATATATATAATATATATATTTTATTATATAAATATTTATAAATATAAATATAAATATAAATATTTATATTTATATAAATATTTATAATAAAATATTTTATTTTTTTTTATTTGTTTTTCCTTTTATTTTTAACTTATATATTCATATTCATATATATATATTTTTTTTATTATTTTATTATTATATATTTTTTTTCCTTTTTTTATTATATATATTTTTTATTTTATTTATTTATTTATTTTTTTTATTATTTCCTTTTTTATAATTTTTAATTTATAATTTTTAATTTTATAATTTTATCTATTGTTTTTGCTTTCTCCGTTCTCCGACGTTTAGTGCCTAGCTCCTTTTTTACGCTAGTGCTGCTCTCTTCGGTTGACTCTTTATTTCTTCATTCGCGCTCCGTTCTTCGACGTGGGGAGATCTCTCTCACTTCGTCCTCTCTACTAGTCTACTCTCCTGATGACGAACAACAGTTCGAAATATTGAATTCTGTAAGTTTTCTTTGTATTCTCTTTTCTGTGTCGTGCTTTGTGTAATTTAAATTTTTATATATATATATATATATATATATAAAGATTTCACATAAACACGTGAAATAACAATCAATGAACAAACCACAATAAGAAAATGGGAAAACAAGACTAAGATCTTTCAACCGTAACAAGCGGTCTTCGTCAGAGTCAAAACCCAACTGACTCTGACAAAACTCAGTTGGGTTTTGACTCTGACGAAGACCGCTTGTTACGGTCGAAAGATCTTAGTTTTGCTTTCCCATTTTCTTATTGTGGTTTGATCATTGATATATATATATATAATATATATATATATATATATATTGAATTGAAATGTGCAGCAGCCTCTGCATTGACAACATTTTTACTGATAGCCTCTATTTTTCGTACAATCGTCCTTTGCTCTAGAGGTAATTTCCATAAGTAATTGGCCAAAGACATGTAGATACAAGGTAAACAACTGATAAAACTAAATGACTATATTGAAAACACGATACACTAAAAAATCACAAGCTTTCGACCATACATTGGTCATCTTCAGGTTTAAAATATGTTAAAACTATGTATAATATCAATAACAAATAATAAATGAATCTTTAACACTAAACAAAACAAGTGTAACAAAAATATAATGGGAGAGAATAAAGTACATGAAAGTAAGACAAACAAAAAGGAAAAAGGTTATAGTAGGGTTGTAACAACATTCAGGTCGGACCCTCAATTGTTTATTATTTTTGGAAATTACCTCTAGAGCAAAGGACGATTGTACGAAAAATAGAGGCTATCAGTAAAAAGGTTGTCAATGCAGAGGCTGCTGCACATTTCAATTCAATCTGTATCCAAGAAGACCTGCTGCCCACTTATACTAATATATATATATATATATATATACATAATATGGAGGTTTATACTTCACTCATTACATAATTAATGTCAATTAATATAATAGATATAAGTACTAGTAAAAACACGTATTTAGGATAAACGAAAATGATAGTAGCAATTTTGAAACAACTGTAGAGATAACAAATAAGGATGGGAGTAAGAGGGTCAGAGTGTAAGGATACTATTTTTAAAGATAAAGCCAATCGATGTGATGAGGGAGGTGGCGTGTAAATCCGCATCGCTTGCTTAAGGAGAATATTTACGGGTTGTCGAGTAGGAGAAGACCCAGTCCACGCCACCGGTTGCTCTGAGTGGCACGCTAGCCGTCAACACATCGCCCGCTACAAGTACCAATCAAGGATTTATAGCCGGTAACGCCAACCGGCCACTTAGCAGGTAAAGCCTCGGCGCATGCGCTACAACTAGCTTTACCTTTAGAAAAACACCTGACTTTTAAAGCTGTTAAATGCCTCCCTGGCTACACCCACTTATTTAGTGTCATTACCACAAACATCCCTTCATTATTTCTCTTTTTTCGATTTGCACATCACACTTTAACATCTACCCATCTAACAACTTATTTAAAATGATTAATACATACAATCATTAACCACTGAGGTGCCAGGTAACCTCAGTGGTTAACGTACTCGCCTCTGAACTAGTAGGACAAAGGTTCGATACCCCCCTGGCCCTCTATTTATTCACGTGGGAGATGAATAAATCTGAGTACGTCGTCCCTCGGAAAGGACGTAAAGCCGTCGGTCCCGAGCCTGTACGATGCCAGATACTCGTTAAAGATCCTTATTCTAAATATACTTGAGTTAGGCAAAGTTTAGGACTCCCAATGAAGAGTCCATCTTCATTTTGTGGTATCACAAAGAGCCCAATGTTAAACCTATTTGTGTTTTCTTGTGGGACAGTCGTTGCAACCTAAAGGATTGCCTACTACCAACTACTAATTCTCATTAGTGACATTTGAAAAGTACTAGTAAATGAGGTGAATCCTAGATCGTTTGGGCTACTTTTTTGCGAGCTTGGCTTCTACAGAGCTGAGCTTGCCTCTTTATTATAACAGGGTTTCCAATAGCAAGTCCAGCAATCATCCATTGCTCTTTGTGCCGCCACAGCATCCCATCTATCCTAGTAGGGTAAATTGATGATATAAAGTCTCCACACAAAAGAGGTTTATTTATTCAAACTGCGAAGTGTTCAAAGTCAACATTTGGCGGTTGTCTATCCTTCACTCCTTCCATTCGAAGTTTACCTGACGATGAACGCGAAGTGTTTGAAACGTATAATCTGAATAAGAAAACAACTTTGGTGTGGTGACTTAATATTATACATTTACCCCAGTATCAGTAAACAACACACAATTACGGATTGCACCACAAATGAGTTACTTACAATAATTTTCATTTCATTGCTTGACACTCAAAATAATCGTGAGTGGCCTACACTCAACTTTACTATAAATACCCATAATATGAAACTCTGTAAACAGTAATTGAATTTGATTTCATTTTAATTTAGCTATCGTGAAGACTCTCGTAAAGTACTATCATCACTGAGATGAATTATTTCAACTCTTTTATTGTGACTACAACAGTTAAGTCAGTTACATCAAATATGAAGTCATTAAACTAAAGGAGTGGTTATGAAGGTGGTCGACAAGGACTCCCAGAGGTCCACGAGGAAAACTAGAATTTTGAGGGTCCGTGACACGGTTAGTTATATGCAGATGTGAGGATAGTTCCTTAACGAAAAGTCTGTGGTTCCGTGCAAAACATTTAGTAAAAACATTTTTCTATTTTTTTTTTTTTTTTTTGGGATGGATTTATTCTATATTTCTTGTGAATCATAAAACCGAATAATGTTTATATCTACATATACCCATAAGTAGAAGTGGTCAACATTTTATTCATATCTAGTATGAATCCTCTTTACAAAAAAAAAGAGACACCTAGAAGATAATAACTAATTCTAAATCCAATGATGCCTTTTATAAGGTGAAGTTTTCTGTTTTCCTATAACACTTATTAGCAACAGCGTTCCCTTTAGTTATTTTTTAACTTTTATTATTTACTGACAGGTAATATATCGCAATATATGAGGTGTATATTTATTTACTAGAAACTTGTCTCAATTACAATCGTTTCTTAACCAATACAATAGAGATTATAGATTTATACAGTTATATAATCTATGTAGGGATTATAGATTTATATAGTTATATAATCTATGGCCTGGCCTAAAGTAATGTGGAAAACAGTTCCAGGATAGTTTCCAAGAAGAAAAGGGGGTGTTTTAGTTGGTAAGGTTGGTAGTCTGGTTTACTGAGAGCCCAGCACGATGCACGTAAATACATTTCACCTCCTTACCCAAAAAAAAAACTATTACGTTAGGTTAGATTGTAGTGTTGGTTCCCCAAAACGCTAATATCTAATATAAACTAATATCTCCTGTGTACAGCAAGAAAAAAAACAGAATATATGAATATACCAAGTAAGAGACACTTGAGTAAGGAAATAAAATCTCTGATTGAACCATGCGGTGTCAGGGATAATACTCTGTCAGGTTTTCTGTTTTCAAAGAATAAAAAACAAAGCCGTGATGGACCTAAACCAAACAATCCCCTATCCATCAACTTCAGTCTACGATTATCCAATTCTAAGCATCCTGTCATAAATTCCATAACATACATTCGCAACAATATTCCTTTTAATTAATTTTTTAATTTTTATGAATTACTGAGAAGTAATATTTCGTAATATCTGAGGCGTATATTTATTTACTAGAAGCATCTCAATTACAATCTTTTCTTAACCAATACAATAGAGATTATAAATTAATATAGTTATATAATCTATATAAAGATTATAGATTTATATAGTTCTAACATAGCGTAATCAGTTATTATGTGGTATTTACTCATTGTAGGGTAAAAAGCTAATGAAATGGTCTCCACATATAGAAATTTAATCGTATAAACACGCGTTTCGAACACGTAGTGTTCTTCTTCATGCATTAACTACGGGTGACTGTCGGTGGTACAACTGATTGTACACGTAGTGTTCTTCTTCATGCATTAACTACGGGGTGACTGTCGGTGGTACAACTGATTGTACACGTAGTGTTCTTCTTCAGGCATTAACTACGGATGAGTGAATTTGATACAACCTCTTGTACACGTAGTGTTCTTCTTTAGGAATAAACTATGGGTGAGTGTCTGTGGTACAACTAGTTATACCACAGACACTCACCCGTAGTTAATGCCTGAAAAATAACACTAGTGTTCGAACGCGTTTTTTATACGATTAAATTTTTATATGTGGAGACAATATTAGAAGCTTTTTACCCTACAATGATTTATAAAGTTATATAATCTACATAGATTTCAGATATGGACGAACATTAAATTAATAAGCGGTTGAGCAATTAGAATTCTGAATACGTTTCTACAATTTCATTTATAGATTTTATGAAAAATGTATTTTTGACTTTGTCCATTCACTAATATTCCAAATTTACATTGAACAATATACTTACTAGAGGTGGAATACTATAATTTTATAAGTGATTACACATACGACATACCTTCGTTAAGTTGAAGGTTTGGTTTTTAATACTAAATAATTATTTATCTGTGCAATCTGTTATAGTGTGTTATTTACTCAAGTTAGGAAAAAGATTAAGTCTCCACACAAAAAAGTTTATTACAAGAAACTAAACAACGCGTTTCGAACACTTGATGTTCTTCTTCAGGTTACAGTCTCAGTCCTTGCTTGGTATCACCTCCCGACAACCACCCCAGCAGAGCAGGTAATTAAGAGTCTCTTTTATGTATAAATAAGACATTTCTCAGTATGTAGTTTTACTTTAAGGATCAATTTAAGCCATTTCAATATTATTCCCGTTATCACTCAATAGTGTCAGATGTATTCATTTTAATGAATTCGCCCCTTTGTTCTCAAATCTTTTAAATGCATATATATATTTTTTTTTCTAGATAAAACCTGAAGAAGAATATCACGTGTTCGAAACGCGTTGTTTAGTTTTTTGTAATAAACTTTTTTGTGCTCGGACTTAATACTTTTCCTAACATAGTACTAAATAGATTTATATAAAACTGCAGTAAATCAACTGTTTGTAATAAAAAAAAAATATAAATTAAAATGTCCATAGAGTATCGAATTACAATAATAAATAGCGTTAGGTATATTATCATTATTAATATTATTTCGGAAAACGAATTGTATACAAGTACAGTATAGTAACTATATAATAACTTAAAAGAGATACACGTTAAAGACAAGTATAAAATACAGATAAATGAGACATCAGGTGAGATGTATTCTTGTAAAATCAACCAAATAAATTAATTGAATATTATAATCCGCTCAGAAATGTCATGTTAATCATTTTTTGATTCATTTTGGCTCAGTTTCTTTTTTTATGTTAAGATAAAATTTCGCTTAATAATATCATATATATATATATATATATATATATATATATATATATAAAAACTTTTAGAAAGAGAAACTAGGATTCACATCCAATATTTCAACCCTTTAAACGGTCACCCTCACGAAAGGAAGTCGAGTGGCTAGAAGACTAAAGACAACCAGACAGCTTCACAGAATAAGTACAGGTTGGCCACAACGAAAACGAAAAAAAAAGTAGTAGAAATGCTGAAGAAGAATAGCAACGAGGAAAAAATATAATAATAAAAATAAATATTCATAAATAGAAAATTCAAAAGAACAGAAAATTAAGAAATAATAAAATAAATAATAAGAAATAATAAAAATATATAAGTTAAAAAATTAAATTTATTTAATAAAAAGAAAACATTCACCTGTGAATACTGCTTAACGGTTCAGGTTGATGCCCGGATTTGAACGAGCTTCTAAGAGCCATATATGGTCTTCTTCAGAAGCTCTGAAAATTTCGGATCTATTGTGTTGAGGGATATTTTTAAGTATTTGAACTCTGCGTTCAAGTTCAAGTTCAAGTTCAGATGATTTGAACTCTGAATTAATATATATATATATATATATATATATATATATATATATATATGTATGTATGTATAAATGAGCAGCAAATCTTCTTCTAAACAAATGTTGTTGAAGGCCACAGCGGCTTCAGCATTTACGATCTTTCTCAGTAGAACACCGGAAAGTGTTCAGAAAAAAGGAACAATTACTGAGAAAGATCGTAAATGCTGAAGCCGCTGTGGCCTTCAACAACATTTATATATATATATATATATATATATATATATTCTTCTCGGAATTTGGTCAGGGTTAATTATTTCAGAAATTATTATATAACATTATCATTATATAGCATTACCTTATAAGTCTGTAAAGTTTATCTTATATTTTTCTATATAAAAATGAAAAGTCATTTACCCTTTCAGCTGCTATTTGATTTTGATTAGAGAAATATCGACGAAAGTTGACTTTTCAGCACGATTGTCACTTTGTTGACCTTTGCTATTATCACTATTTTAACATACATTTACTTTATCTAAGTTTTTATTTACTTTGTACTGCTTCCTTTGAATGTTTCAACTAATTCTTTTTCCACCCTCAATATTCTGGATAAGTCAATCACAAACAGCTTACTTCTTTATTCAAGTTAATCATGTAATTAATTCATTTTTTTTAATAGGTATATAAAATTCCCTGTTCAATATTTTTATATAAGCTTGAAATAATTATTAATAATTTTAAATAGTCATTTAATTAGAAACAAATTTGTTGGAAACGAAATTACACTCATTGATCAGAAAGTTCACTCGTTAAACTAACTTAAAACAACAAACTTGGTTTGACTTTTAACATAAGTAGATTGTACAAATTGTAACAAAAGAAGCAGATTTTGGGAAGTAAAACGATTTTTATGTATTCAGAGCTTTGGAAGCAAGGGTCAATCCTACAGTTTCTTCCAAAGTAAGGGGAGAGGGCGTTATATATATAAACTAAGGCATATTCTTTGAAATAGTCAACCCTTTCAAGCACTTCAGACCACTAGGGGGTGATAATTGAATCGGAACTATCCTAAGTTTACATATCGTTTATGTAATGATTTATTTTCATATTCTTTCATCCAAACATCAACAATTAGTTATTAAAGAAATAAGTTATACGATTTATGTCTTTATCAAGAATCTGTTGTATTTTCAACATTCACTACACTAACTACACTACATGTTTTATAAATAATTTTATAATTCTAATAAGTTAAGATGATATCTTAGAAGAATAAAATTGCTAAAATATAAAAAATTAACCGCAATCAAACATATATTTTCTGATGCATTACATATAGTTGTCGAACAAGTATTTGACTAATCAAAGAATACACTGGTTGTAACGTGTTTGACATTATGTTTATGTATAGTAAATTTGAGTGTAAGCCACTCCAGATTTTTATCTTAGTTTTTATTTCTGTTGGAATTGAATTTATTATAGGTAAGACAGTATAGTGTCTGTCGGGGTAGTTATTATGTTAATAATTAAACATTAAATTAACCTTAGCTAAAGTTAAGCCGACATATTGAGAGTTGGAGAAGTTTGCAGGTCAGCTAGTACCCTTTTAATAATGTAAGGTCATCAAATGTATAGTTACAAATGTTAACAAACAACACAAGTATATCAGATTATACAGCGTAATGCAGTCACAAACTGCCAATGGATAAATGACTTATTATCTCGAATGAGATCATTTTGCAATAACTGGCTTAACTGGTTCGCAGTACTGTCTTATGGGAGAGTTATATAAAAATAGTATACATCAATCAAGTAAACCTACATCGCTACTACAGTTTTTATGCTTCAAAAAGCTTTCACTATTACTAAATTCTTATTCTAACCAATAACAAACAAATAAAAAAAAACACGTATACTAAATCAAACATTTAAACAGATCATATTGTATACAATATAAAATATTCAAAAATTTAGCCTTTAAATAAAACAATTTCATTAAGTTAGTAATTTTCAATTACGAAAAAAAGTTGTAAGAAATATAGTAATAATAAGTTTAGAAAAGGCATTAAAACTCTTTACTTGCAAAATATGTTTTTGTTAACGAAAAATAGCATTGGATTACATGAAGTCAGTCAAAAGTTTTACAGTGAACATAAAAGAAAAATGAAATTATTCGTTACTTTTAAAAAGATAAAAGCTAGAAGATTGAGTTTTTTTTTTCATTGAATATTGAAATTTAAAAGGGATCATTAGAGGGAAAGTTCACGCTCGATAGACAATTGTTTCAATTAAAGCCTTAGTGAGGGAGGTATACCCATGGGCACTACCTTCGGATAAGCATTTGTTAAATGGACCACTCACTCCTCATCTCCCAATTAGCCTCGTCAATGCACTTTCCTTTACACAACGTTATTCCAACCAAATTCTAATCTACAACCCTTTTTTAAATACTCCACTAGGAATTAATTTAGATGATTCTAAAAGTGGAATCTACGTAGATAAAAAAGATCCAGCTAGTGTGTATATGCCTACATGGTTGTGTGTGTGTGTGTGTGTGTGTGTGTGTGTGTGTGTGTGTGTGTGTGTGCGTGTGTGTGTGTGTATGTGTGTGTGTGTGTGTGTGTGTGTGCATGTGTACGTGTGCTAATATATATATTTAATGATCAAACCACAATAAGAAATGGGAAAACAAGACTAAGATCTTTCAACCGTAACAAGCGGTCTTCGTCAGAGTCAAAAACCTGACAGATTTGTGGTTTAATCATTGATTGTTATTTCACGTGTTTATGTGAAATCTTTTTATCGGTTATATATATATTTGTGTATTCTGGGAGTAAACCTTCATTCATACATGTTTCATTAAATCCTTTGCTTATTTTTTAGTCCTAATTTTTTGTTCGGGGAATCGGTGTATATTTTACCAGAAAGATTGAAAAATTATATAAAAAATTAGAAAAGCTATGCGAAAAACGGACTACACTATATATATATATATATATATATATAACGATTTCAAAATTTTAGAAGAGTAACACACAGAATAAAGAAACACACTTACAAACTCAAATTTTCGGGCAATCCGTCTTCAGAAGAATGGAGATGAGGAATGGAGACCAAGCCGTTGTTGACCCAACGTATACATATACGTTGTAGAATCTGGTGTATATATTATATATAATAGATATATGATCAAACCACAATATGAAATGCGAAAAACAAGACTAAGATCTTTCAACCCTGACACGCGGTCTTCGTCAGAGTCAAAAACCCAGCTGGGTTTTGGGTTGGGTTTTTGACTCTGGCGGAGACCGCTTGTTACGGTTGAAAGATCTTTGTCTTTTTTCCCCATTTCATATTGTGGTTTGATCATTCATTGTTATTTTTTGTTTTTATGTGAAACACACACACACACTCACACTCACATACACACACACACTTATATATATATATATATATATATAATATTCAAAATGATCGCAGTTTCTGCATTCACGATCTTTTTATTAATAGATCCTAACCTCCTGGCTATTTTCCTTATTGTAGTAGGTAAACTATAAATCAGGTTCATAAATGGAATTTCCAATTAGATAGAACAAGTGAACGAATGAAATTTATTAATATGGTCTAAATGTATATTTACCTTACACTAATAAACAAGCTTTCAACATTGATATGTGATCCTCAAGGTTACAATTAAAAGAAATAAATCAAAGCTATAAATGATATTTGGTCCAAGTTCCATTCACAACTGAAGCCTTGGTTGAATGAGGGGGGGGGGGGAAGGAATGGCCGTTAGCAGATGTACAATCAGGGTCAGAAAATGTGACCCGGCTAGAGAGAATAAAGTCCAATCTACCTGCTTACTTCGACTCCCTTAACTTAAATTTAAATCTATTTTCTATTGTTTTTAAACTTGGGATGATACAAAATTACGATTTTGAATATTTAAAATTTGGACCTTCATCCTTGAGGTAGAGAGCTTCGAAGATATGCAATTTGTTTACATCACTTTTTGCAATGTATTATAGAGGTCCCATCAATCGTAATTTTATTGCTCAAAACAATAACGCTAAGTTTATTATAACCGATAAATTTAATATAGCCACATTTAAACAAAGCTAAGAATTAGAATGATTTTGAATGTGTTTAATAATTTTGTTATCACAAAAAGTAAAATCACATCAACATGATAGAAATATTAATGAAGCCAATACAAAATTCATTGTCAACAAGTTTGATATTATGTTTACTTATAGTAAAGTTGAGTTTAAGCCACTCCCGGCATTTATTTATGATTTTATGTGGCAATATAGGGAAGAATCATACAAAAATAAAAATTGTTGGGTACAGAGGAAATACGAGATATGCAAGATATGGATTCAAGCTAAGTCATTGCTGTAGATCGAATGAACAGCCAAAAATATAGATTTGTCGCACGATTATGATATATGGTTGTTTATTGATATTAGTGTTAATTTTAAAATGATTGCTAATAAGAAATACAAATATTTCTCACTCGTAAGTAAGAAACGCGTATTTTGAATAAAGAACTTCTTTTGAGTGCAGATTTTATTTTATAAATTTACCCCAGTATAAGAAATATTTTTACTTTTTTCTCTATTGAACATTAAAAATGTTCAAAATAACTAGTATATTAGAAATTAAATGTTGGAAAAACAAAATATTTTGGAAAAGCAAATATATATATCGTTGGTAAATATACGTATAGATGCGGATAGAGGACTCGTGCCTACTTTTAAATGGATTAAATGATTAAAGTTAACACCATGAAAAAGGTTATTTTTGACAATGTGACACAAACTAAAGAGTGGTATTTACAGTACCCGGAGTCTGACTGTGCCATTTATCTGAAGAAAGCAAAGAGAACGTTTAAAAACCAGGGCAAGACCAAACTTCAATATAATTAACGAAAAATAATGAGCCCAAATATTCTTAGGATGTAAAAGTTTACAACGTATCCTTAGTTTTAGGATGTTTCCAAACCTCTTATAACTGAAATGTATACTGTAGACACATGAGGGCCAACTTAGCCCAGTGGTAACGTTTTCGCCTCGGGGTTCAATATCCACTCTGGCCTTCGATTTATTCATAAGGGAAGTTAATAAATCTAAGCAACTCGTATCTCAGAGATGACGTTAAGCTGTCCCAAGCCTGTTCAATGTCTTAAAGACCCCTTCAATATATTTGAGTTAACTAAAATTTAGGATTCTCAATGCAGAATGTTCATTATGTGATATGGCAAAGGGTCAATGTTCTGTCTATGTGTGTCCTTTGTAGGACTGCCAGGGCATCATAACATAACCAGTCTAGGCTCCTTTGTCTTTAAAAACACTAATATTATTGATATATCAAAAAAAAAAATACTGTCATTTAGATGTTGTAAATATTACAGTTGTCTACAAGCTTTTGCTGTTTCTTTAAATAAAAACAGTGTTGATGGGAAGACGATACTAGAATAAAATAAATATTGGTCATAATTATTCGACATCTTAATTATTTGTAGCGGCAACACTGACGGAGGTCAGTGAAGAACCAGCTGTTGCCGCCATCCTTCACTTCTTAATTCGGTTCTTCACTTCGTCGCATACTTTACCATCTGCTTTGTGGTTTTGCCACCATCGATCTGGCCAGATCACCGCTATAGGTATAGACTTTTGTATATTATGTGGGAATCCATGTAATGATGTATATTAAAATACTTACGTTGTATTAAAATACTTCTATTGTAAACATGTATGCAAAACATAATAAATAGTTATCAGTGCACCATAATTTTAACAGAGATTTGGGCTATCAAAAAACTCATCTAAAACTGATTAATCGTTGTAAGAAAGAACCTGTAAGGGGATTCCAAAAGCATGTTTGTATAGTCTTAGAGTATTTATGTTGCTTTTCAGACAAGCAATAGCGTGCACACAGGGATGCATGGAATAGCAGTATCTAGATTTCATAAAGTAAACAGCCTTCATTACAACAGGTTAGCCATGAGAAATTTAAAAGCAAGCAAATCAATTTCAGCAGTAAGATAAACAGGCTACCTTACGTGTCTTATAAACAAATTGTTACTTGCTACTCTGATTTATACATCTCAACAGTTTTCTTTATGGGTAGAAAATATTTTTTGTTTTCAAAATGACATCTCTCTCCATTTTTTGTCCGATTTATAAGTGTTGCCTTTTTTTTATTTCAATTTTTTGACGACGAGTTACCTTAAAATGTCTTAACTCTTTTCCAATCTTTTATTGTTTTTTTGTTGTGATTTGTTTAATTGCAGATCATATGTAATTATTGTAAAATATAAGCATTTATATACATGCAGAAAGGTCAGAATAAACACAAGCGACTCTGTGATGAAAAAAATCACCTCCAAAAGTAGTGAAGAACATACGTAACTACTTTTATATATATAAAACAAGATTTTACATAAACACGTGAAATAACAATCAATGATCAAACCACAATAAGAAATGGGAAAACAAGACTGAGATCTTTCAACCATAACAAGCGGTCTTCGTCAGAGTCAAAAACCCAACTGAAGTCTTGTTTTCCCATTTATATATATATATATATATATATATATATATATATATATATATGTATGTGAGATTAAATTATCTGCCCACTTTTGTCTTAATTAGTTTTCTGGATTTCTTTTCCAAATCTCGAAGTCTTACTTTCATTTCTTTAGGAACTAGGTGTAATAACTCACCATATGTTTTGTTGTCCATTTTTTAAACAAAACATATGGTGAGTTATTAGACCTAGTTCCTAAAGAAATGAAAGTAAGACTTCGAGATTTGGAAAAGAAATCCAGAAAACTAATTAAGACAAAAGTGGGCAGAAAATTTAATCTCACATGTATAAATGAAGGACTGTTCCCCAAATATATATATATATACAGTTCAATGTACATAAAGAAACATAGAGAAATTAAAATCACACACTTACAGTCTCTAATTTTCCGCTGAACTGTCTTCAGTAGGGATAAGAGAGGGAAACCAAGCGCACTGGTACAGAGACTGTTGGAGACTGTATTTGTCCATTTCGGATCGTATTTTCATCGAAAAAATATATATACATATATATATTTGTAAAAGTTGGAGGCAGACCTTCACTTGAACATATAAAAGTTAAATAACGCCCTATATTTGGATTGTATCTGTTTCTTATATAATTTCTCCAATATCCGAAATTCCTTCCTGGTCTCTTCATTATAATATAAAGCTTATCACGAACATTGTTTTTTATAATGCTTTTTAATACACGTTCATAAGGATTACATTGAGGAATCCTCGAAACTTAATGAAATGTAACTAAAGTCTGAACTAAACTGTTAAATAACTTTTTTCTCCAGAAGGGACGAAAACTAACTTTATACGGCTAGTTTTCAGGTAATAATATAAGGCATTTAATCACCGTACTAAAAAAACGGGGCAATAATGAAAAAACGAAAAGAATAATTAAAAAACAGGGATATAATCGAGATCGTCCAACCTAATTATTTAGTTCATGTTTATTTTTATATATGGTGTGAAATGAGATCGGGAAAAGTTAGGTTGGCAAGCCTGATTTTTAAATCCCATCTGTATGGCTCATTATTCTACTTCGTTTTGTTTACATAGCTTTCTTAAAACTTGTGCCAGAGAAGAGACACCTGCGTCATAGTTGTACTAGTTATTTACTATAATTATTTTTACAATAAAAAAAATAATATAATACAATAATATATAAAATAATAATAAAAAACAATTTTATAATTGATATCATTATATACTGTAATATCTATCAAAATTATCCAATCATTTAATAACCAAACATAAATTAGTTTATGTTTGTTTTCACGATGGATATTAAAAGTCTCGTGTATTTAGAGTAGGGATGTTTAACTTATTTAGAATGCCTGTCATCGTAAGTGCTCCGGACCGACGACTTAACGTCCTCTCCGAGGGACGACATGCTCAGATTTTTATTCACCTCCCGCATCCATTTGGGCATTGAACCTTGGGTCTACCAGTCCAGAGGCAAGCATGTTGCCATTGGACTACCAAACATATGAACAACAGAGATCAAGACAAGAGTACACTGGACTGTAAGAACACAAGTATCTGAACCTTCTGATACTTTAAACTTACATCTGACTTAAAGTCAGGGATGAGAGTGTGAAGTTTGACGCAGAAGCCGTTACGCAAGCTAAGCTCATGTTGATTATTATTCATAGTAAAGTGTAGATCTAGATCTTAACTATTTACCTTCACTTTATCTCTTAAAGAAAGTTTAGTTTAAACTTTAAAGAATGGTTTAATTTTAAAGACTATTGCTGGCTTTAATGTCTAATGGTTTAAACATTTAAAGAAAGTGACTTTACTTGATACTGTATCTCCTTCTGAAAGAATATTTATAAAGCCCCTGATATTTCAGCATTGCTGGAATGTATTAAATATTTATTTCTGATTCATTTCACAGTTATACAGTCGTAAATTATACATCTGATGTCACTTTCTGTCGCACTGCTTTTGTTTCTTTCTCATTTTAAATCTCTACTTAAAAAACAGTGGCCACAATAAACGACTCTCCTGATGACATCAAAACCATAAGGCCAATTCATTCAAATTATTTTCTTTTTTATTATTTGATATACAGATCACCGTTTAACCCCAGAATTCAAGACGTATTGGTTCCAGCAATGAGTGTCTTGAAGTTCCTATCACTTTCACAGTAGGGACACTTTGCACTCCACAACTCGTGAAAGTTGCATTTTCTTTCACTTATTTGGATACTTGTTGGTGAAATCCTGATTATAATTATTAACCTCATTCTTGTTTTACTTTTTCCCCAGTCAGTAATATCTACACAAGGCAACATCAGACCTCCTGCATCTCCTCGACTGAATCAATCGGCCTTCCTTCAATACAAACTGAGCCTATCTTTAAATTATCACAGAATCCTGCCATTTTCCTGCAGCTATCTACTTTATAGGTAAGATCGCAATATCAGTACTAGACGAGAACACATATAGGAGGAACATTGGTTCTTTGTGATACCACGTAAAGATGGTTGATTCTGCATTGGAGTCCTCAAGTTTACCTAACTCAAGGGTATTTACATTAGGGATCTTTAACGAGTAACTATAAACAGTACAGGCTCGGGACCGACGGCTTAACGTTCTCTCTGAAGGACTACGTACTGAGATTTATTCACTTTCAACGTGAATAAATCGAGAACCAAGAGTAGGTAACGAGCCCCAGAAGTACCAGTTCATAATCGGGTACGTTAACCACTGAGCTAACCCGGTTAACTTATTCTCTTCTTCTTACTTTTGTTGTCCTGTCAGACCATTTCAACATTGCTTTAATAATCATCTGACATACCTAATATACAGCATAATATAGCAAATACACAGCTGATCAACTTTCAAACATGGATTATTAAAGCGTACCGAAGTCTCGGCATTCATGACATTCAAACTGACAGATTCGATTCTACGAACTAACTTCCTCTTAACAAGATCTAACTGAAAGAGGAGCTGACCATGTGACATCCTATAAAAAATCGATGAGATAGTTAAAAAATATTAAATTTTTTTTAGATTCACATAAGAAGAAGTAAGAAGAACAATGAAAGGTAAATTAATTTGAAAAAGAAATAAATATACATATATGACTTCTCAACTACTGATTCTTATAATCTTAGGATTTTTGATACCCTCAAGAAACCCATCTTTGAACTTTGAAATAAATATATATAAATAAATAAATATTAAATAAAAAAATATATATATATATAAATAAAATAAAATAAAGATAAAATATATTTATCGCTTAAGGTTTAATCCGGGTTTGAATAAATAAATAAAATATATAAATAAATATATTTTATCTTTATTTTATTTATATATATATTTTTTTTTATTTAATATTTATTTATTATTTTTATTTTATTTTATTTTTTAAATTGCTTTAATTATTTATTTATTTTATATTATTACATTTATTTTTAATTGATTTTATTCTTGTATTTTTATTTGTTTCTCATCGCCTCACCAACTCTGTTATCTTCCTTTTTCATGCTTTTAGGTATTTTTCACGGTATTCCTTTTTATACTTCATTTATCTTCCTGCTGTTTATTTTACCTTCAATCAACCAGAACTGCTTTTCTTAATTCTTAATTTTAATTTTAATATTAATTTTCTTCTGATCGTCTCTACTTCATTACTTCCTGAACCGGGCGCGCGTGGCAGCACGGTCGGTTGCCGGGACGGTTTCCTGCCGTTGTGTTTCCGGCGTGCTTGGTCGCCCATTCTCTCTTTTCTCCTGAAGACGGATCATCCGAAAATTTGAGTTTGTAAGTGTATCTCTTTCTCTGTATGTTGCTTTTCTTCGTTTGTGAACTGATATATATATATATATATATATATATATATATATATATATATATATATATATATAAGAGAGAGAGAGAGAGAGAGAGAGAGAGAAAGAAAGAAAGACAGGCCATTTACAATATCAAATGCATACATACCTATGATGTCACGTTGCTGGAGACAGCCAACAAGATCTGAAATCAAAATAAAATTGTGGTTATTTATTAAAATATTTACGAGTAAACTAATCAGATGATTGTACAAAAACCGCAACACTGTACACACAAAGGACACAACACGAACTAAGTAAATGAAATTTCACTAAAACTCCAGAAATAAATATTACTTAAATTAGTAATATCACTGCTATGATTAATTGAAGTTAGATCGTTTATATTAGAACAAACTAAAAAACGGAGAAAAGTAGTTTTAAAATCCTATCGTTTTATCTAAGTATATAAACATTGTTGAAGTTAACTGAAAGAGGGATATTGTTTATAAATATTTCAGTTCATGTATTTTGCAGTATATCAAGGGAGAAATATAATTTCAATAACTTTGATATGAATGGAAAAGTAAAAGAAGGGATAAAAAGTTAAGGGAATTGAGACATATCTGGTGCATTTAAAGCAAAAGTCGGGTCGATATATACGAGCCAGCCACTTGCGGAATCATTCCGTCTAATGTTAAAAGACTGCCACAGAGATGTAGTCTGCTTATTCCTCCCTTCAATACTTTTTGCTATATTGTCGCATAGATTCACTTTTCATTATCATATTCAAATAGTTGAAAAGAAAATTATACTATAGCAGAGAAGCGAATATCTGGGTCTCTCCTGGGCTCTATTCCCTTACCAACCAACTCTGCCCATAGTGGGTGATATATCTTTCAATATAGCCTTAATGGTCCCTTTGCCCCGTCTTCAGTGTTACTTAATTACTAATTAATGCATATCATGTTTCTCAACCTCTCCCTGAATATATAATTAAAAAATAAAAATTATAACGAAAATAACTCAAAGACAAAAACATATATAACTTCTATTTTTCGACAATCGTCGTCATCAAGATGACGCCTCCTAATGATGAGAATTGTTGAAAGACAAAAGTGAGTTATGTCTGTTTCCATGTCTGTCTTACTTTCGTTATAATTTTTATGCTAAGTAATATAAACTGTTTAATTTGATTTTTAATTAAAATATAATATACTTAATATATACTGTATAAAATCAGAAATACATAAAACTTATTAATTTTTAATATTGATTGTCCTAAAAAAATATTGAGTTGTAATAATGCCTGATTTATAAAAAGAATAAACGTTTATTAATATAATAAAGTTCACAATTATCAAACATATAAAAAAATAATCATTACTAATATTTCTGATTTTTTTTTTGGTGTTGAAGTGCTTTTAAAAAAAAAATGTAAATAATAAATGACTAATGATATGGTAGTCCTAAGGCTGAAATCGATGAGTCACAGACACTCAGTTTGTTTCAAATCATGAAAACATGGCTGATTGTTTAGGATCAATGATTTGAAATAACAGACTAAATGTTTATAGTTGAGGGTCGAAGTATTGAGTAGAATTCACGGCTTTGATTGGTACAAACACTAAAATAGTCACTGCTAACGTTTAGTCTTCAATCAGTGATAAAATATTGAAGTGTATTTAGTTTAGCAAGTCTGTAAATCATTAGCAAGCTAATGGAAGCCCGCTGATAACCGACTGATAAGAAGTTGGACGCCATCTTGGAGTAGTTTTGACAAGAGTCGTAACTAGTAGGAGAGGTGATGACTAGGCTTATCTTGAAACTTTGAAGGACAACACTCCCACCTCCATCAACACTGCAAGCCATTTTTATTTAAACTAGTGAAATAAAAACAATTTTAAAAAGAAACAAAAAGATGTCCAATTTAAAATCATTATACTATAAATACTAGCTTATTAGTATATACTTTACATTATCATTTAAATCAATTCTCTTTAATCGTTTCTACTAAATAATTAAAAGTTATAAACTGCATTATGAAATAAAATATTGTCCCATACAGAATGACTTTCCGTCTGTATAACTGCGTCGTCATTCTGACCGTTATTTTGAAGAGTGCGTAAAGTAAGCTTTTGTGTAGCACATTTGTCATAATAAGAGTTCCAAACTGCAGATTCTCATAGCTCTCAACGACGTGTTTTACTTTGAAAACAGTTCCATTTCAAGCCTGGTTTTAAAAAACAAAAATAAATAAATATCCTTCTTATCATATATTTCAGTTTTTCTAAATTATTTTTTATTGGTAAATCAAAATTATTGAAAAAAGGGTTAAATGCAAAAAAAAATTTGTTTTTAAAAAATTAAAAATCTTTGTTTGTAGAAATCAAATGGTTACTTCTATACGTGATCATTATTCACGTAATTGTTATGTTCCATTGTTCACTGTTTCAATAACACAACCTTTTTGATTGTGTTATTGATAATGCTCGGTAGTAGTAGCAGATACTACTGAAAAAAATGTGTTCTTTGATCCTCTCAATTATACGTTTTCAATTATTGAAACTAGTAAAACAAGCAATGGTAACATACTCACCCAACCACCCAGACACACACACACACACAGTCATAATCGAAAAAACATCATAAAACTACTTTTGGGACCTCAAAACAAATAATTCCGTCAAAATCTCGAGACCGATTTTGTTCACGATCACTATACTTTACTTATAGTAAAGTAAAATTGAAAATAAAGACAGCTAATTAACTTAAATGATATAAAAAATAATATTTCTATCACTACTAGGGTTAGGATTGCAGTGGCAGTCCCACAAGGGTACACACTTAGGCCGAGCATTGGCCCTTTGTGATACCACACAATGAAGATTGATTCTACAGTGGGAGTCCTAAATTTTGCCTAACTCAAATGTATTTAGAGTAGGGATCTTTAACAAGTACCTGACATTGTACAGGCTCGGGACCGACGGTTTAACGTCCTTCTCCGAGGGACGACGTGCTCAGATTTATTCACCTCCCGCGTGAATAAATCGAGGGCCAGGTGAGGATTGAACCCCGGTCCTATCAGTTCAGAGGTGAGCACGTAACCACTGAGCTAGCCTGGCCCCCTCTATCACTACTAACAAAATAAAGTTGAAATTTAAAACAGATAAGATAATATATATCATCCTTCATTAGAAAATAAAACAAACAGATTACATTAAAACAACAATTATGCACCAAGAAATTATAAATAAATACTCTGTCTTGTTGAAACATAAACATCAAGAAGAATAATAGAAACTAAATACATATCTAAAATAAATTTCCACTTACGGTTTTTGTATTAAAAATATTTAAACTGAATTCGATTTACTCTAGCTATTTTTTTTTAAACGAATTTGCAAAAGGCAGAATGTATTTGGTTAACAATATTTAAGGTTGATTGATGAGATGTTGGAGGGTTAATGAATAAAGCTTTCTACTCTGGATGGGTATCCTACAATGCATTCGTTAATCTCCATCAAGTTGAATTCATCAAGTCAACATCATTTATTTCACTATTATGTGTAAATCTCATTTTTTTTAATATTTAAAAAAAAGCTATCTAAAAAAAAGTAGGAGTGAAGCAGTTTATTTAAAATGAAATATTATCAAATTCATAAGTGAAAGAAAAATATACTTTTCACTCAATTTTGATGAATTTCAAAATATTTTTCGTCTAAAGAAAAGGTTTTCAAAAAAATTCAAAAAAGGCTTTTAGAAAAGAGGTCTTGATTCATTTGTAAAGTGTTCTTTTACATTATCAAAAATAAATAATTTAATTATTAATAATACTGTTATCAACAATTCAAGTCGAGTTTTAATCGAAATATATTTGACATGTTGAAATATTTTTTCAGGTCATTATCTGCCAATAGTGTACGACAAAGAACAAAAGTTGAAAATATGTTAAACATACTATTTCAGGTCATTATCCCCCCAATAGTGTACGACAAATAACAAAAGTTGAAAATATGTTAAACATATTATTTCAGCTCATTTTCCCCTATAGTGCACGACAAAGAACAAAAGTTGAAAATATATTAAACATATTATTTCAGGTCATTATCCCCCAATAGTGTACGACAAAGTACAAAAGTTCAAAATATATTAAACATATTATTTCAGGTCATTATCCCCCAATAGTGTACGACAAAGTACAAAAGTTGAAAATATATTAAACATATTATTTCAGCTCATTTTCCCCTATAGTGTACGACAAAGAACAAAAGTTGAAAATATATTAAACATATTATTTCAGCTCATTTTCCCCTATAGTGTACGACAAAGAACAAAAGTTCAAAATATATTAAACATATTATTTCAGGTCATTATCCCCCAATAGTGTACGACAAAGTACAAAAGTTGAAAATATATTAAACATAATATTTCAGGTCATTATCCCTCAATAGTGTAAGACAAAGAACAAAAGTTGAAAATATGTTAAACATACGAGGTGTGTAAATAAAGTAGTGAGACTGGCAACGTCGCTTTCGATCTGGCAACGCTGGAGACGCGTGGCCTTGAGTAGCGTCAGGTGCACGCGTGATGCGCCTCCAGTATGAATCTGAACTCGCCACAGTCATTTGTTTGTCCGTAGCGTTGGTTTTCGTGAAATGGTTTTTTCTTGAGCGTTTTAAAAATGAGTGACCTCAAAGTTGAGCAGCGGTGTGCAATCAAATTTTGCTTCAGACTTGGACATAATGCAACCGAAACTTTTGAAAAACTTCAGGAGGCCTATGGAGAACGTGTTTTAGTGTACGACAAAGTACAAGAGTGATTTGAGCAAACATTATATCAGATAAGCAAGACTGATAGTCGATTAAAATCATACTTTCAAGTGGAGCTAAAAAAATAGAAACAACTTTGAAACTAACTTCTGTTATAGAGAAAAAATTAAGTATTTCTAAAATAATTAACAAAATGATTTGAATTATCAGTTCTTCATAAAGTAATTCTAAATTTTGCCTTAAGACTGCATTATAAACTCTTCCGCTGGAGACAGTGCTACGTCATAAAGAGAACTATTGATGGTATCTAGTTTAATGCTTACTACTTTTTAGTTTAATCTTCTGTAGGAAGTAACAATAATACATTTAAAAATAAACATAAATACGAATAATATAAGTAGACTTAATAATAAATATAATTTACTAATATATAATAACAAATATAAGCATAACGAACATTTTCAAATGTAATAATCTCTTGAACAAGATTGTAAAAAACTTTTACATTTATTTTAATTGTAAAAAATCTCTCACTATATATATGACAAAGAAGTCAAAACAAATTTAATAGAACAAGAGAAAATGTTCTAAGCGTTTTCAGAAACAACAAACAAGATTTTAAGAAACTGAAAGTAAGGCAAGAAGAGGAATAAAAGGAAGTCAATGTAAGGAAGACTTGAAAGAAGGTAAGCTATGAAAAGTATAGAGGTGCATGAGGAAAGGATGAGGTGGGATATTTAAAGAGGAGTATGAGAAGAGGATGAGGTATAAAGAGTAAAGAGAAGTATGAGGAGAGGATGAGGTGGGATGTGTAAAAAGGAGTATCAGAAGAGGATGAGATATAAAGAGTAAAGAGGAATATGAGGAAAGAGTGAAGGGTATGAAGAGTAAAGAGGATTATGAGGAAAGAGTGAAGGGTATGAAGATTAAAGAGGAGTATTAGGAGGGGATGAGGTATGAGTAATAACAGAAGTGAATGAGGTATAAATAATAAAAGAAGCGGATGAGATATGAGTAATAAGAGAAGAGGATGAGGTATGAGTAATAAGAGAAGAGGATGAAGTATGATTAATAAGTGAAGAGGATGAGATATAGGTAATAAGAGAAGAGGATGAGGTATGAGTAATGAGAGGAGAGAATGAGGTATATGTAATAAGAGAAGAGGATGAGGTATATGTAATAAGAGAAGAGGATGAGGTATATGTAATAAGAGAAGAGGATGAGGTATATGTAATAAGAGAGGATGATTAGTAATGATAGAAGAGGATGAGATATGAGTAATAAGAGAAGAGGATGAGGTATGATTAATAATTGAAGAGGATGAGATATGAGTAATAAGAGAAGAGGATGAGGTATGATTAATAATTGAAGAGGATGAGATATGAGTAATAAGAGAAGAGGATGAGGTATGAGTAATAAGAGAATTGGATGAGGTATGATTAATAATTGAAGAGGATGAGATATGAGTAATAAGAGTAGAGGATGACACATGAGGAGTAATAGGCAGCAGTTTTATTATGGAACATTTTCAGTACTATTAAACTGCCAGTAAACCAGCATGTGACTTAGAGAGGCAGAAAGGAACAACTTGTTCGACATCTTATTAGCAAAAATACTCATTTTTTTAGAAAATATGAAGCATAATTTTAATCAAGATATGAAAAGTTATTTTTTAGTAGTGAGACCCCATAATGCGACGTTTAATGATTGATCTTTGATTAAATACAACCTCTGTTATTCCCAGTTGATAGAATATTTAAAGCTACCAATATGCATAAATGAAGCATTCGATGTTTCCGTTCTTTTAATCCTATATTTATGCTATTTAATATGTGCTCTTTCAACGTAGTATATCTTTCATTGTGGATAACAAATAGAATACGACCACCCTTTATTTCTATTCATAAAATACTTGATATATAGTAAGAACGACTGAGAGTTATGTATATCCAACAGACAAAGAGCTGACACCTTGGACCACCAACATTTATACTTGTATACACGCCTATTAGAAACTGGGCAGGCCATCTATCAAGATGGATGAATATTCCAAGTTATCTACACGTTTTAGCTTTCCATTTACCTTCTTAAAACTCCAGTAACTTTCCTTCTTAAAATATACACAAAAGAGTTTCATGTAACAAAACTAGTAAGACAGACGCTTGGTCAAGGAACTACGAACGTCCAGTAACAGTGATTATAAGATACTGTCACTTGAACTGACGTCCAACAGACTTTAAAAAAAAATTACAACGAAGGTTAACACCGAGAGAGAAACAGGCATAACACACCTTATATATTTCAACGTCGGTCGTCATCATCAGGAGACGAAGAGTCCCACAGAAAAGGAGGGTGGTAGAGACTGTTGGTGTTTTTCTATTTAATGTGTACATATAGTTCACTATTTAGTTTACTATAGAGTTTACTATTATAGTTTACTAATGTTTGTATAGCTTACACACACACACACACACACACTCACACATATATACATAAATACACACACACACATATATATATATAATATATATACACTTTTTTCGTTGGAAATAAGATCCGAAACGGACAAATATTTCTAACCAAGTTGGCTTCAGCTACTCAAAGGGGATATATATGTAATATATATATATTATATATATATATATATATATATATATATATATATATAGGTATAAATAAGCAGCAGATCTTCTTTTAAACAAGTATCATTAAAATTAACCGCAGTCTCGGCATTCACGATCTTAAGACTGAGAGATTCGATCCTACGAACTAACCTCCTGCTAACAGGGTTCAACTGGAAAAGGAGTTGGCCAAGTGACATGTTAAATTAAAATCGATTACTCATGCTTAGTCATTGCTATAAATAGATTAAAAGGATAGTACAGGTTAAAATAAAGAGAAGGTTAAAGGTCAATAATGAACAAGAAACAAGCTATTAGAATAAAAGAGTTGAAAGTCCAAGAAATTCAAGAAAGGCCAAGTGACATGTTAAATTAAAATCGATGACTCATGCTTAGTCATTGCTATAAATAGATTAAAATCGATGACTCATGCTTAGTCATTGCTATAAATAGATTAAAAGGATAGTACAGGTTAATATAAAGAGAAGGTTAAAGGTCAATAATGAACAAGAAACAAGCGGTTAGAATAAAAGAGTTGAAAGGTCAACGGTATAACTGGACTAATAGAGAATAAATAGATTAAGAAAATTAATAATAATAATAATAATGTTAATAATAATAATAATTAAGATTAATAGTAAACTAGAAAAGATATATTAAATAACGAGTTGAAAGAGAGTAAGAATTAATAGGAAAGGTATAGTTAGTTAGAAAAAGAAAGAAAAGTTTATAGTTAGTTAGTTATAAAGAAAAGAATAATAATAATAAATATAAGAAAAGAAAACGTATTGAATGCGCAAGCTTTCGACATCACAGATGTCATCGACGGGCGAAGTTGTTCCTAGGAGATCCAGGACGCAAAAGGCATAGGGAAGGGAAAGCAGGCAAGTAGTGGGGGTAAGAGAAGTGGGGGAGAAGATCTTTGGCTACGAAGCTCTCAAGGCGTCTGACCATGCATCTCTCAACAGGAGCCCCCAAAAAACATGCAGAGGATGCCCATGGGATTAAACTCACCAGGGGTATGTTAGTGGATGGAACTTCGGTACTTCATTATAATAACGACAAAGATAGATTAACTATCTTGGAAGCCCTTATATCAAAGATGTCAACCCTAACTCAACATTCAAAATTATGACCTCAATGTGATCCAAGTAGCACTATTTTCGATATAAGCTTTAAATTTGTTAGAGAGTTAGAGCCAGTAGGGTTGACAGCAATTGAGGGGCAAACCTGTATGTTGTTGAAACCCTGCTGGAACCTGCTCTTTGTTTTCCTCTCACCCGCTGTATCGTTTGTTTTATATCTGTTAAAATTGTTATGTTTAATTTTAAAGATTACTTTTCGGTTAATTATATTAACATTCATTAATTAAATAGTAGTGTACCTGAAGATGACCAAGGTGTGGTCGAAAGCTGTTTCAACCCAGTGTTTTTGTGTTTCATTAAAATTGTTTGATATTGGTTTTCTCAATGTCTCTGCCCAGCATATATGGAAGTTGCTCAGCATCACGAATGATAGTGAGAAAAATCGAGGCCATCAGCAAAAAGGTCGTCAATGCAGAAGCTGCTGATACTTTAATTCCAATATTATATATATATATTATATATATATATATATATATATATATAAATGTCAAGCATTAATGAACAGAGAGTCAATTTTAGTAAACAGCTGCGCTTGTTCGGAAATCTTATACAAGCCAAAAACAAAGGTAGAGAACAAATTAAAGGAAGAATTAGTACAGAACCATATCAAGACACGCCAGATGAAAAACATATAGGGCCATTTCAGGAACAACTACACAACCTGACGTAACTTGACTGAATAATGTGATTCCCCAAACCAGACGTTGTAACCCGTTGTTGTCAAGTGTAATGTTTAATTTATCAAGTGTAATAGTTTTATTTTATTTTATGTGTCTTAGTTCATTACGGTGACATTTTTTCCTGACGATGGTGATTTGAAACACGGAAACATGTCGAAGAATATATTCACTAACAAACGATATGGAGAGTTAATTTATGACCTAAGAAAACTGGTTTTAACAAAGAGGTATAGAAAACTAGAAACATTCTCTAACAAATTGAATAACGTGAAATCGGACATACACTTTTTAAATATATATATATATATATATATATTATATATATATATATAAGAGGCTTTATATATATATGTAATATGGTTTTTGACTCTGGCGAAGACCGCTTGTTACGGTTGAAAGATCTTAGTCTTGTTTTCCCATTGCATATTGTGCTTTAATCATTGATTGTTATTTCACGTGTTTATGTGAAATCTTTTTATATATTACATATGTAATGTATATATATTTAATAAACCTATAAAACAAGTGTATTGAATTTACTCTGAAACTAATAATCGTATTATGTATCCGTTGAATCGTATACGGAATCGTATATTACGTAGTATAAAAAGTGGGTAAAAATGACATTTCAAAGACCTCCAAGTATTTATTCCACCTTGAGGAATCATATGCATGATTATATAACTTGAAAGTAAAACTCTATTAATCTAAAACAGACCTCATTTAATTATGGCATATCATTATGTCCAACCAGTGTAATATGTCATGATGATATTGTAATTTAGAAAATATGTTTCAAAAAAATTAACAACAAATATTATCTCTAACTTGAAATGATCTCAATTCTACATGAAATAGAAGAATGATTTCGTTTACCAGATAAGTGTTTTTTCTGAGTTTTTTTGACTCAGTCATCCTTTTATTCATAATGTATTCAAAAAATCCTTTATTGTCTCAAAAAATGTACGATGCCTTCATAGTAAAATTTATTGAAATATATGTATACATTTTAATATCATTACTTTATAATGAAATGGAAAAAAGAAGGAGGCCGAAGACTGAGGGATTTGTCACTTTATGAAATGAACTAATGTCAACAGCGGGGGCCTATTATAAACTCCGGAGGTAATTTCTATTTGGGTTCAATTTTTGGCCAAGTCAACATTAATGTCCGCTGGCTAATTAATTGAATTCTCTTCACGTTCTCCTGACACTCAAACACTAGGGGTTTTTTTTTTAACTCATTGTAAACCATGCAGTGTTTTCATCATTGTGATTTGAATTTGAAATTTATTTCTGTTTTTCCTTGTTAAGGGGGTTTTTAGACAATTCCTTAATGAAGGTCATATGAAAAACAATAGATATAGTATATTTTGATAAATTAAATTATTAAATAATATAAATTTTAAAGGAATCAGTTTTGTATATAACATAAGAAAAGCTTTGATACAATGTTTTTGAAAAAACATTGGAATACTAAACAAACTGATGAGGATATTAGGTCTTATGTTTTAATTATTATGTTTACTATAAAATCAGAATGACAATCCAAACTGAACACATACAAGTTCAAAATCGAAAAAGAGTAAACACACAGAGTAATGAAACACACTTACTAATTCAAATTTTCAGAAAGTACGTCTTCAGGGGAAAAGAGAGAGGGAGACCAAGCATATGTTTATTACATTATAAGACATAATTATGTTTTGTTTTATAAAATCGGAAAGACGGTTCAAAAAGGACATATACAAGTCAAAAATAAAAAAAATAGTAATACACAGAGTAAAGAACAGACTTACAAATTCAAATTTTCGGAAATCCGTCTTCAGGAGAAAAGAGAGTGGGAAACCAAGCACACTGGAAACGAAACGGCGGGTTTTATGCTGATAAACGCATATAAACTTAACTTGCAGCACTAAGCACGTGTCATGAAGCCTCGAAATATTTTCTTCGTAGAACCGTAAAGTCCATGTGGACCACTTTGAATATCACTGCGTTAGATGGTTCATTATCTATTTAGTTCAATAAACTATTTACTTTTTTTTATTTTATATTTTATTCCAGCATTCCACTGTGTATTACATACATCATTGTCATATTGTACGCAATACTTCTTTTATTAACAATACAAAATACTTATTTTACATTGATTCTTAATTCTACAATATAATAATTTGTTTTTTTTTCTTATATGTTTACACTGTGCAAAAATTTCACAAATTCTTTATAATATCGTTCTTTAATTAATGAGGAAGGCCTAACAGGCCACTCCTCTCCACAAACCAAGACCTTACGTATGAGAGCCAGTTTTTTTGGTTTCCTCAAACAGTACTCATACACCAAGTGTCTAGGAGATTGGGGTGTCTCCGCGTTACATGCGCATGATAGACTTCGAGCTATTTTCAACCTGTTTACGTATTCTTTAAATGGCCCGTATCTTGTCATGTATTGGGTTATTTTATAGTTTATTTGGAAGTGTTTCATTGATAGTCTTTGTTTTATACTAGGGAAATATTCCTTTGTTAGAAGGCCTTTTTAATGGATTCCTCCCAATGAAACTATTTACTAAATAGAACCGGTAGTTCACATATATGTTCAATATTTTACCTTTTACAGAGCTTCCAGAACAGTATGTCTGTGACGAACTTACTGTGGAAAAAACCTCCAATAATCGACAATACTGCTCAAAAGTTAGGAAATGTTTAGAGAAGAAAAGAACTAATGCAGAAACTACTGGTAATTTATATGTAATCCAAATTGCATTTAAAATATTCTAAAAAAAAAAGAATGATCTGTAAATCTTGAGTAGTAAGAGATGGTTTAATACGAGGAGGAGGAGATGGGAGTGAGATATTCTCTCTACTGGCCATTGGCTGTGCAACATGTCAGGCTTCGAAAGCCCTCCAGATAGGACTTTTCAGTCTGGCCAGTAAATCAAAGCCCTTCATTGTTACTAAAAAGACTATCGTGATTTATGGTATTTCAAGAATTCCAAACACAATGCACACAACAGTCAAATGCTATAGAGCTATAGCTGAAACATTTGTTATCATGTATTTTAATCGACAGTGCTGCAAATACTCTACAAGTTGTTAGAAATTATCCATGAAAGTTTAATTGTTAATAACATAGCCTTTTACAAAACACATAGAGCACTTTTTAAACTCTGTAATACATGTATTAACAACTGAATATATATGTAGTAAAAATTGATCGAGGCTCCACAACAATATTTATGTGGTGAACTTACAGAAAACCTTAGATTCGTCATAGAGTTACTCAAAATTCAAAAAAATGTTTTAAAAAGAAAATGACACAAAAATTACTGATTGTTTATATATTATTATAAAGAGTATAAGTAAAGTACTTAATTGAAATAAACAAATTTTATATTTTATTAAAAAAGAAATATCGCTATTAAGCAAGAAACTTATTAAATCAAAACTATTGTAGGGTAAAACTCTAATGAAATGGTCTCCAGATATAAAAAGTTTAATGATATAAACAACGCGTTTCGAAAACGTAGTGTTCTTCCTCAGGCATTAACTAAAAAATACAATGACACCAGAGAGTTATCTATAGTACAAAGTAAAAAGGTACAAAAATTAATATAAAATAAAATAAGGCAGAAAGTACGAACCTAAGGATGAGTGCCTCTGAATAAGACTGACTGGAAATGGAATAGATATGGGTGGGGGTATAGGGTACATCTGTTTCTTATTACAAGGCAGGTATATTTTTCTCTTAAAAGTTAGGCTGGGTCCATTCGATTTCCAGTCAGTCTTATTCAGAGGCACTCATCCTTAGGTTCGTACTTTCTGCCTATGTTTACTTTGTACTATAGATAACTCTCTGGTGTCATTGTATTTTTTAGTTAATGCCTGAGGAAGAACACTACGTGTTCGAAACGCGTTGTTTATATCATTAAAATTTTTATATGTGGAGACCATTTCATTAGATTTTTACCCTACAATGAGTAAATACCACATAATAACTGATTGCACTACATTAGAATTAAAATCAAAACTACTAAAATAACAAAAGTAAAACGAGAATAATTCCCTGTTAAGCTGAAACCTCAACAAAACCTCGCTTATCAATAGAATCTGGCTTTACTGTATATTAATCATTGGTGATTATAAAAGCATACAGTGAGTGGTAACTATGATTAGAAAGAAAAACGAACAGTAAGTATTCGCACACAAAAAGGATGTAATTCTTTTTTTACATCCAATTTTAACCAGACAACCCTAAAAGAGTCTAGTTACATTAATTGTGTAGTATATGAAAATAACCTTAGTTATATACAGGGTGGGCCATAAGTTTCGATACAATGAAAGTATAATTTATATTCTTTTATATTTCAGATATTTTTCTTATATAGTATTTTATATATCTTAGAAAATGCGTTTGAAAAATGAGCAACGAATTGAAATTATACTAATGGCTGGATTGGGAAGCAACCGCATGGTGGCAGCAGAGTTTAAAAGAAAACATGGAACGAGCATCGCACACAACACTGTAGCAAAACTTATTTGCAAGTTTAAGAAAACTGGAAATGTAGCAGATCAACCACGAAGTGGTCCAAGACGTAGGGCCACCCATGAAGACAAATCAGCTAAGATACTTGCTGCGATTATACAGAGTCCAAGAAAAAGTATACGACTTGATTTCTATCTTTGGGGACACTTGAAAGCCATGGTGTATCAGGAAAAGATACGGGACATAAATCATCTCAAAGAACATATACACAACGCCATTACAAGCATAACTTCAACCGTGTCAATGCGTGTTCATAAACAATGATAAACACTTATTAATATGTGTATTCAAAACAATAGTAGTCATATAGAGATCATTATGTCAATAAAAATGTGTCAAATATACGTTTATTTCTCCTATGTATTGAAACTTATAGCCCACCCTGTAGATATACATAATTACCATGGTATTTTTCATTCGCTAGTGACAACTAAGTGAAACGCAACAATTTAACCAAGGTAATAATGTATATCCATATTAAAATGTAACTTATTTCTTCATGTTGGTGTTATAAATATTGTATTCATGAAACGCTGGCTTAAAGGTGTTATTTAAAAATTGTTTGAGGCTGGACCAAACATAACAATGAAGAATATTGTATAATATAAAAAGATTTCACAATAAACACGTTAAAAAACAATCAATAATCAAACAACAATATGAAATGGGAAAACAAGACTAAGATATTTCAACCCTAACAAGCAGTCTTCATCAGAGTCAAAAACCTAACTGAACACTAGATGCAGGAAACATCTGGTGAGGGGTTGAGAAGAGTGGGAGGGAAGAGTGGTATTTCAAGGCGAAAGCGTATGAAAGGACTAAGTCCAGAAAGAGATGTTTGGAGAAACAAAAGAGTACAGTACGAAAGAGTAAAAAACTATCCGCTAGCTGGCAACCCTCTTGGAAGAGGCTATTGCCCTCGTAACAAAAATATCAAGTTTAAAGAGACCGTTACTAATGTTTTTAATATTTGTTCTTTTAAATTTAATTAGAGACGATTCAATAATTTTCTTAACAACATTGATTTTTCATTGGTAATAAATTTAGCTCCTGTCAGGACAGTATATTTTTAATATTAGTTTCATAATACATCTAATATAAGAAAAAGAAATCTTTTTTTTATTAAGTAAAAGATGATAACAAACTGACCATGACCAAGAAAGTAGTTAAGAATAAATTATGTTTTGAATAAATAAAATAGTGTTAAATTTTCGTGAAAATCTCACTAAAAGCAAGGATTATTAATGCTAATTCTGAGGGAAAAAAATAAAGAAGCAAGAAATGGGGGAATACTTAGACGCCCAATAAAATGTAAATTTTTCTCAAGGGAAGATAGGATATTGGGGAAAAGGGAGCCTTGGGTATGAGAAGAAAGCCAGGGGGCGAATAATAATTTATGTCAATAAAACCAGATAGATCCCATTCATAGGCTGCGAAATGTTACTAAAAAGAAAAGTTCTCATTCGCCGCTGATTCGATGAATCTCAAAGGGTAAGCAAGAAAGCAATCAATAACATTTAGCGCTCCAAACAAATTCCAATAAATTAATTGCATTGTATACTCTTTCGATAAACATTATATTGTAGGGTAAAAAGCAAATGAAATGGTCTCCACAAATAAAAATTTAATCGTATAAACAACGCGTTTCCAACACGTAGTGTTCTTCCTCAGGCATTAACTAAAAAATACAATGTCATCAGAGAGTTATCTACAGGGTGTCTCAAAAAAATGTACTCACTCTTAGAATGACTCTTAGAATCACATGTTTCGCGACGTTTGCGAATCCCTTGGTGCGCGTTATCAGCGTTGTCTGGACAATAATGGTCATCAGTTTGAACATTTGCGAACATGATTCTTCAATTACATTTGTCTCATGTATTCGATGCTATTTCATTTCACTCTATGTTCATAAATAAATGTTTTGTCGTCATTCTAAGAGTGAGTACATTTTTTTGAGACACCCTGTATAGTACAAAGTAAATATAGTACAAAATAAAAATAAAATAAAAAAAGGAAGAGAGTACAAACCTAAGTGTGAGTGTCTGTGATATAACTGACTGGGAATAGGATGGGCGTGGGTAATGAATCAGATGTACACCCCATACCCTCACCCCCGTCTATCCTATTCCCCGTCAGTTGTACCTTAGGTTCATACAATCTTCCTTATTTTATTTTTATTTTGTACTATATTTACTTTGTACTATAGATAACTCTATGATGAAATTGTATTTTTTAGTTAATGCCTAAGGAAGAACACTACGTGTTCGAAACACGTTGTTTATACGATTAAATTTTTATATGTGGAGACCATTTCATTAGCTTCTTACCCTAAATGACTAAATACCACATAATAACTGATTGCACTACGTTAGAATTAAAAATTTTATTATTTTAAAAAGGAAAATGGA
This sequence comes from Hermatobates lingyangjiaoensis, assembly GCA_026182355.1. Classification (NCBI taxonomy): domain Eukaryota; kingdom Metazoa; phylum Arthropoda; class Insecta; order Hemiptera; family Hermatobatidae; genus Hermatobates; species Hermatobates lingyangjiaoensis. The sequence goes on from JAPFBL010000339.1 coordinate 273,553, forward strand.
AACGTAATATAACGATTTTTCATTCAAGGACCGTACATTAGGCTTTAGCTTTTTTGTGCTATTCAAGAGGTAAAACTAATGGTCATGAATGACTTGGCAAATATTAATCGCTTAGCAAGATGCATTACAGTAGTACACCTGCGTTTGGTGCAACATTAAAAAGTAAAACCGGATTACTAAACATTGTTCGACAAACTGTAAAACATCTTATGGACCCTCCAACTAAGCGGTTATTAAGGTTGTAATTAAAAACATATTTATCCGTTAGCGTCATATCAGGAATGCAAGTTTCAAATTCAAAAGTGTAAAATTCCCTCCCCAAAAATTATTATTTCTACATCAATTTACCTTCTTAAATACTAAACGTCCATCATATATTTGGTTTAGGCTTATTCCATAATGTTCAGGATCCAATATATACAATGTTTTTTTTTTAACGAACTCTGTAATTCTTCTTTTCATTTACTTTGTATCTGCTCTCCACATTTATTGATTACAATGTTCAACACATTTTTTAGTGACCAAGGTTTAAAAACATGATCTGTCTAAATAATCTAAAATGACTTAGATTAATTTAGAGGTGCTGATTCTGATAATCATGCTTTCTCATCAGGTCATGTTATTGCGATTTTTGCTATTTCATACATCTTTTACCTTAAAATTAGGCGTATTTCTGAAAATATTCTAGTGTCATTATTAAAATTGTAGGTTGTTATTGCCATCAATGTTAAGTGATTATGACACCACAAACTTTAAAGCTTTTACTTGTATTCCAGATATTTGGGGTAAACATTACACATGGATACATCCTTTCTTAGGCAACATTCCTTACACAAACATTCCTTAATGTCTTTTACTATATTTGCGGGGAATTTACGTTGAAATCCAAATATATTGCATACGTATTTATATACCTATTGGAAATATTTTAGTATGATTAATTAATATGTGTCTTAAAGTTAAATAAAAATATTGTTTCTTCGATTTGCCTTTCTTTATTGTAGCTATCGCCTTCCTGCCGAGAGAAATATACCATAACAGAAAAACTAGACCTGATAGAGAAAAAACGACAGAATTTCTGCAATCAGCACCCTTAAATTAGGTAAGAACATCTTAGGCGCCATGGCAATTTTTTTTTTGTTGCCAGTGTTACAGAGTTACCTACTTTATTAATCATTATTCACAAAGAACACCGGTAGGGCATTTCAAGTCAGCGAGAATTGCTGGAAAAAGTAAAGAAATACAAATTGTGTTTAAATCAAGAAGTAGATCTACTTTATAGACAAAAAAAAAACTAAGTCCTTTGTCCAAAACCCACTAGGATAGATAAATGTCAAAATGAGAAACATGTTCAAGAATTTCTGCACTAAAGTAAAACAAATTTTATTCTTTACTGTTTATTTTCTTTTAAATAATTTTTTACTTGTTTTTATTACTATTCATTTTATTTTTATTTCAAAATTAATGCGGATGCACTGCAGGGATATCTCCACAAACAAGACTTTTTTTTTCAATTTTGCTGTCCAAGTGGTTAGATTCTTCTCCTGATGATGATTAATGTAAAATTTTTAAAGTAAGGTTTTGTCGCTATGTATTCACTCTGTGATGGATATTTGTTTCGGATTATTTGACTAAATAACACTAAGAAAAAAGCAAGACAAATCAACCAACTTTAAATATTTTATTTCTTTTATAATTCATATGAGGGGAAAAAAATTAGTACGTGTATGAATATAGGGAAAATATTTTATTGAAATTACCGTTTTTATTTGAGTATAAAGTGCAATATTTTCTACTTAAAAAAGACTGAAAATTTAGGTACTCGTTATAAAGGAATGCTGGAGCGACATGCTTAGATTAGCTTAGTATATGATTTGCCCAATGATTTATTAATCCAAAATTAGGGGACCAGGCTAGCTCAGTGGTTACGTGCTCGCCTCTGAACTGATAGTCCGGGGTTCGATCCTCACCTGGCCCTCGATTTATTCACGCGGGAGGTGAATAAATCTGAGCGCGTCGTCCCTCGGAGAAGGACTTTAAACCGTCGGCCCCGAGCCTGTACGATGCCAGGTACTCGTTAAAGATCCCTACTCTAAATACATTTGAGTTAGGTAAAATTTAGTACTCCCACTGTAGAATCAATCTTCATTGTGTGGTGTCACAAAGGGCCAATGCTCAGCCTACGTGTGTTCCCTTGTGAAACTGCCACTGGAACCTAATCCAAGATATCGCTGTGAACGTCTCAAGCTGTGGTCCGAGCTCTTCACGGACAGAATTAGGGAAAAGGGTATAACTAACCTAAGACTGAGAATTGACTGGAGAATGAAACCTGAAGAAACCTGGCCTCTCTCCTTACATCCTGGATTAAACATCATGGGAAGACATATCGAAAGAAAAGATCATCAAGAGTGTTTTAAATATAAAATGGAGAACGGCACAGAAGACAACCTGCTGAGGGATTCAGACTCTGAAGAAACAGATGTTCCTTCTAACTGGTATACTGATGATTAAATAAACTAAAAAAGAATGAAGCAACTCTTTGATGTATCTGTTGATGAATTGGACTTCGAAAAAATTTAAATAAATATTGTTAATTTTATTTTGGCACTACATTCAGATATTATTAATATGGCAAACCGTCATACTTTGTACGATGATCTTAGAGTCGTTGGAGCGCTTTCCGACATTCTGCATCTTCAATCGCAACTAGCCTACTGAGCTGTTATAAAGCTCAGTATATACATCATGTACTGTATACAGTATATTGTATATACATCAGTATATTTATAACAGCTCAGTAGGTTAGTTGCGATTGAAGATGGACAACGCCCGAAAGCGCTCCAACAACTCCAACATCATCTTACGAGGTATGACGGTTCGCCATATCAATAATATAAATTATACTAACCACAGTGGTAATAATAATATACATGTATTTACTACACTCATAGTTTACGTTATCAATAAATGAATTTTATCATTTGTCTTTCACAATGCTTGGACTGAACCGAGAAAATGTCAAACATAATTTTATTCCCATTTTTAATCAAAGATTAGGGGGACGCGTTATACTCAAATACGGTTAAGTTGAGAAGAACAGAAGTGGATAGTAAAGAGTGTTCGTTTTTTTTAAGATTCTCCAGCTTGTATTAAATATTGTAACTGTTTCTTATGTTGTGTTTGTGTGTCATTAGTTCGCAAAAAAAAATAAGGCACATTTTGGATAAAAGATAATGCGTTTGAAAGGCCTTTAAAGAGATATTGAGAGGCATGGTTGCAGCAGCAGGTACATGAGAGAGGGAGATTACATATTATTTGCTTTCATGCAAATTGCTCGGAGTGCCTGTAAACTCATTTCCTCCCAGCAGGCTTGACAGATTGCATTCTCTCGTGCCTCCGCTCTCCTCGTACTTAGTACATTGGTCACACTAACACACATCACTCCCTAATTTCATTTAATAGTTTTAACAATTCAATTTTTCACTGTTAATGCTTCACCTCATTTTGACAATGATATTTTCAAAACTTTTGTTAATCAACAAAAGTACCTTTCTATTTTTACTTTAATATAAGTAAAGTATAGTTATCGTGAAAAAAATTCCATCTCGAAATTTTGACGGAATTATATGTTTTGTGGTCCCAAAAGTCGTTTTATAAAGTTTTTTCGATAATGTCTGTGTATGTACATGTGTGGGTGAATGTGTTAGCATTGCTTGTTACCACTTTAAGGTCCAGAATATTTGATGGATCAAGTTGATATTTTACAGAAAAATTGACCCCATAGTGCAGATGATCCCTATTGTTTGCGAAGAATTATGAAGGGAAAGTCAGTTTTTTTGCCGAAAACCAGTTTTTAGAAAACACTTTTTTTCTCTTAATTTTTTTTTAGTAACAAAGAAAAAAAAGATACGGTTTCTAGAAGTAAAGATTAATTTTATTTATATAAATTTAGTTTCATTGAAAGCATATCTTGTGACACTTTACCAACTACCAATGGTAGGTTTTCTTCTAATAGTATACACCTTTTATATTTGAACTTGCTGCAACAGTCGATCATACCAAGAAAAACATTTTGAGGAAGATACTGAATTCTATTTTCAGCGAATTGAACACTCTTACACTACCATCGCGATATTGGATCTTTTCTAGATGAGATTTTACCGAACAGATTAGTTGGATGGAGAGGTTTTGTCGAATACCGTCCACCTTCGACAGACTATACCTTACCTCTAGATTTTTTTTTGGGTATAATTAAAAGACACAGTCTACACAATAAAACCTACAACAATGCTGAATTGAAAGGAACCATTGAACGTGAATGCATGCAAATAGCAAGGAACTTGTTGAATGATGTAATCCGTCGAATCGCATTACAGGAGTATCTGGTCCAAAAAGCAATTTGAAAACAACAGACACCCTTTCTGGGACACCCAATATTCAATCATTAATAGAAAAACAGTAGCAAAATAATAGTTACAGTTGAAAGTAACATGACGGGATAAAATAGACTGAACATTCTACGCTATTACAAGTATACCACTTATATCTACCTGTGTTACCATCATCGAGAGTGCTATTTAGAGATCTGGTTAGCGTCTCTAAATAGCATTTAGAGACCGTGTTAGGGGTCTCTAAATAGCTTTTAGAGACCGTGTTAGGGGTCTCTAAATAGCTCTTAGAGAACGTGTTAGGGGTCTCTAAATAGCTTTTAGAGAACGTGTTAGGGGTCTCTAAATAGCATTTAGAGACCGTGTTAGGGGTCTCTAAATAGCATTTAGAGACCGTGTTAGGGATCTCTAAATAGCATGCAGAGACCGTGTTAGAGGTCCCTAAATAGCATTTAGAGACTGTGTTAGGGGTCCCTAGGTTAGGTTAGGTTGCAGTGGCAGTCCCACAAGGGAATACACGTAGGCCAAGCATTGGCCCTTTGTGATACCACACAATGAAGATTGATTCTATAGTGGGAGTCCTAAATTTTGCTTAACTCAAATATATTTAGAGTAGGGATCTTTAACGAGTACCTGACATCGTACAGGCTCGGGACAGACGGTTTGACGTCCTTCTCCGAGGGACGACGTGCTCAGATTTATTCACCTCCCGCGTGAATAAATCGAGGGCCAGGTGAGGATTGAACCCCGGTCCTATCAGTTCAGAGGTGAGGACGTAACCGCTGAGCTAGCCTGGCCCCCTAGGGGTCCCTAAATAGCATTTAGAGACCTTGTTAGGGGTCTCTAAATAGCATTTAGAGACATTCTTAAGGTCTCTAAATAGCATTTAGAGACACTAAACATGGATACATCTACAAACATGTTTATGATAAAATATTTATGGATAAAATATTTAACTTTATAATATTTTCATGATTTTAGCCTTGAAAATGCTATAGTAGATAAGAAAAAAAGCGAACTTGCACTGCGATGACAGGATGGATATCCCTATGAAAAATATAGCTTAGTGAGCCATCTGCCTCTCGTCCAGTCACATCTATTAAAAACTTTTATACATAGATAATCTGTATTTGGTATCCTCATATAATAAGATTCTAACAATTTAACGTCTAGATCATCTACTTTTTCTTTCAGTTTGAACTGTCCTTTGCGGTGACCTGTTGGTCATTGCAGCACGATGATTTATGCCGAACAAGCGTTTATTTTCATGCTTAAAGTTAAATGATTGGTATTATAGAATTAAGTTTCTCATTGGAGACGAACGAAGGCAATGAGAAATATCGTTCCTAATGATAGCCGTACAGAAAGTTAAGCCCTTAGCAGTTGAGAATTGCTTTTCCTTATTGACACCGAGTTCTTTTTTTTTGAAACTCACGCCAAGACTTCCAAGTCACTTTGAGTTAGTTCCGCTTAGTTCGAGCTCCGCCCTTTTTCTGTTCAGCCCTTTCTTTTCGTCTATCGTATAACATCTAACAGTCGACCCTGACTTACTCTAACTTTAAATGAAAGCCTTCTTACCTTCTAACTAAAAAAAAAATTACGTCAAAAACAAAAATAAGAAAAATAAATTACTCCAAACTACCTATCATTAAAAGAAAAGTAATACTTTATTTTCTTTAATTTCGCTGTACTAGAAACTTGTCATGTTACTAGTACATTCAGGACAAAATACCTCCAACAACCTCCAGGAACTAGGCCATCAAAAAATCAACAAAACTATGTCATACGAACTGAAATAAACATTTCTTAAATTAGTTTAGCCAATAATATACTGACTTCATACGCGTGTAACATTTTCTGACTTCAGAGCAAAGATGTGGAAAAAGTTACCTCTCAAATATATATATATATATATATCGAAAAAAAAGATTTCACATAAACACGTGAAATAACAATCAATGATCAAACCACAATAAGAAAATGGGAAAGCAAGACTAAGATCTTTCAACCGTAACAAGCGGTCTTCGTCAGAGTCAAAAACCCAACTCATTGGGTGTTTGATCATATATATATATATATATAAATAATAATCTAAATAACACTTGATGTAATAAATGGATTAATTTACCACAATGAAACTAATTTGGAAGTAATGCTCTAAGGCCTTTCGTTAACACATCGTCAGAGAGCAAGTGACTTGCTCAATAATATTTCAGTTGGGTTTTTGACTCTGACGAAGACCGCTTGTTACGGTTGAAAGATGTTAGTCTTGTTTTCCCATTTTCTTATTGTGGTATATATATATATATATAAATTTACTTAAGTGATTGCTATTATATGATAAGGCAGTATACGAATTAGTTATAGCATCAATAAAGACACTGAGTCATCCCACTTTTGCATAGATTGAGCATGAATTACTTTTTACTTGAATCTGCTCCCTCCGTGTACGTTTATATTAATCCTTGCATAGCACTCTTTATGCAAGCAATGCAATCTATTTATACTTATAAAATGAACACAATCTCGCTTCAACCAAACAGATATTTTTATCCAAGCGTCTTTCCTTTTTTTTTCTTTTTTTTTTTTTTTTAAAGCAAAATGTTCACACGAAGTGAGAAAAAAAAATAATACGTGGAGTCAGTAAACAAGGGTATGGTTTTAATTTGAGAAGACACATAACTAGAGCGTGAAACACACTTGAAAATAATTGGAGTGTCCCCGAGAATGAATAATAAACAACCTCTTCTCAAATCTTACTTTTTTAAAGTTCAAACAAAATGGTAAAAAAAAAATTCTTTGTTTATTAAATATGTGGTGACTGTTCAAATAATAGAATTTTTGTTACAAACATATTCAAGAGTAACTCTTTTTTCTTTATTTTCATTAATGTATTAAGTGGTTTTGTATTCTTTGGTTGTGAATATTATTTAAAGACAGTTTTCTTAAAGCCAAGCAGCCTAAAAGACATATGATTAAAACTACTTTGACATAGTTACGTAGAACAAGTTACATTCATGATGGGATACAGTTTCTCGACCACAAAATACCTGCAGTCTCAAAGAAAAGATCCAAAAATATAACAATTAATTCTCTGCCAATCTTTTACCGAATATTGTTTAGAATTATCATATTTAAAATAATTTATTGAGAATTAGTAATACTAAAAATAAATCTGGAAAAATACCTTGACATAAAAGCAAAAACACTATATGCAAAAGTAAAAAACAAATCGTAAAGATATTCTATAAAGCTTAAATATAACAAGATTTTACAATAAGCACGTGAAATAACAATAAACGCCCAAACCAAAGTAAGAAACAATTTCTTATTGTGGTTTGGACGTTGATAGAATAAATATAGAAGCATAAATGTTATACATATTAGTAAAAAAAATATCTTTTTAATAATTTGGGCATAATTTTCTTCTACCATAAAATGTTTCTTTTATTTTTCGGTTAATTCTCCATATTGCATAATAACAGCTATATCATACCTTCTGATCATAGACTTAGTTAGAACCTACCGTTTTTAACTCCTACACCCTGCGTAAGCTATGATTATTATTATCAATTGTTGTCTATGCTTTGATCCGACGTTTCTTGGTTAATAATAATGATTCATGTATTTCCTTTTGCCTTGATGATAAAAATATAAAGTTTCAAATCGTTTAAAGACAGAAATTAAGTCTTTTGACCAGATACCCTAAAAGATTTCATCAACACTGGTTGTGTACCAGTGTACTCAACCTGTAAGTTTTGAGTTAAACTCAAAATTTCATTTAAAATATGACTCACACTGCCTAATGAGATGTCTAGAGCCTCTACTAAATCCCTCTCAGTCAATCGACGATCTTCCAAAACCATATCCTGTACTTCGGCTACGATTTCTGGTGTTGATGCGGTTTTTGGACGTCCTTCACGTGGATCGTCTTCAAGGCTTGTACGACCACGTTTAAATTCAGCAACCCATCTTTCTACTGTTCTAATTGAAGGTGAACGTTCATTATACACTCTTAACATTCGTTCGTGAATTTCTTTTCGTGCTACACCTTCCAAAAATAAGAATTTTATCACTGCACGATATTCAATGTTTTCCATTGTCGAAAATACTGTGACACGGCGACACTAAATGGCTTGTAAATAAAGAATGAATTGACTGATTAAAATGAACCTTGACATACGTTGATAAAAAGAGTGAACCAACAAAACAAAAACAAATTTGGACTAGTAGCAACTCTTATCGACCGACAAAACTTATTGAACAACCTTGTAGTGTAGTAAAATAACTTTTTGATTGTAGCATACATTTCAACCAAACATCTTCAATAAGAAGGCCTCTCTCATAGACTAGTTCATTCTCTAACATATAATGAGTTTGATTGTAATCGATAACAAAGTGAATAAATAACTATAAAGCATGTGATATGATAATATTACGAAGTACCTTAGTTTTACTTAATCAACAAACTTAGGTGCAAAAATTCATTGAGTGAGGTTTATCCCCTTGGTTAACAAGTTTTTTTCTTATCAAAGTTCATTAAAGCCTTGATAACAGAAATTCAAACACTTAAGTGATATTTTAAAAAAAAATTAGTAACTTTTAAATTTCTCCTTTTAAACAACAATCAAAAGAGTAGTGATCAAGAAATTTCAATTGTTGTAATGTTGAAAAATATAAAATTGGATTCGTAATGTCTACCTTACGACACCTATCAGAAAAAAAAACAATCAAACAAAATTTGGAAGTATTTAATAACACAAAATCGGTTTGGCATGGGTTATAGCACAGAAGGGTATCAACAACAATGAACTAGCAAATACAGAAACAAACAGAGGCTGGAGAACATGAGGAAACAATTATCTCACATGAAGCAGTTTCAGATACGTATCCAAATAGTCATTAAAAATCTTGAGTGGCATACACTCAACTTGACTATAATAAACATACTATAAAACTTCTTGTGTATATAATATATATTCAATGATTAAACCACAATAAGAAATGGGAAAATAAGACTAAGATCTTTCTTTTGAGAAGATGACCTAGGGACCTACTACAATGATGATCCAGAATCAGAAACGAAGTGAAAAGTTGAACCAGTGGGTTTCATTCTTTGCTCATGTCTGTCAAAAGAGGCAGTTATTTGTATTGCTCATATGACATATGCTTATTACGCAACGTATGCGTAGTTGTGTATTTAAATAAAAATGTTTAAAAAAAAAAAGAAAAAAGGATCTTTCAACCGTAACAAGCGGTCTTCATCAGAATCAAAAACCCAACTGAAACACCAGATGCAGAAAACATCTGGTGAGGGGTTGAGAAGAGTGGGAGGGAAGAGTGGTATTTTAAAAGGGTGAAAGCACAGGAAAGGACAAATGTCCAGAAAGGGATGTTTGAGGAAACAAAGGAGTATAGTAAGAAAAGTAAAAAACTATCCGCTAGCTGCCAACCCTCTTATAATAAGCTATTTTCTCCTGTAACGAAATATCATGTTTGAAAAGACCGTTATTAACGGTTTATGTGTAATCTTTTTATAGTATATAATGTTCCATGTAGTCATAGTAGATCTCCAGGAATAAAATACTAATAAATACCTCCCATTTTGAGATGTATATTTCGCCTGAATAGGACATTAAATAGTATATACCAAAGAAGTATTATAGTATGTGTACTTTCAGTAAAGTTGAGTGTATGCCACTCCAGATTTTTATAAAAAACTTTAATGTGGCCTAAGTATAAAAGCTTGTTGAACACTGTTCTAAATGTAACTCTGTACTGTTTAAATCATTGACTGGAGTATCGACATTTAAGTCAATCATGTTTCAACATTCAATACAGAGGTCATTTAACACCACTTTAATGATAACAAGTAGATGTATGATTACTGAGTTGTTCATTTGGCCATAACTTTTCTTATCATTAATCAACTTCAATATATGACTCAATGCAACCGAAGGGGTGGTAACAAAAACATACTTCAGGAATGTACGTATAAGAAATAAAACTATACTGAACCATACATACAAGACAACAATGGTTCTAACGGGACACCGTAGAAATAGGTCATATTTGTACCGATTTAAGCATGTTGATTCGCCCTACTGTCCCTGCAATGAAGGAGAGCAGACCTTTCAGCACATTGTATTTAGCTGTCCAAACATAAATAATTATAGACAAAAACTAATAAAAAATATCATCCTACAAGGAGGAACGTGGCCGAAAAAGAAAGAAAACCTAATCACCAAGTACAGCAAAGACTTCTTTGGTTTTATAAACAACCTACCAATCGATGAATTATAACTGAGATATATGCAGTTCAAACAACACTGTATGAAAAGACCTGTAATCAAGTGGGAACAGGTTAACGAAAATAAACTCCCTCATGGTAGGGTTAATACCCGTGAGGCAAGCATAAAAAAAAGAAGACTTTTATATTTGCAGAGTATAACAAAATAAGTTTAATAAAATTAACTATTATAAATGCATTCATTATATCTAATTATCGAAGAGTTGCAAGCCAAAGGAAATGATTTAATTTGGACATCAATAACTCATTAAATCAAAATTCAAAGATTCTACTCTTAAACTATTCAAAAATAAAAAATTACATCACTTAAATGTATATTCCTAAAAAAAGTAATTTTTAAATTCATTGTCATTATAGTTAGCTCTTGCATATATTAGAACTTTAATCATACACAGAATCAATAACACTGAATACAACAAAAGAAAAAGTGGAAAAACTGAGAAATTAAAATAAAATTGTCAAAAGTTGTAATTTATTTTCTTATCTAATTTAAATAAATAATTCAAGAGATTAAACACTAACAGAGGAATTCCCTTCAAAAACTGAATAAATTCAATTGAAACAATGATATAAATATCATCCTTAAATATTTAACATTTCTTCAGTCTGAATTATAAATTACAATATAGAAATAAAAAAACTAAAGGTTTAAAAGTGTACCAAGTATTTATATGATTATACCAATATTTGTATTAATTCATTTTTAATTACTTCAAAGCAATTTTATGTTCTAAATGAAATAGAGATATCATTGTTATTAATTAATAAAATGATTCAGTCTTATTGGTTTGAACTAACATGTTTAAAATAAATTCATATCACTGAATGAATCTGCAAGCTTTATTAAGTGTTGAAATAAGTATAATTAATTTAAACTGGTAACAAGCTTTATTGGTTTTAAATTACAAGAATTTTTGGCAATACAAGCTTTTTATTTAATTGAATTATCTATTATTCTTTTTTTATGCAAACATCGCCACATAAAGGTATTTATGTGGTAGAGTTTTAATTGTATATTCAACATATTGTTGTTTTAAATTTATTGTTTTATTCTAATTAAATTCTGAGTTTGTATAATTATTTCAGTGAAACAAAAATGTTTTAATCACAGCCAATGCAACAAAGTTAAATAAATTCAATTAAACTTCATTTAAATTTAAAAATAAATTCGGTTTAAATTATTTATGAACAATAATTTCTAATAGGATATTTAATTTGTTCGATAAATATAGCATGTGTGTTTTACATTCTGTTGATATATTTTATTTAAAATGTTCTTTGAAAGATTGAAGAAACACGAATATAATTAAAGTGTTGATACATATTATAACTGAGGAGAAGAATAATATTTTAACTAAAAGACGCTAACCAAGGTTTTAAGCAGCCATATTGTTTTAAGATAACCTTTAAGTACATAGATTATTTTTTTCATTGTTATTACTGTTAAAGAAGTTAAACAAAAGTGTCCACACAAATGAAGTTTTGTTCAACAAGAGCAACGCGTTGCGAACACTTTGTGTTCATCATCAGGGAGGCACCAAGGATGTGGTGCTGAAGGGATGGTCCAGTGAAAACAACTCCAATGAAGTGTTGTTTTCATTTAACCAACCCTTCGGCACCACATCCTTGGTGCCTCCCTGATGATGAACACAAAGTGTTCGCAACGCGTTGCTCTTGTTGAACAAAACTTCATTTGTGTCGACACTTTTGTTTGTTTATCCATTTTACCTTAGAATGAGTAAATACCACACAATTACGGATTGGACAACTAATTATTTAATGTTTAGTGTTCTGTTTGTTGTTATTATTTTTTACTCGGTGTGTTGCTTTTCTTCTTATTCGAACTTATTATTTTTTTTACGCCAAATAAAACTGTCTCACTTTTAAAGTCCCAGGTAATTTATATAAAAAGATATTGCAGCAAACATTTCAAATTGCATTGATGCCACGATATGATTTTCTAAAATGGAATTTAGCCTTTTATGCTAGTAACGATATATATTTCACTGTGGAGCAGAATTAAAAGCAATTACCATATAGTGTCATGAATTTAACCGCGCAATATCAAGTTGTCATGTTACACTAACTCAATTTGCACAATTGAATTACTTGATGTTTTATTATTTGTTTTAGTTTAATAGCGTCTGTGACCTTTCTGTTGCACTGACCAAAGGTATATAATATATCTTGCCTGGATATGTTTTGTCATTTAAATTATGTTTAACTAGGAAGACTATGGTAGCTTTGAATGGGCGAGCAAACATGACATTAATTACAATATCACAGGAAACATAAAATAGGAAATTATACGCGTAAATACTCAGTTATTATTAACGAGTAGAATTACAGGGTAGTGTCAGTCGCAGTTGGATGTTTAGTATCATGACTTTGCCATTATAATATGATTGGTCTATAGTTTTTTGTTTGTTTAGTATTCTAGCATACATTATACTGAAGAAAAGAGCTTCAGGAATTTATTTTACGACGCGTTTCTAACAGTTAACGTTCATCACAGGCACATCTACAATATAAGGACAAAATGTATAAAAAAACTTCTGAAGTTATACACAGCAAATTTTAGCTAAAATGAAAAAAATAGGAGTTACAAATCTACCTCAGAAGGTTTGTTGAGTCATTGAGGAGTTAACAGACACTATTTCAATTAATCATTTTACCTCAGAAAGAATATAAATGCTAAACGCTTTTTTACCTGGTGTTTATAAGTTGAAAACTATTCTCAAAAAACTGTTCTCTAAACTCAAAAGACTGTTCTCTAATTTCAAAAAAACTGTTCTCTATTTTCAAAAAACTGTCTCTATTTTCAAAAAACTGTTCTTTATTCTCAAAAGACTGTTCTCTATTTTCAAAAAAACTGTTCTCTATTTTCAAAAAACTGTTCTCTATTCTCAAAAAAACTGCTCTCTATTCTCTTTAGTGTTATTATTTTGACTAGAAAATAATTATTTTTTCTAGCCACCTCTGCCACCTTTATCCAAGGAGTTTCAATATGTAGACATTCATACCCAAGTAGCAGTGACTTGATCTTACTAGCAGAACTATTATACACTTCCTACTGCTATACCACTTATACACTTACACTTGCGTGCAGTGATAGCTTCAGCTACGAACTGCACAATATACTTTTTTTTTTTAAAAAAAATACGACTTAAATGTCGAACCAAAATTCCTCCCAGTATACGACAATTTTCTCGAGATACGATACCAAGTACGATGAATCATCATATAGTGATCATCATGAAACGAGTGGAAGTGAAGTAAAGAAAACAAGTTTGAACTGATTGAGGTGAAGAAGATGCAGGTGAAAAGTAGAAAAAAAAATATAAAAAAATTCTCTCTATGTACAATCGTAGTAAGCTACATTTGTTTTACGTTAAGTGCATCAAACATTTAAAAACAAGAAAAATAAATAGGCTAAGTTACGTATTAGGGTATAAGTTGCAGTACGCTCCACACCCCATCGTATCGTCCTCTACCTCCACACCCTCCGTAACCTCTGACATTTATGAGCCAGTCTCTGTGGTAAGACAATGTTCAATGCTTTATTTTGTATTTCTTTGTAATTGATTTGTTTAAAACTCTCTAATTTAATTGATTCCTATTTATATGTATGTGTAATTGTTATTTATTAAGTATTTAGTAAGGATTTATCATAAACTTTTAAACTATGGAACATTTTCTTATAGAAAATTCTTAAGAATGTATTCTTATAGGAAATTAGTCTCGATTTACGATGATTTAGATATATGAAGTTGATCCCAGAACAAATTAAATTCGTAAGTCTAAGTACCCTTGTAATTTATTCTACTTATATACTTACATACACACACACAACGCACACACACACACGTACAACACACACACACACAGACTACACTAATACACTCACATATATCCCCCGCATAAAAATAAAAAGAGGCAACAAACTCATCCCTCATTACAAAAATATTCTTTATTCGTTCTATAGATCTTAAAACATGAGCCTACTCAGCAAAAATTGAAACTATTCTAATTTCGGCATTAACTATCCTCCTCTTTATTGAAAATTCAAATTAGAGTATTAAAACAATTTTAATTTTAAAGTTACCATTCATACGTCTATGTAATTAGAATTATCGTATACAATTAAAATCATAATTCTTACTTATACAACTATAAATCATAATTATTATTTATAAAATTATATAATTATAATCGTAATTTATAAAATTATATAATCACTAATAAATTATATAAAGAGAAACATTTGAATGTCGAATATTAACATTTAGCTCTAATGTTATTGTACACTTGCCCGTGACATATTTTATCATAATGGGTTTTTAAACCAATCGCAATTATTGCGTATTCTATAAAACTGTTTTGAAATATCACTGACTAATAAAAAATTATAATACTGATTTATAGAAATAAAAAATTTAATATTACCTTTTTTTATTCAATTCAATTAATGTCAATAAGCTTAGTGTGACTGCATGAGCGCAATTGTATAAGTAAACTAAGAGAGTTAATTCCGTTTAAAACAGGAGGCTATAAATTTCTGGCAGAGGGAGAGGATTTGTGCGTAGTGGTTTGTGACAGTGCAAATCCAAGGATTTGAGATGTGTGCAGTTAGTGCTCAGTGTAATTTACAAGGCTTCATCGAAATATGCTGCGTCCAAACACATAGAATATAGCAAAGGAATATAAGGCTGTCTCCATCTGTTTTTCCCTTTACGTCGTCTTCTAGGGGGGCCAGGTTAGCTCAGTGGTTACGTATTCGCCTCTGAACTGATAGGACCGAGGTTCGATCCCCACCTGGCTCTCAATTTATTCATGCGGGAGGTGAATAAATCTGAGTACGTCGTCCTTCGGAGAAGGACGTTAAACCGTCGGTCCCGAGAGTGTACGATGTCAGGTACTCGTTAAAGATCCGTACTCTAAATATAAGTGAGTTAGGCAAAATTTAGGATTCCTACTATAGAATAAATCTTCATTGTGTGGTATCACAAAGGGCCAATGCTCGGCCTACGTGTGTTCCCTTGTGGGACTGCCACTGTAACCTACGTCACCATATACTTTAAAACATTCTGTATATTCACAGTACTAATGCGGCTCGATAGATGCCTGTATCACGAATGTAGAGCAGTATATCCCAAGTGATTCAGGGCTTGCCCCACCTAGGCATTTCTAAAATCCTAATCCCCACCTTCTGATATTTATTTCACTCCTATTCACGTGATGGGAGCTCAACACAAGAAAGGTCGCCACACTACATATACAAGTAAAGGCCAGAGTGTTTTCGACACCAAAAGCATATTATTTTTTTAATTTGCTTTCTTTAATTAGATTATTTTTTTATTTGCTTTCTCTAACCTTACATTTTATTTACATTTTATTCACATTACTTTTTACATTTTAGTAAATTTAAATAAATAACAACTTTTTCACTATAGGGACGAAGAAAAGAAAAAGATGACAGAAATAGGAGTAGGTATCGCACATGGTATTCATCGATAAAAAGATTTCACATAAACACGTGAAACAACAATCTATGATCAAACCACAATAAGGAAAAGAAAAAAAGACGAAGATGTTTCAACCACAATAAGCGGTCTTCGTCAGAGTCAAAAACCAAACAGTTAGGTTTTTGACTCTGACAAAGACCGCTTGTTAAGATTGAAAAATCTTAGTCTTGTTTTCCCATTTCATATTATGACTTGATTATTAAATAACAACTTATAGATACATGGCACAAAAAATATATTTTTTTTAAAGATACGTAATATGCTGCTAAACATATATACTGAATAGAAAATGTTCAATGAAACATTAATTACTCATTTAAATAAATAAATTTTAGGAATATAATTTTAAAGTTCTCCATCAATAAATATCAAGCATTTAAAAAATGCAGGGTAGTTAGCGAAGACCCTAGTGGTGAGAGTGACGGGAGATTATGAAAGAAATTCTTTAAATATTTCAATCCTCAACGACTATTAGTGGTTCAACCAAACGCACTGAAATTCATTTACTTTCTTCAAGTGTTTTATGTGAACACAAAACAAAATATTCATTTAAAGGATCTTCTTTATGTATTGTCAATAAAGTTACTGGTCCATACTAGAGGAGAATGCACAAGTCATGGTGTATAGAAGAAATCGCGAAAAAGAAACGTGTATTTCTATAGTACAAAGAGTCTAATAGAAGTAAGTTTTAAAATATAATGAAGAAAATAAACCCCTTTGTCTTAAGTGAAAGTATATAGTCATTATTCAATGTTTAAACCACAATAAGAAAGGGGAAGAAAAGGACTATGATCTTTCTACTGTAACAAGAAGTCTTCGTCAGAGTCAAAACCCAACTGAAAGATCGTAGTCTTTTTTTTTTATTTCAGATTGTGGTTTGAACATTGATTGTTATTTCACGTGTTTATTGTGAAATAACTTATGTGTGTGGGACCTGAGTAGCCCAGTGGTTTATGTTCTCGACTCTGGACTGGTAGATCCGGAGTTCAATACTCACTCAAGTCCTCGATGTATTGATGAAAGGAAGTGAAAAAAATCATCACTCCCAAGCCTGTACTATGTACGAGTAAGATACTCAATAAAGATCCCTCCTCTAAATACACTTGTGATAGACAAAATTGAGGACTCTGAAGGTAGAAAGATCATTGGCATGGTATAATGAAGGGCCAATCTTAGGCCTTTGTGTGTTATCTATTAGGACTACCACTATAACTAACCTAAGCTATTACTTATTATAAAAAATATGTTTGTGCAGTGATTTAATACTTCTGTATTTAATTAATTAATTAATTAAACATTTGTACGGCAAGTGATTAGACAATAATTACTGAACATCAATTCCTTTTCAAGAAATTGTTCCAGTATTTCAACACTTGTTACTATTCATTTTCTAAATTTACAAAACTTAAATTCCTTATAAACAAAAAATTTCTATTAGATAGCATGAATACAGTTCAAAAGAAATACCTCTACAGGTCATTTTAAACAATGCACAGGCATATGTCAGAATTAATTCCTGGAATTTATAATTAGAATTTATCTTAAAAATGCAATATAAGGTAGAAATCTACTTAGAGTGACAGTGCAGGTACAATGATTGTGCATTTCAATCTTGTAAGTGAGATTATTTATGCCTCTTACTTATTGTACTTGAAACCCCGCCCCCAAAATAAGCTCTAGTATGTATTTTGAACCTAAAATGAAAATAAGACTAAGTTCTTTCAACCGTAATAAGCCGTCTTCGTCAAAAAACCCAACTGGTGTTTTTGACTCTGACGAAGACCGCTTGTTACAGTTGAAAGATCTTAGACTTGTTTTCCAATTTCATATTTTTGTTTGATCATTGATTGTTATTTCACATGTTTATGTGAAATCTTTTTATATACGTTTTACATAAACATCAAAAAATTCTGTGTAATAACACAGAATGTGAAATTCAATAAAGCATTACCCAAGTTATTGATTTTCTTTGATTCTAAGAATTTTTTTTCCTAATTTCCTAATTGGATCTTACAAATGGAGACATATTGTTTAAAATACTCTTACCTTTCATTTTAGTTTAAGATTATTATTGAAAAATGATATTTCTTGCAATTTAAATATATATATATATTTTTTTTTTTTGTACAAAATGAAATGGTAGAAAAATGTTTAAGAATGAATAGAAAAGAAGAAAAGAGATCTAGGAGGAGTTATTGATGATAGGTTGGCAAGTCTTTTATTGCTAGCAAGGATACGTGACAGTCAGTGTACACTTGAATAAAAGCTCCTGTAGAAACGTGACTGCCCTCTAAATATCCCAGTCAATGCTTCTGTTCTCAGAGGGACCTCTGTCCTAACCATTCCTCCTTAAACCTTAATTCTCAATTATTCACCCATCACTACTATACTAGTTCCTCGCTAACTTTCAAATCATAGACGACTATATTCCCCTATTCCCCTATAATCGTCTATAAATATCTAAGACAACTTATTTTTCCCCAAACGAAATCATATAGACTTTTACTTATGTCTTATAAATAAAATGCAACTTCGTCATTATGAAATCTTCCGAATAAAGAAAAATGAACAATTATAATCAACTATCTGATTTGAAATATTTTCGTAAGTCATTACCTATTAAAACTTTAATTAATGAATCTTTTTCAATCAATTTTGTATAGTTTTCAAAACGCTTACAACTTTAACAGTTTTAAACCTTGATAACAAACATGGAGCTGTTTATGGTATAAATAATATTATTGATTTATTAGTAGCACAAAAATAAGAGCATGGCATGTTAATTAGAATTAAATTCACAAGAAAATTTACAAAAATTTACTTGTAATATATGAATGAAGTATTTCAAAGTATAATCATACATGTAGTTATGGAGTGTACATGATGACGACGTCTTTGCAGCCACTCACTTCTTTATCTACCCAACTGATGACGACTGGATCGAAATATAGTAGTGGCTTTCTGCCATCTCATATATATATATATTAGTATAAATAGGGAGCAGACCTTCTTTTATGCAAATTTTATTAAACTGAATTACCTTAATCAAACATACTAGCTAGAAAATATGAAAAACTGCTTAAAAGAAAGGTATGTTTGATTAAGGCAATCCAGTTTAACAATATGTATATATAAAACTAAAGTTTATCAGGACTCGCTCAGTTCTTCAGTTGAATAACTGACCGAGTCCCAATAAAATTTAGTTTTGTTTCTATTCTATAATCAGTATTATTTATAGAATTATTATTTATTAATTTGGTATTATTACCATAATTGGTATTATATACCAAATTTGGTATTAATTACAGTATTATTTATATAATTTGGGGAAAATAAATACTGAAGAACTGACCTAGTTACGATAAACTTTAGATTTGTTTCTATTCCACGGTCGATACTTTTATCAAATATATATATATATATATATATATATATATATAAGTTCAAAATTCAAGAAGAGTAACACACAGAGTAAGGAAACACACTTACAGACTCAAATTTTCGGGTAATCCGTCTTGAGGAGAAAAGAGAAAGGGGGACCAAGCACATTGTAGACGCAACAGCAAGTAACCCTTGCATCTAGGCTTATGTAACGTAGCGTCTACAACGTGCTTGGTCTCCTTTCTCTTTTTTCCTGAAGACAGATTACCCCAAAAATTTGAGTCTGTAAGTGTGTTTGCTTACTCTATGGGTTACTCTTCTTGAATTTTGAACTCGTGTTGTGTCCAGTTTCGATCGTACTATATTTCGGTTTACTAAGTGAAGATATATATGTAATAATATATATAATGATTTCACATAAATACGTGAAATAACAATCAATTATCAAACCACAATATGCAATGGGAAAACAAGACTAAGATATTTAGTCTTAGTCTTGTTTTCCCATTTCATATTGTGGTTTGATCATATAATATATATATATATATATATTATATATATATATATATTAGTATAAATAGGGAGCAGACCTTCTTTTATACAAATTGTGTTGAATTGAATTACCTTAATCAAACATACCTTTCTTTTGAGCAGTTTTTCGTATTTCCTTGATAATTTCAAATCATCTTGATTGAGTTGGTGAATTATTTGAGCAAAACTCTGGTTGGCCATCAATATTTATTGATTAACATTTGACATGTTTCGGCTGTCTCCAACCATCTTCAGAAACTATTTTAAACCATCACAAAACAAAACTATTTTCATCGAACAAGTATGTAAATAAAATTTTTCACTAAAAAATAAATATCACTAAATCTAACACTAGGAACATTTAACATTCAAAACATTACAAGGATGGATAAAAGACAAATTAAAGTTAGGATGGGGGCGACCGTTCACCCTAGCAGTTTGAGCTGACGTTTGCTACCTGTGTGCTGTTGGTTTAATTTAGGCTTATTATCCAGAATCAGAAGTGCTTCCAAGAATATTGATATATTGATGGCCAACCAGAGTTTTGCTCAAATAATTCACCAACTCAATCAAGGTGATTTGAAATTATCAAGAAAATACGAAAAAATGCTCAAAAGAAAGGTATGTTTGATTAAGGCAATTCAGTTTAACACAATATATATATATATATATTATATAAACAGCAAAAGTAGTTACATGTATGACAAATGCTAATTGAATTACATTAAAACTAGAAAAATTGAAATAATAAGGATCATTTTTTCAGAATCTTTACTTCTCTATTGCGCACAGAAGATATCTATAGAAGAACACCATCATTATAACAGCATAAACAAATAACAGACGAAACCTAGTGTTATAAAGGATACTTGATTAGTTGGAAAAAGGAAAACAATTCATTTACAAAGGACCACACTAAAATAGTGTCATCTTACAGCACATTATAAGGCTCTTTTACAGAAGTAAACAAGCGAGAAAACGTTGGTTTAAATGTTTGAAGCAAATAATATTCTGCTCTTAATGGAGCAACAATTACGATGTTTCGTATTAATTAAGCTTGCTTGCGAAACAAAACAATGCCAAATGAACCAAGTCTTCCGTTTACCTCATTACAAATACATTTTCAAATAAATTACAACTGTTTTAACAGTTAAAGCTTATCTCTGTACATGCTTATATTCTGTTAATTTACTCAAAATAATAATGCATTCTGAGTCAGTTTTTATTTTTTTGGTTTTGTGATACAGTCACTGTTGTGATACAGTCACTGTTGTGATACAGTCACTGTTGTGATACAGTCACTGATAAGTCGATGTCACTTATCAACTGATAAGTTGATAAGTCGATGCGATGTTTCCTCAAGATAAGTTCACTTCATTGCCCATTATGTATTTCCTTCAAACTTACTTGTTACTTCAAACTGAATTACTCACTAGTAAGTAATTAGTAGGTAGTTTACTTTTAAGTAAACAGTAAGTGAATAATTAAGTTCTTTACTGAGTAAGAAGTTATTTACTAAGTAAGCAGTTTTTTCTTTAGTATTGAACTGCTCACTGTAAAGAAATTAAATTTTTCGCATATTCTGGATTTTATAATAATGTGAAACGAATAAGTACACGTTTTTATTAAATAAAAGATGACATTTGCTTAAAAATGTTGACTTTGTTTGAGAAAAAGGTTCGTGAAATTCTTCATAAGGAAATAGTAGAAGAGACAGACTTGCTTACTCGCCTCTAGACTTGTAGATCTGGGTTTCGATACCCACTCTGGCACTTGATTTATTCATGCAAAAGGTGAAAATTATGAGCATGTGTTCTTGCTTTAAGCCATCGGTACCGAGCCTGTACAATGTCAGGTAGTCCTTAAAGATCGCTACTCTAAATATGATTGAATTAGCCAAAATGTAGGACTCCTAATGTAAGTAAAATTTGCATAGTGCGGTATCGAAAAGGGCCAATATTTGTCATATGTGTGTTCTCACGAGAAACAGCCACTGCGACCTAACCTACTACCTAGAGAAGGTAGAGGTGGTTAGGTAGAAAAGCAAAAAGTGAGACTGATGAATAACTCAATAATATCAAAGCTAAGCGACACATTTAGCGATGCAAATGTAAGAATGATTTCTATCCTTCATATGTTCACACCGGTGGGATGTTCCCCAGTTAAAGCACGTCATGAAGATAAAATTGAGGAAACAGCTTAGATCTTCTAAGTTTTTTCTTTTAATACGTTTAAGTGCTAAGTACAGTCTTTGAGTTAGTTACAAATCTTTTATAGAAAGAAAAACCACACATTAACTGCTCAACAAAAGGATGATAGCAAATTAACAAGGATGGTCTGTTAGAGTATGGTATTTACTCAAATTAGGCGATTTTAAAAATATCGTCTCCACACAAAAAAAAATGTGAAAACTAACAACGCGTTTCGAACATTTAGTGTCCTTCTTCAGGCTTATATTAAAAAAAATACATATCGTAAGCTTTAAGAACATCAGAGTGAATTATTTAAAATTAAATGCAATATATGAATTTTTAATTGCACTGTTGATGTTTTTATTAAATTCATGTATTATTAAGGTTCAAGATTAATTAATTAAATTTTCAGACTAATTGCCTTGTTAAAAACCTCAACATTGTAATTCAAGATCTGAGTACTGTATCGAATTTCAAATAATTCATTCTGATGTTCTTAAAGCTCACATATATGTATTTTTTTGTTGTTTAGATGTAAACCTGAAGAAAAACAATAGGTGTTCGAAAAGAATTGTTAGTTTTCATATTAAACTTTTTTTTTTGTGGAGACATAATTTTTAAATCTTCTAAAATAACTACAACCACATCAGTATTTCTGTTTATAGTTAATAATGACTGTTAAACAAAAATTCATTGGGTTTAAATAGAAAATATGTCAGTAAAAAATTCTGAAATGGTCTACACTCAGTATTACAATAACAATACACAATATCAAGTTCATTGATAATCAATTTAAGTTTTGTTCTTATGTTAATTTGCCGGTTGTGTTGAAGTATTATCAAACTCAAAGATGGCAAATTTAATTACTTTATTCGATTTTAATGTGATTATATTCATTTTCTCAGTTATAAAAAATTGTATAATTGTTCATGTGACAATTGTGACATGATATTATAGTATATATCATTAATTTGCAGTCCCATCAAACTCTGTTCTTCTCATCGTCGTTTTGTTGTTTTTAAAAACAACTTTAGCGTCCAAATTCATGCATTTCGTTATGACCACAGAGGTTAATATTATTAATATTAGAAGTATAATACACCGTCTTACCTCGTACAATGCTGCTGTAGCTCTCTGACAGGTTTCGGGCGTCACCCATCTTCAACAAGAAACTCATTGGCAACAAGAAGATTTCTGACCCGAAACCGGTCAGAGATCAGAGAGCTACAGCAGTATTGTATGAGGTAAGATGGTCTATTATACTTCTAGCATTAATTTAGTGTCCAAGTTCTTTAGCCAGAACTATAATTGTCTTTTGAGAACTGCCTCTCATTTCTATTTGTATTAAAAAGGATTTGCCATAATTCTATATCCGCTTTGTGGCGATTGCCTCGCATTTGCGTAGAATGGATTCAGAGATTATAAATGCAGTTTTCAATCTTTTTGTGATGTTAATTTCAACTTTCCCAAGTTATAGTTGAGTAAGCAGTGTTTGATGAGACATTTCACATGCATAAATACATAATTTGATTCATTAACTGTGCAATCTGTTGTGGTGTGGTATTTACTCATGTTAGGAAAAATATTAAGTCTCCACACAACAAATTTATAATAAGAACCTAAACAACGCGTTTTGAACACTTGATGTTCTTCTTCAAGTTACATCTGCCCTACTGGGGTGATTGTTTGGGAGGTGAGACCAAGCAAGGACTCCCAAACAACCACCCCAGCAGTGCAGATGTACTCTGAAGAAGAACATCAATTGTTCGAAACACGTTGTTTATTTTCTTATAATAAACTTTTTTATGTGAAGACTTAAAGAAGAACATCAATTGTTCGAAACACGTTGTTTATTTTTCTTGTAATAAACTTTTTTGTGTAGAGACTTAATACTTTTCCTAAACTAAAGAAGAACATCAAGTGTTCGAAACACGTTTATTTTCTTGTAATAAACTTTTTTGTGTGGAGACTTAATAATTTTCCTAACCTAAAGAAGAACATCAATTGTTCGAAACGCGTTGTTTAGTTTCTTATAATAAACTTTTTTGTGTGGAGACTTAATATTTTTCCTAACCTAAAGAAGAACATCAATTTTCGAAACGCGTTGTTTAGTTTCTTGTAATAAACTTTTTTGTGTGGAGACTTAATATTTTTCCTAACCTAAAGAAGAACATCAATTTTCGAAACGCGTTGTTTAGTTTCTTATATTAAACTTTTTTGTGTGGATACTTAATATTTTTCCTAACCTAAAGAAGAACATAAATTTTCGAAACGCGTTGTTTAGTTTCTTATAATAAACTTTTTTGTGTGGATACTTAATATTTTTCCTAACCTACAGAAGAACATCAATTTTCGAAACGCGTTGTTTAGTTTCTTGTAATAAACTTTTTTGTGTAGAGACTTAATATTTTTCCTAACCTCAAGAAGAACATCAATTTTCGAAACGCGTTGTTTAGTTTCTTGTAATAAACTTTTTTGTGTGGAGACTTAATAATTTTCCTAACCTAAAGAAGAACATCAATTGTTCGAAACGCGTTGTTTAGTTTTTTATAATAAACTTTTTTTTGTGGATACTCAATATTTTTCCTAACCTAAAGAAGAACATCAATTTTCGAAACGAGTTGTTTAGTTTCTTGTAATAAATTTTTTGTGTGGATACTTAATATTTTTCCTAACCTACAGAAGAACATCAATTTTCGAAACGCGTTGTTTAGTTTCTTGTAATAAATTTTTTTGTGTGGATACTTAATATTTTTCCTAACCTAAAGAAGAACATCAATTTTCGAAACGCGTTGTTTAGTTCCTTGTAATAAACTTTTTTGTGTGGATACTTAATATTTTTCCTAACCTAAAGAAGAACATCAATTTTCGAAACGCGTTATTTAGTTCCTTGTAATAAACTTTTTTGTGTGGATACTTAATATTTTTCCTAACCTAAAGAAGAACATCAATTTTCGAAACTCGTTGTTTAGTTTCTTGAAATAAACTTTTTTGTGTGGATACTTAATATTTTTCCTAACCTAAAGAAGAACATCAATTTTCGAAACGCGTTGTTTAGTTTCTTGTAATAAACTTTTTTGTGTGGATACTTAATATTTTTCCTAACCTAAAGAAGAACATCAATTTTCGAAACGCGTTGTTTAGTTTCTTGTAATAAACTTTTTTGTGTGGATACTTATTATTTTTCCTAACCTACAGAAGAACATCAATTTTCGAAACGCGTTGTTTAGTTTCTTGTAATAAACTTTTTTGTGTGGATACTTAATATTTTTCCTAACCTAAAGAAGAACATCAATTTCCGAAACGCGTTGTTTAGTTTCTTGTAATAAACTTTTTTGTGTGGATACTTAATATTTTTCCTAACCTAAAGAAGAACATCAATTTTCGAAACGCGTTGTTTAGTTCCTTGTAATAAACTTTTTTGTGTTGTTACTTAATATTTTTCCTAACCTAAAGAAGAACATCAATTTTCGAAACGCGTTGTTTAGTTTCTTGTAATAAACTTTTTTGTGTGGAGACTTAATATTTTCCTACCTAAAGAAGAACATCAATTGTTCGAAACGCGTTGTTTAGTTTTTTATAATAAACTTTTTTTGTGGATACTAATATTTTTCCTAACCTAAAGAAGAACATCAATTTTCGAAACGCGTTGTTTAGTTTCTTGTAATAAACTTTTTTGTGTGAACTTAATATTTTTCCTAACCTAAAGAAGAACATCAAGTGTTCGAAACCTGTTTATTTCTTGTAATAAACTTTTTTGTGTGGAGACTTAATAATTTTCCTAACCTAAAGAAGAACATCAATTGTTCGAAACGCGTTGTTTAGTTTCTTATAATAAACTTTTTTGTGTGGAGACTTAATATTTTTCCTAACCTAAAGAAGAACATCAATTTTCGAAACGCGTTGTTTAGTTTCTTGTAATAAACTTTTTTGTGTGGAGACTTAATATTTTTCCTAACCTAAAGAAGAACATCAATTTTCGAAACGCGTTGTTTAGTTTCTTATATTAAACTTTTTTGTGTGGATACTTAATATTTTTCCTAACCTAAAGAAGAACATAAATTTTCGAAACGCGTTGTTTAGTTTCTTATAATAAACTTTTTTGTGTGGATACTTAATATTTTTCCTAACCTACAGAAGAACATCAATTTTCGAAACGCGTTGTTTAGTTTCTTGTAATAAACTTTTTTGTGTAGAGACTTAATATTTTTCCTAACCTCAAGAAGAACATCAATTTTCGAAACGCGTTGTTTAGTTTCTTGTAATAAACTTTTTTGTGTGGAGACTTAATAATTTTCCTAACCTAAAGAAGAACATCAATTGTTCGAAACGCGTTGTTTAGTTTTTTAATAAACTTTTTTTGTGGATACTCAATATTTTTCCTAACCTAAAGAAGAACATCAATTTTCGAAACGAGTTGTTTAGTTTCTTGTAATAAATTTTTTGTGTGGATACTTAATATTTTTCCTAACCTACAGAAGAACATCAATTTTCGAAACGCGTTGTTTAGTTTCTTGTAATAAATTTTTTTGTGTGGATACTTAATATTTTTCCTAACCTAAAGAAGAACATCAATTTTCGAAACGCGTTGTTTAGTTCCTTGTAATAAACTTTTTTGTGTGGATACTTAATATTTTTCCTAACCTAAAGAAGAACATCAATTTTCGAAACGCGTTATTTAGTTCCTTGTAATAAACTTTTTTGTGTGGATACTTAATATTTTTCCTAACCTAAAGAAGAACATCAATTTTCGAAACTCGTTGTTTAGTTTCTTGAAATAAACTTTTTTGTGTGGATACTTAATATTTTTCCTAACCTAAAGAAGAACATCAATTTTCGAAACGCGTTGTTTAGTTTCTTGTAATAAACTTTTTTGTGTGGATACTTAATATTTTTCCTAACCTAAAGAAGAACATCAATTTTCGAAACGCGTTGTTTAGTTTCTTGTAATAAACTTTTTTGTGTGGATACTTATTATTTTTCCTAACCTACAGAAGAACATCAATTTTCGAAACGCGTTGTTTAGTTTCTTGTAATAAACTTTTTTGTGTGGATACTTAATATTTTTCCTAACCTAAAGAAGAACATCAATTTCCGAAACGCGTTGTTTAGTTTCTTGTAATAAACTTTTTTGTGTGGATACTTAATATTTTTCCTAACCTAAAGAAGAACATCAATTTTCGAAACGCGTTGTTTAGTTCCTTGTAATAAACTTTTTTGTGTTGTTACTTAATATTTTTCCTAACCTAAAGAAGAACATCAATTTTCGAAACGCGTTGTTTAGTTTCTTGTAATAAACTTTTTTGTGTGGAGACTTAATAATTTTCCTAACCTAAAGAAGAACATCAATTGTTCGAAACGCGTTGTTTAGTTTTTTATAATAAACTTTTTTTTGTGGATACTCAATATTTTTCCTAACCTAAAGAAGAACATCAATTTTCGAAACGCGTTGTTTAGTTTCTTGTAATAAACTTTTTTGTGTGGATACTTAATATTTTTCCTAACCTACAGAAGAACATCAATTTTCGAAACGCGTTGTTTAGTTTCTTGTAATAAATTTTTTTGTGTGGATACTTAATATTTTTCCTAACCTAAAGAAGAACATCAATTTTCGAAACGCGTTGTTTAGTTTCTTGTAATAAACTTTTTTGTGTGGATACTTAATATTTTTCCTAACCTAAAGAAGAACATCAATTTTCGAAACGCGTTGTTTAGTTTCTTGTAATAAACTTTTTTGTGTGGATACTTAATATTTTTCCTAACCTAAAGAAGAACATCAATTTTCGAAACGCGTTGTTTAGTTTCTTGAAATAAACTTTTTTGTGTGGATACTTAATATTTTTCCTAACCTAAAGAAGAACATCAATTTTCGAAACGCGTTGTTTAGTTTCTTGTAATAAACTTTTTTGTGTGGATACTTAATATTTTTCCTAACCTAAAGAAGAACATCAATTTTCGAAACGCGTTGTTTAGTTTCTTGTATAAACTTTTTTGTGTGGATACTTAATATTTTTCCTAACCTACAGAAGAACATCAATTTTCGAAACGCGTTGTTTATTTTCTTGTAATAAACTTTTTTGTGTGGATACTTAATATTTTTCCTAACCTAAAGAAGAACATCAATTTCCGAAACGCGTTGTTTAGTTTCTTGTAATAAACTTTTTTGTGTGGATACTTAATATTTTTCCTAACCTAAAGAAGAACATCAATTTTCGAAACGCGTTGTTTAGTTCCTTGTAATAAACTTTTTTGTGTGGATACTTAATATTTTTCCTAACCTAAAGAAGAACATCAATTTTCGAAACGCGTTGTTTAGTTTCTTGTAATAAACTTTTTTGTGTGGAGACTTAATATTTTTCCTAACCTAAAGAAGAACATCAATTTTCGAAACGCGTTGTTTAGTTTCTTGTAATAAACTTTTTTGTGTGGATACTTAATATTTTTCCTAACCTAAAGAAGAACATCAATTTTCGAAACGCGTTGTTTAGTTTCTTGTAATAAACTTTTTTGTGTGGATACTTAATATTTTTCCTAACCTAAAGAAGAACATCAATTTTCGAAACGCGTTGTTTAGTTTCTTGTAATAAACTTTTTTGTGTGGAGACTTAATATTTTTCCTAACCTAAAGAAGATCATCAATTTTCGAAACGCGTTGTTTAGTTTCTTATAATAAACTTTTTTGTGTGGCTACTTAATATTTTTCCTAACATATATAATTTGACATATTAATATTTTCTTTAGAAAATTCAATTCAGTTGGAACGAGCTGGTCAGACTTAATTACAAGTTGCTGTTTAAACCACATTTTTATAGGTTCTTTCCCTATCCATTCGTTAAGTTCAAATGGGGTATTGTGCAATAAGGCTGCAAACCGCAGAGTACTCTTTTGACTGCACCCTTTTTGCTTCACCTTGCTCCCTCGTTACTTTGTTCAGATGCTCACAGTATCGACCCTCAGTGTCAAACACCGTGGCTACTACTTACAGAGCAGCAGAAATGCTATTAACCGACATCAATGATATCAAAGCCTATTCTGCTATTAATACTCAACTCATAGTATACCAGAAAAGAGCACACTTCTAAAAATCCGTCCGTTTCTATGCCGCATGGACTCTGACAGACAATGACTGGCTGTTCTGGTCTCAACTTAGCCAAATTTCTAATTTTTCTACTGTTATTTCGATGTTGATTATGTTTTACTGAGAAATACTATGATATAAATATGCGCATATAAAAATATTTCTCATTACCAGATCTGAAACATGATTTTCCAATTCAGAAAATTTTTTATGTTTAAAAAATTTTTTTGTTTAAAGTTACATAAATTTTTGAGTTCTATTTTGACTATATTATTATTAACAGGTTCAATAATATATCGACCGTTTGATAGAATAGGTTTTTTATCTAATGGGGATTCGGTCAAATTTTCTAGGTTCTAAAATCAAACTCACACTGCCGATGTTTCAGTTTTATTTTAAAACCTTTTTCATAGGCAGAAGTAAGAATATTTTGACAAAAAAAATGGAATTCACATTATTTAAAAGAACAACAATCTTAACCGGACAAAACCTTCGACTAGACTCTTCGATCTTCGACTAGACAATCTAGTCGAAGATTTTGTCCGGTTAAGATTGTTGCCCCTTTAAATATCGTAAATTTCATGTTCTTAGTAAAAAAATGCTTACTTCTTGCCAATGAGAAAGGTTTTAAAATAAAACCGAAATGTTGACAATGAGAGTTTGATTTTTGAACCTAGAAAATTTGACCGAATCCCCATTAGATAACACACTTATATTATTAATGTAACATTTATAATAATTCTATGATTATATTATATTAGGACAAGAGTAGCCTAGTGGTTAACGTTCTCGCCTCTGGATAAGTAGATCCAGGGTTCAATTGTCACACTGGCTCTTGATTGATTCACGCGGGAAGTAAACAAATCAGAGCACGTCCTACCTCGGAGAGGATGTTACGCCATCGGTTCCAAGCTTGTAAGACGTCTTGTAATCGTTAAAGATCCCTACTCTAAATACACTTGAATTAAGCAAAATCTAAGACTCCCAATTTAGAATGTTCAGCATAAAAGGTCAATGCTCGGCCTTTGTGTGTACTTCTGTGGGTCTTCCACCGCCACCTTACCTATTAAATTGTATATGTTTTTTTTATCCATTAATGGTTTTAATTAAACATATATTTATATATTGATATAGCTTCTCGACCACTGATTTTTCAAGTTTACAGAAGGGGTTCTTGAGGATTTTGATCATAAAAAAAATTCAACTCCTGATTATATGCCGACGTTTCGCCAAAAGTTGTTTGGCCTTTTCAAGCCTAAAAAACAATAATAATGACATAAGTAGAGCAAGACAAATACATCCACGGAAATGTATTTCACGGTTATGTAACCTTCCTTTGTATTCGCATCTGTTTGATGCTGCTAGATAAAAACATGGACGGTTATATAGTGTTTCCTGAAAAACAAGGTAATAATTTTTGTAGGTTTTTGTTTTCCCTGGATTTATTTTATTTTTTGACTCTTTGTTTTGATTGTTTTGTAATTTTCTGACGTACTGTGTTTGTTACTGTCTGTTTTTTTTTTCTTGAATGCTCTGTATAGAGGTATCCTCCCAGAATTATTTTTGCAATATTGTGTTTATCTATTTGAAAATTGGGTTTTGTTGTCTTAATAATTAATGATAAGTAATTATGTTTAAACAACAAATGTTTGTTTTTAAATAATAAATAATAACACTGGGTGTTTTATGATTCTTTTGTGGTTCTCTTGTTACTGAATTTTTGTTTTCTGTTGGTTGGTAATTCATGAATGTATTTGTCTTGCTCTACTTATGTCGTTAATAAATTGTTTTTTACCCATTAGATAGAAATTGCCAAACAACTTTTGGTGAAACGTCGGCATATAATCAGAAGTTGCATTTTTTTATGATCAAAATCCTCAAGAACCCCTTCTGTGAACTTATATGTATATATGTTTATAATATGTAGTAGTTAACATATATTAGCTTTCATATGTATATGACAAATAGATTTTGTTTCTCACATGCCGGCACAAAAGAAGAAATTACCACAACTCAATTGTTACTATTTCATTGTTATAAAACATCATACATGTAATAACATATAATATGTATAAGAAAATGTAAAATATGGTAGAGGAGATATTCGAAAAAAAAATGCTGGTTAATATTCTAAAATCAAAAACTCTAATTTTAAAATATTTGATTTGTAATGACCAAATTTTTAATCCCAACTTCTCTATTTTAATGGTTTTTAATTGATTAATAGTGTTTTTCAATCTATTAATTAAGCACTGTTGCATTTGCAATGTTGCATCTACAATCTACGTCGTTCCTCATTAGATAAAGTCAGTCATGCATTTTACAAATAATATGTTAATATTATTATTTAATTAAAATTAATATAATTTCAATATAATGAAATAATAATAATGAAATTAATATTTAAAAAATAGTGAATAAGGTATAATATGAAATATGAAAAAGACAAAATGATAAATATATAATAAGCTAATATAGAAATATAATGAATAAGATGAAATAAAAAGAAAATTGAATGTAAATAATAAAATTAATGTTAAAACAATGAATAAGATATCAAATGAAATATGAATAAGATAAAATAAAAAAAGAAAATTGAATGTAAATAATAAAATTAATGTTAAAACAATAAATAAGATATAGAATTAGATATGAATAAGATAAATCAAAAACAAAATTTAATGTAAATAATAAAATTAATGTTAAAACAAGGAATAAGATATAGAATTAATTAAGATATTAATTAATAATAAAATTAATGTTAAAACAATTAATGAGATGTAGAATGAGATATGGATAAGATAAAATAAAAAGAAAATTGAATGTAAATAATAAAAGTAATGTTAAAACAATAAATAAGATATAGAATTAGATATGAATAAGATAAAATAAAAACAAAATTGAATGTAAATAATAAAATTAATGTTAAAACAATGAATAAGATATCAAATGAAATATGAATAAGATAAAATAAAAAAAAGAAAATTGAATGTAAATAATAAAAGTAATGTTAAAACAATAAATAAGATATAGAATTAGATATGAATAAGATAAAATAAAAACAAAATTGAATGTAAATAATAAAATTAATGTTAAAACAATGAATAAGATATCAAATGAAATATGAATAAGATAAAATAAAAAAAGAAAATTGAATGTAAATAATAAAAGTAATGTTAAAACAATAAATAAGATATAGAATTAGATATGAATAAGATAAAATAAAAACAAAATTTAATGTAAATGATAAAATTAATGTTAAAACAATGAATAAGATATCAAATGAAATATGAATAAGATAAAATAAAAAAAAGAAAATTGAATGTAAATAATAAAAGTAATGTTAAAACAATAAATAAGATATAGAATTAGATATGAATAAGATAAAATAAAAACAAAATTTAATGTAAATAATAAAATTAATGTTAAAACAAGGAATAAGATATAGAATTAATTAAGATATTAATTAATAATAAAATTAATGTTAAAACAATTAATGAGATGTAGAATGAGATATGAATAAGATAAAATAAAAAGAAAATTGATTGTAAATAATAAAATTAATGTTAAAACAATGAATGAGATGTAGAATGAGATATGGATAAGATAAAATAAAAAGAAAATTGAATGTAAATAATAAAATTAATGTTAAAACAATGAATAAGATATAGAATGAAATATGAATAAGATAAAAATAAAAAAGAAAGTTGATTGTAAATAATAAAATTAATGTTAAAACAATGAATAAGATATAGAATGAAATATGAATAAGATAAAATAAAAAAAAAATTGAATGTAAATAATAAAATTAATGTTAAAACAATAAATAAGATATAGAATGTAATATGAATAAGATAAAATAAAAAAGAAAATTGAATGTAAATAATAAAATTAATGTTAAAATAATGAATAAGATGTAGAATGAAATATGAATAAGATAAAATCAGAACGGTACGTATATAATATAATGAATATTAATAATAATCAATAATATAAAGTATGAATTATGAATCATATAAAATGAAAAGCCAAAATGGATCATAAATGATAAAATTTATTATATCTTAATGAATAAGATTAAATAAAATGCAGATCTAAACGTAAATCAAACTAATATATAGGCCAGGGTAACCTGGCCTCCGTTGTTTTATGTTTATATACTATATGTGCTTGTATTATCACAATGGTTCGTTATTTTAATAATAATGATATTACTTGCACTGTACTCCTGACTTATGGATTGAATACCGACTTAATAAATGGAAAAATCCATATGTTATAATATTATTATTATATGATCATTAGTATCATTATTTTACCGATTCAAGTAGCTAACTGGAGTTTAAAAAAATGTACATATCTTTATATTTGCGTATTGAATTTTACATAGAGTAAATTAATTTGTTACACTGTGTTTACAGTTGGACAGCAAATTAAAGGATGTTCAGGTAGAGCATAAGTTAAGGTTTTAAAAGATCAGTTTTAAAACCTGCTTCCCCAAGATTAAATATTGTAACAGTCCCCTGTTGCATTTAATTCCATTTTCCCAAAGATGGTGGGAGCAGCAAAGTTTTCCCGTCTATGCCAGCCTCAAATTAAATTTTCCTTTCTTCCTTCAGCGTGAATTTTCCTTTTATATACATTTTCAAGGTAACAAAAAGCATTTTAGTCCATTAGGTACAGGCAGTATGGAAACAGTATTGCAAAAGATTATTAATGATGGCAAAGCGAAAGTTTACATAATGGTTTTATTTAAAAATTAAATTGAGACATATTAATGTATTTGTAATACAGTCTTTGTATATCTTCCTTCCATTTATTTCAGTTATCTCTAAAAAAAACTGCCTATCACTGGGTCATTATTTATCAACTGAAATAATTTATGAACATATAGTTATAAATTATTTTAAACTAAATTATTATTATTAAATTGTTTTTTAAAATTCATCATAAACATATATTTTATATATGTATAAAAAAGATTTCATATAAACACGTGAATTAACAATCAATGATCAAACCACAATATGAAATGAGAAAACAAGACTAACATCTTTCAACCGTAACAAGCGGTCTTCGTCAGAGTCAAAAACCCAACTAATTTTTAGAATTTGCGAGTTAAAAACTCAGTCGGGATTTTGACTCTGACGGGAAGACCCCTTGTTACGGTTGAAAGTCTTGTAAAAGACTATATTTCTTGTATTGTAAAAAAATTTTCCAAAAAATCATTAGTCTAAACAATCTTTTAAACTTGACTGGTTTACATTAACATAGAATAAAAAAGTCTTTGAGAACTGAATTTTTTCTTTTTGAGTTACGAATAAGGATTGTGTTTACTGGATGCAAAATATGACTTTCCTCCTTTATCCATCTTTGAAGAATTTGTAAAGAAATCTGCATAAGCCCAAAGACAATACCAACAAGTACTCCTCTTCTCATAATGCCAAAGTCATTTGCACACCCCCTGCATATGACAATCTTGATAAATTCGAGTGTGATCGATACTACACCTCCATTAGGACAGCCTTTAGTGATCGCAATCCCAGTTGTGGTAGACCTTATGTTACTCTAGAGCAGGTGTGGCCAATTCTTTTGACTCACAGGCCACATTAAATTTAAAATTTGACAGGTGGGCCACATTGACTTAAAAATCTGACAGATGGGCCATTTCAGTGCAGGATACAATATAAAAAACAGCATTAGTTAACAGTACGTAATAACCAAAGAACCAAAAAAGTAATTGAACTATAAACATACTCTTTTAAAGAGAACAGTGTTGTTGATTAGAAATTTTAAATATACGAAATTTTAAAGTTTCCGCCCGGTGGGTCCCTAGAGAGCTGAATGTCTTCCCGCCTTAAATTCACATACCCATCTCCTCACCATTGATTCACTCATTACACCTTCTCCATAAACAGAAATGAGCTGTTCGTGAATTTGAACTGATTTGAAACCCTGTGCATAAAGAAATTGAATCACTCCGCGCAAAACAACTCGAGAGGGAACGGGACCGAGGTGGCGGGACGTGACATGGAGGGCTCCATTTCAACTACCTGCCCTGACGTTGGTAATTGACCGACTGAGGTCCCCCACCTCTCATTCTATTCCCCCACCTCTCCTCTTTCGAGCGGTGTTGCCGGATTTGGCAAAAACCACTCCTACCGCCCTTCAGACCAAAACGGAACTTATTTTCTGGACGACCCTCGTAGAATCGAAGTCTGGGGCGATTCTCAGAACAGATCTGAAATATTCATCACTCATCTGGGAGCTTTCGGTTTTTTCTTAGTATTTAACAGACTTAAATAATCTGACCAGCAAAAGAAGAACGAAAGCTGAAAGTTTGATACTGCACCATCTGATGTTGAAATGCACTTCATTGCGAGTCAAAATAAAATTAATACAATCATTTACATCAAACTTAAATCACGTATCAATCCTCGGTGGGCCTTATTCAAAAGACCAAATGGCCGGATGTGGCCCGTGGGCTATAGTTTGCCCACCCCTGTACTAGAGGAAAGTCAAGTAGTCTGCCTCATCTGTGAGCTTCCGAAACGTCTGAGTTCGAACAAATTAATGCTAATAACCTTTTGTGTAGTTCAATTGGATGAATTTTAAAGACATATCATAGTTAAATAGGTAAAAAGGAGTTTTTACATCGAACAATTTTAAAATGTTTCATATTTACATGTTTTATTCATTCAGCTATTATAAATAAATACCTCTTTCAACAAAATGTTTTTAAAAAAAAACCTTCATTTTAATTGAAGAAATAACATATATGAATAGTAAAATAATAATATGAAGTTATTTTACTTATAAGTTATATTTATTTTTTACCATCTAATGATAATTTTACTTTTTACTTATCATATTTTCAGGCAGTGGTTAATATGAACTCTTTTTGAAGAAGGGCAAATTTCATAGACGAATTTCTAGGCAGGAAAACATTTGTAAAAAATGTTTGTTTTGTTTATTGGAGACTAATAATAAATCGTTGTTTTCGGACCAATAATTTATAGCTGATTAGCATGTTCAATATTTTATTCGTTTTTTAGTTTTGAAATAATAATTTTTTCAGTTAGTTTCAATTTAATCTTAAGAACATGTATGTTTATTTTAATCGAGATATGACATTAACACTTGTTTATATTAAGCAGAGTTACAAACAGGAGGAGAAATCTGAATTATAAGCATTGGCTAGAAATGGCTCATTAGGAGGAGACAAGAGATTAAAATGATGACATAACTGAGTTTGGAGTGCAGGCAGTGTAGCCCCAGGCGTCTGCATCCTCCTGCCATTCCCCCCAGTATGATATTAACGTGTGCTCGCGACTGCTACAGCCCTGTCACACCCAGATACCTTAGGCTGGAATTAATGAAAGTCACCTTGATGCCCATCGCAGTCCTATTAGAATAACATTTGCAAACACACCATCACTCACCCAGCAAATTTTGAATTTATTGACTTAAGTTTGATATCTATTAAAGATAAATAAATTTCCTTAAGTATATAGAAAGAAAGATGTGGTGTGATACGCAACACGACATTCATTTTTCTTATTATAAACATACCGTTATGGAATCAAATTCTTTTAAAAAACAAATAAATCCTTCACTTTAATCTCAACCAGATATTATTAATTGTAGTAATAACTAATTAATAATAAGGTCAATACCCAGTCTAGCCTTCGATTTAGTCACGCAGAAGGGGTATCAGGTTAGCGCACGCGCCCATCTTTCAAGTGCTAGGTTTGGGTTCAATACCCATTCTGGCCCTCAATTTATTCATCTGGGAGATTAATAAATTTGAGCACGTTGTCACTCGGAGAAGAGTTACAGCCATATAGTCCCGAGCCTATACGATGTCAGGTACTCGTTAAATACACTTACGTTAGGCACAAATTTAAAATTAATACTCGTATTATAAGTACTACTTACATGCTAACTTCAGTGGTATCAACAATATTTATGAAAAATTTAAGACCATCAATGTAGTATCACAAAGGGCCAATGTTTGGCCTATGTGTGTTCCCTTGTGGGACTACCACTGCAACCTAACCCAGTTACCCCTTTGGACTGTTCCAGGGTTCGATACCCACCTGGCCCTCAATTTATTCTCACGTCATAGATGAATAAATCTGAGCACGTTTTCCCTCGGAAAGGACGTTAATCCGTTGGTCCCACGCCAGTACAATGTCAAGAACTTGTCTAATAACACTACCCTAAATAAACTTGACTTAAGCAAAATGTAAGACTTCCAATGTAGAATCAACAAGCAATTTAACTTGTTCATTACTAAAATGGGTGCCAAATAATAAATGAGCCGCTGGTTCTACCACCAGAACAGCACTAATGGGTGAAAAATTTTTTATATGTGGGCGTTCAAAAAGAAAGCAAACAAACGAACAAGTAATTAATAATAAACAATAAAAGTATATGTGATTGAAAAATTATATGTTTCACCTAAAAGAATCAATCGGAAAATTCCTTGATATTCTATGGATTTATTAATAATGAATTAATCTCATTATTAACATATTGATGGAGACTAATACATGTGTTTCTTTTTTGATAGGTGACGCTGGCAATATAGTAGTTAGGCTACTTTGACTAAGTTCGGCTAACTCTTACTGACTTCTCCGCAACAGTTCAGTCAATTTTGACCTTTTATGTTCAATATTTATTTCATATCAATCACAACTAAAACATAGCTTCTTAAAACTATCAAATAATTTTAAGTAAGTAAAAACCTATTATTTAATAGTTTTCTAAGTATTACAAAGGTAATTTCAAAGTTTTCAAATCCTGAAAGCTAATTTCTACATTTTCGAACCTCAAAGACAGTTGTTACGCTTCAAAACCCAAAAGGCAATTTTTTACAGTTAAGAACCTAAAACACAAATTTTTTTTTTTACCTAAAAGAAAATTTCTCAGCAAATATTGAATTCCAAAGAAAAAAAAAACAACAATAAATCTCCTATGGAGAGATTTATGCGAAATAAAGAAATAAACTATTTTTGTTTAGATAAAATACCTGCCTAAGGATAGCGTAATATTAGTTCCAACTGTATTGCCTCAGGGTTAACATGAAAACTTGTTAGCTCTGATACAAGAGTTCACAAGTTAGCTCTTGTTGAACTGTGAGTTCTGACTCAGAGTACCTCAAATCGTATAGTACGTAGTGTTGAAAATTCGAGGTAGAAATGTTGAATCCCGATGAAATACCTTCAGAACTGTTTTCGTATATTGGAAGTAAAAAAAGACTTCACATCGAAACTGATTAATCATAATTTTTGTTCATGTTGACGCTTTTTAATTTTCTAATTAAATCAACATTATTTTTTATATGGCTGCCTGAAATTTTTCCAATTAATGGGCTTAAAACACTTACTAACCATTTGGACAAGCCATATGACGCCAAACCAACCGAGCTCACAATAATTACGTATTGGGTAATTATCTTTATGTGTCTTGATCAACCCGTACGTATATGGCAAAGAAGGGGATTTTGATATAAATTTAGTAATAAGTTGGGTTTTTGACTCTGATGAAGACCTCTTGTTACGGTTGAAAGAGTTTAGTCTTGTTTTCCCATTTTCTTATTGTGGTTTGATCATTGATTGATCATTGATCTGATGAAGACATCTTGTTACGGTTGAAAGAGCTTAGTCTTGTTTTCCCATTTTCTTATTGTGGTTTGATCATTGATGTTATTTCACGTGTTTATGTGAAATCTTTTTATAGAATATAAATGAAACGATTTAAATAGGTCAGTAATTTCATGACTTAAGTTTTTTCAGCACTAAATGAACGGAAGAGGAATATTCATTACTTGTGCAAATCTGTTATAGTGTGCTGTTTACTGAAAATAGCGAACTTCAAGAATTAGGTCTCAACACAAAAAAAGAGTTTAATATCAATACTAACAACGAATTTCGAACACTTAGTGTTCTTCTTCTGGTTTACATCTAAAAAGATACATGTCTATGAGCTTTAAGGACACCAGATTGAATTATTTGAAATTGAATACTATATACGATTATATATAAAAGTTGAATTCCACTAATAAAATTTTTAACAAAGTAAGTAGTATGAAATAAGAGATTTAATCTTGAACCGTCATAATACATAACAACATACTGAAACGTAAATTACTTTATAACTTACAAAACTTTTTTTGAAAAAATCTTAAATTATAGAAAAAATCTTTGTTACTTATAGATTAGTTCATGTTTCAGTATGTTGTAATGTTTTTATTAAGGTTCAGGATTATACTAATTCCCTTGTTAAAAGCTTTAATAATGCAAATAGTACAAATAGACAAGTAGGTGAAAGCATCTGGCTTGGAACTGCCTGACCCCAACGTGCATCAATGCACGGAAAATCTTGTTGTTCGTTGGTCGTTGGGACTTCTTGTCTAAGTAGACTGCTTGAAACCACCTGTACAGGTAAAGAAGGAATTTCTTGGAAATTTTGTTCCAAAAGATTCTCCAAAATATTAGGGCATCTAGAAATACCACCTAAATTCAACAGTATTCATTAAAAAATTATATTTTTCACATTATTTTAACCAGGGCTTATTTTCGGGGGAGGGATTATAGTCCAACAAGTCCCGAAAATCACGATAAGGCTTATTTTCAGGGATGTCTTATTTTCGGAAAAAGACGGTATTAGAATAGACATACTGACATTTACGAGTATGGTTACGATAATATATCATGTATACCTAGATACGTGTTTCTTTACGCGTACACCTGAAGAAGAACAGTAATTAAGTTATTAGTTATTAGTATTTAACTAAGTATAGTTCGAAACGCTCTATTAGTTTTGATATTAAATTATATCTTGTGTGGAGACGTAATTTTCGAAGTTCCCATCGGAAAACATATATTCTATATGATTCACACAGGGCCCAAAGCTGGACAGCGCTTTTTTCAACTGGCCTTTCATAATCCTTTATTTCAACTGTCAAAATAAACATGTTATTGGTTGCATCAACTTATAGCTTCATTCTGAAATAAATAATAATAAAGAAGAATAAATAAAACGGGTCACTTGAGCGTAACTTAAACACAATATTTACTTAAATGAGGGAAATTTTAAACATTATCTCATTTTTATGAATATCCATTATTTTCATTCAATAAACAAATAAATAATTTCAGAATAACCTTGTAAATATGTAAGTGAACGAAATTTTCAACTACATTTAATATTAATTAATTTTAAGATGTTTTAATTAAAGTACACTTTAAATGATGATTTTAGTAAATTATTCTTACTTAAACCATTATAAATTTGTAGCTTGGAGAAAATATAAATTAAATTTACACAGCAGGAGATAATCTGAAGCTATTACACTTTTACGTTTAACTGAAACAAGTTAATCATTTGTAACTTGCCAATTCTATTAGTGATGCAGCAAACTTTATAATAATTCTATAATGCTTTACAAACTCTAGAATGATCAGCTTAGACACAAATGTTTCAAGTTTAAATTTAAATCTATAAACATTTATAGTTTATGAAGTATCCAAGGTATTGAAAACAGTTTAAGCTAGTGCTTCACAACATTTTTTCCTTGTGCACCAAGAATTTAGCTTATGGTCTTTTGGCTAAAAGACATCCAATGGAATTTTACTTGAAAGGGTTTATGTTGTGATATTGATGTTGTTCTATCACTTAGCTCCGTCATGTAGTCATGGTAATTAGAATTTAAGTTTGCTGGTATAGATCCAGTAGTGGACAGTGGTATATTCAGTTATACCATATTTGGCGAGTAAGTCCGTCACGTGTACACCTTAATTTTCAATATTATTGACTGTTTGTAGGCAATGTCTAGTCCTGCCGTGTCCAATCTATACTTGAGTCAGTCTGCAGCCCATTTCTAACTATCTAGCCTCTTTCTGGTTTGTATGGTCGGAAAATATTTTCTTGTTTCTCTTCCCTTTTTACTTTTGTCCCATTATTTCCACCTTTCTTCTGTTATTCCTCCCAAACTATTCTTTAACCCTTTCACTGAGCGCCAGTCTAATTCATTCTTATTTGTGAAAAATGCACAAAAGGGACCAAAAACCGAAAAATCGAGAAAAATTGTATTTAAAATTTCTTACTGTCTCAAAATCAACTAAGCTTCCCGAAAAAATCATCAAAAATCATGCAACTATAATATTTCTCTCTTTTATAGGGGTAACTAAAATAAAAATAAAAAAATTATATTCAACCCAAAATTATATATAATTCCCTAATATATAGAAAACATTGTATTCTTCTATGAAATTCTTGCCAATATAATATAAACTTTAACTGTAAATACAATTTCAGGGGTAACTATCTTATGTTCAAAGAAATTATTTCTCATAAAAATTACGAAATAATCAAAATCTATTCAATTATTTCAAATATCAGCTATTACAACTATAAACCTAAATAACTACAATAACTACAAACTACTACAACTACAAACATATAACTATAAAACCTACCTTTTCTATTTTTTATTTCAATATTAGTGATTCCCGTATTACCATTTGTTGGCAATTGTTGATATAAGTTTTCTATATCAATGTTCAAATTTGCGATTTTTGCAACCCCTGCAGCTGAATGACATGTCGCAATTTTGCGAGTTTCACAGCAAAAGGGTTAAGCAGGATCTTGGTGCTGCTATGTAACTTAGAAGCAGATCCCTCTCTCTACAGCTTTCTTCTCCCAGTCAACTCTTTCCCTTGTGTACCTAAGGGCCCATTAGTCCAACCAATTCTGCTTACCGAATATGTTGCAGAAAGCTCTTAATGGATTACTTACAGGTCAGGCTATGTTTCTATTGTGAATTGATTTGACTGATGTTTTACTGTACGTCTTTATAATTGCATTGACATATTGCAGGTGCAGTAGTTCTTTCTTTAAGCCATACTATTACTTGGGGAATCGCCAGCAATCCTGCTCGTTACTGCTCCAGAAGCTGTTCAATCAGAATTTCTTATTTTCAACACCTTTTTGATTTTCAGGGGGCACCTCTTTGACCTGTGTGTGTTCTCTTGTGGGAAGGCTACTATTAACTAACATATGAAAGCTAATTTAATTGTCTCTATAACCTCTCTAAAACTATAACCGAAACAAATTTAACATATTTTGATCTGTGTAAGCTCAATTTTAAATAACTGTAACATATCTCCTGGTTGTTTATTTCCCTCATTCCATTTAACGTTTGATTAAAAATATGTTTCATTTACTGTTATATTCTTACATATTACTTATCAATACATGTCTGGTTTTCCTAATGTGCTATAACAATGAATATATAAAATAAATTCATTCTCAAAGAGTTTGTTAAAAACATTACTTATAGCAAATTGAGTATAGCAAAATATATATATATATATATATATATATATATATATATATATATATTTCTGTAATTAGGGAGCAGATTTTCGTTGATGCAAATTTCATTGCATCAACCCTTGTTTTAGTCTCTTTTCTCATTCATGAGTTTTCAAGATAAAACATTTGAACAATTGTTATTTCATTTCCCGGAAAACTACAAACCACTGATTAGAAAATAAGAAAAGTTAATGAGAAAAGAGACTAAAACAAGCATTCAAAAAGTGTTCAATGAAATGAAACTTCGTCAAAGTTGGGTTGTTGACTCTGACGAAGACCACTTGTTAAGGTTGAAAGATCTTAGTCTTGTTTTCCCATTTCATATTGTGGTTTGATCATATTTTATATATATATATATATATATATATATATATATATATATATATATATATTGAAATGTACCGCAGCTTAGGTATTAACGACTTTTAAACTAAGCTGTTCCAGTCTCCTGACAGTCTTACGAATATAAGGCGGTAATTCCCAAATGAGTTGTCCAAAGGACATTGAAACACTTTTTTGAAACACTTTAATAGTGTTTTAAAATATAGCAATTTTAAATAAATTTAATAAATAAATAAAACTTTTTAAAGTGTTTCAAAAAAGTGTCTCAATGACCTTTGGACAACTCATTTGGGAATTACCACCTTATATTCTTAAGACT
Source organism: Hermatobates lingyangjiaoensis (assembly GCA_026182355.1). Taxonomy (NCBI): domain Eukaryota; kingdom Metazoa; phylum Arthropoda; class Insecta; order Hemiptera; family Hermatobatidae; genus Hermatobates; species Hermatobates lingyangjiaoensis. The sequence continues at coordinate 317,002 of JAPFBL010000339.1, forward strand.
GTCAGGAGACTGGAACAGCTTAGTTTAAAAGTCGTTAATACCGAAGCTGCGGTATATTTCAACCGCAAAACAAAATATACCTCCAAGAAGATTTCCTGCCAACCTATACTAATATATATATATATATATATATATATAAATGAGTGTAGGCCACTCCAAATATTCTGAAGAACGATAAAAGAAATTAATTGTAAAAATGGAAAATCCTTACTTATATTAAAGTAGAGTGAAAGACATTCCTAAAAAAATATAATTAAATGTGTTTAGTATAATATTCCAATAGAGCATATAAAAAGCTGATGTTTTAAGATACCAGAGAAAAGATTTATAACAAACAAAATAAATGATGTAATAGTAATAAAAGTACATGAGTTAAAGCTATCAATATTTGTAATTGCTATATTTGAATCATCTCTGCTGTAATGAGAAGCCCTTATATTTCAGCGAACATGGCGCTATAAATTACCCACATTTCGATTATCGAACAGACATACATTACAGAAATATGAAGCGCTATCGTGAAATGTAGTATGAGTACAATAAATTATTTGTCAATGAAAGAGGGACTCCAGTCAGAAAACTGCAAAAGCCCTCTTTTTCCACTGTTTTATTAGACAAGCCTATACCCGTTCTCAAATTCAACTCTGGTTTGTTTTTATTTCTCTCATTCATACAAATATACATACACACAGATAAACAGAGAGAGAGAGAGAGAGAGAGAGAGAGAGAGAGAGAGAGAGAGAGAGAGAGAGAGAGATAACACACACACACACACACACGAAATTAAATTTAGATTCTGCATTCACGATTTTTTTAGGTTAAGTCCGCTAGCTTGCTTTTGCAATCATCATCTTTACAAAGTATGATCGTGAGGAAATTAGAAAAGGCAAGTAAAAAAGTCGTGAATGCTAAATCTGCCATTAATTTCAACACAATATGCTTAAAAGAGGATTTGCTGCCGAAATCACTTATATATATATATATAAGTTCAAAATTCAGGAAGAGTAACACACAGAGTAAGGAAACACATTTATAGACTCAAATTTTCGGGTAATCCGTCTTCAGGAGAAAATAGAAAGGGAGACCAAGCACGTTATAGACGCAACGGCAAGTTACCACCCGGCAACCGCCAGTGATATATATATATATGAAGATTTCACATAAACACGTAAAATAACAATCAATGATCAAACCACAATAAGAAATGGGAAAACAAGACTAAGATCTTTCAACCGTAACAAGCGATCTTCGTCAGAGTCAAAAACCCAACTGATCAGTTGGGTTTTTCACTCTGACGAAGACCACTTGTTACGGTTGAAAGATCTTAGTCTTGTTTTCCCATTTCTTATTGTGGTTTGATCATTGATAAATATATATATATATATAATATATATATATAATATATATATATAAAGTATCGACCGTGGAATAGAAACAAAACTAAAGTTTTTCGGGAATTTATCAGTTCTTTAGGTTCAAATTAAACTCTCATTTCCAATGTTTCGGTTTTTATTTAAAACCTTTATCATAGGCAGAAGTATAAATTTTGAAACAAAAAAACTATGTATTACATTACAAATTATTTTAAATGTTTTTATTAACGTAATCACTAAGTGAAATAATTTGTAATGTAATACTTAGTTTTTATGTTTCAAAATGTATATTTCAGCCTATGAAAAATGTTTTAAATAAAAACCAAAGCGTTGGCAATGAGAGTTTAAATTTAACCTGAAGAACCGACCGAGTCCCGATAACTTTACTTTTGCATATATATATATATATATAATATATATATATATATATATAAACTACACTGACATAAATAACACACAGAAATAAAACAAAAACTCACTACTATATCAATGGCCTCTTATCAGGAGGATAGAAACGAGTCTCTCCACAGGTCTACTCGTTTCTATCCTCCTAAGGAGAGGCCATCGAAATATAGTAGTGAGTTTCTGTTTTATTTCTGTGTGTTCTTTATGTCAATGTAGCTTAATTAGTTCGTGGAATCGTTTCATTTAATGGGTATATATATATATATATATTATATACTATGTACTATGTATATATATATATATATATATATATATGAGTTGACTGTCGTCCCTCCGTCAATTCACTTCTTTTCCTGAGGACGATCGCCATTACGGTCGAAATATTGAAAAGTGAGTCTTTGTTGTGTTTCAGTTTATGTGTCACTGCTTTTTTTAATTGTTATATATATATATATATATATATATATATATATTTAAATTATACGGTTACTCGCCGTTGCGTCTACAACGTGCTTGGTCTCCCTTTCTCTTTTCTACTGAAGACGGATTACCCGAAAATTTGAGTCTGTAAGTGTGTTTCCTTACTCTGTGTGTTACTCTTCTTGAGTTTTAAACTCGTGTATATATATATATATATATATATATATATATAATATACATATATGTGTGTGTGTATAGTTGTTCGCTAAAAATACGATCCGAAACGTTTATTTATTAGTGGTTTGGACATTATATATATATATATATATATATATATATAATATGAAATATCCCATCATATTTTAGATTAAAATAATAACAAAAGCAACACAAAGCTAGATAAAAACACAATTCATTTCAATATTTCGATATCATAGTCATCAGGAGGCTATAGTCGAAATATTGAAGTGAGTTATGTCTGTATCTATCTTTGAGTGACTTTTGTTATAATTTATATATATAATGAACAGTTTGAATCAGTAAAAATCTTTTAATCCCAATATATAAACTTATGTTTGAACTCCAACTCATGGATGGTAGAACACACAGGGTAACTACTAAAACACAGTTAAATCACTACACTAACTGGTTAGTAGCCAACCCAATATAAAATCGTAATTCTTACGGTATCATTAATTAGTAAGAAACAAACTATTTATTATTTTTTTTCCTCATACGACATTATTTAATAATATGAGGTACCAGAATAGGTGAGTTGGTGCATAACTCTATTTGAATATATATATATTATAGTGTGCAGGTGCAAGTTTGTTTAGCGATGCTGGCCACGCATTGGCTGCCACTTCCTGCAGTCCATTCAGTCTTGAGTGCTAGAACCCTTCAGCGATTATGCACTCACAAACTTGTCCATTCACGAAATGGTTAAAGTTAAGCGCCCTCAAGTCCCTTCCTCCACCCCCCACCCCCCTCGCCGCTGCCCCAAACAACCTCAGCCCTCAACCTGTCTATTGGCCTTTTCCCGAACAGAAGGAGTGACCAGTATCATATTCCTCTCAAGCTGTACATCCTCAAGACAAGCAATGCGTAACTCTGCATTAAAATAAACAGTCCCTCCCATCGCCTTAGACTTACTTATGATATATAAAACCTAACCAAAAAAAAACATTGCAATCACAAAAGGGTCACACAACTCCAAATTGTCCAAAAAATAGAAAAAAAAAACGAAAATTTAAAAAAAAAAAATAAAAAATATTAAACCTACTACTCTGTTATTTTGAAGAAATATCGAAAGAACAATGTATACATATTTCATTTTATTGCTACAATAAAATATATTACTAGTATTTTGTTTTATTAGTATAATTCACTTAGGACTCTAGATAAAATATGTAAATATTATCATTTTGACTTTCCACTTAATGTAAAAATATTTCAATATTTAAATGGTTATATACACAGAAATATACTGTATATAGAATGATTTTAACTTACGATAGAATGTAATACAAATAGTGTAAACAGTTACTTTAATAAATGAAAATAGGAAATTATTTTAAGGACGAACTGCATTATTTTGAAGTGTATTTAAGAGGTATATAACATAGAGCTCGATCAATACCCTAGTGTAAATTATATATTATGACATGTATCGTAAAGATGCTGTTAAAAGAGGTAGAAATCTTTAGCAATGGAAAATGGTAGCATATGTGCTTCAGGGAATATTAAGGGTAACAAATGTAGCAAATCATTCTAAAATCCGTGCTTTAGAAAAAAAATTTAAATCTGTATTAATACATCAGAAATTAATATATTAGGAAGTTATATTTGTTATTTAGAATTGATTGTAGGGTACCTGATACGAGAGGACTAGAGGAAGACGCGGCGGATGAACGAAAGGACGTCGACCGGACCCAATGTCTACAGGCCAACTGAAGCGGAGAAGCAATGCGCTGCCCGGCGGCTGAGTCCTGCAATAATAGTTAGCATCAAGCCCGCCTGGGCTCTCCACTGGCTTGAAGCCTTTAACTGCTCTTTATATCAACAACTGAAAAGAAATTAATACATCAATAATGATTGAAAATTACAAATTTATATAAATAACAGAATGGTTTCTTTGATCATTGCTTAGAACTGACTCCTTTCAAGTCATCTCTACGTTTTTATACATTACAGAAACAGAATCGAGAATTAGAAAAATTTCTGTTTGTTTGTCCAAAAATTTTGTCTAACTTAAAAGCTAAGATTTGAATAAATTGGAAATTCAACGTAAGACGCTCAGTTATAGTCTTTTAAGCTGTGTTTGAATTCTAAGCTATATACAGGTATATAGCTAACAATATACAGGTATTTTTACTTTAACAAGTAGTTACTGTTAGTTGATTTTAATTTCGTTTGCGTTTATCATAATTTGCTCGCTTTAAAAAAGTAAGTCCTATCTAAACGCGTACTAAATAAGAATTAGGTCTAAAATAAGATCAAATTGAAGCACAATATCTAAGGCTGCAAAACGTAAAAAAAAACAGATCTAATGACAGTTATGAATTGTACTAATAATGATTTTTCTACTATTCTATAATTATGAATAATATTTTGGAATCTCTGATTCCACGTATCATCTCTGAAATTTTGTAAAATACTAAAGACGGTCACAGGCACGTCTACTAGTCTATATACTTGTAAAACTCTTATGTTCGCATTTAAATATTTGCACACACTCTAAACTGAATAAAATATTAGAATCTCTGTGGGACTTTTCATAAGTCTCAAGGAGACATTTTACATATTCCTCTCAATGATCAAACCACAATATCAAATGGGAAAATAAGACCAAGATCTTTCAACCGTAACAGTCGGTCTTGTTTTCCCATTTCATATTATGGTTTGGTCATTGATTGTTATTTCACGTCTTTATGTGAAATCTTTTATCGATGTTCCTCTCAGTAGGGCCAACAGAGGAAAACAGTAAGTTATTTTTTTGCAAAATTGTACAAATAGTCGGAATGACTATCAGAATTAAGAGAACAGTCTTAATAATAAGTTCACTAACTTCTTTATTAGAAATGAATTAATTTAGAGTCTATCTGCATTTCTGTGAAAATGATTGCCTTAAAAAGGAAGGTGATGGATGACTCAACGGTCACAGGTACTCTACTAATATATAAAACACAGCGAAAACTACCAGCTGAGTCTTACACTGGATTTATACAAGATAGCGTCCTGTTACTAGTACCTAACTCGTAGAATTGGTATTTTTTTATTAATTTACCTTTAAAGTTTCTATTCCATTCTACCATACATACGTTGAAGAGGACAAAATTCTTGGTAGGCGGCTGATTATGTATGTGGTAGTCCCAGGGGCGAACACACATAGAGTGAAGAATAGTCCTTTCTGATACAACAGAACGAACACTCTACATTGGAAGCCCTAAATTTTGCCTAATTCAAGTGTATTTAGGGTTAGATGATCGTTAATGAGTACCTGACATCGCACAGGCTCGGGACGGTCAGCTTAACGCTCTCTTGAAGGTGTAACCGAGAGGCCGAAGAACACATAAAGTCAAAACAGGTTTAACAAACTCTCGAAAGGACGACGTGCTCAGTTTTTTTCTACCTCACATGTACATAAATCGAGATCCCGAGTGGGGATTGGATCAACCCTGGATCAACAGTTCAGAGGCGAGCATCTCGTCCACTGGGCTACCCTGACTCATATCCTTGGTGTATGCTATCTAATATTTATTAATGAGCCCTTTTCTAATTTAACTTAAAAAAAATGGTAATTCCAATGTTTTTTGGTATAATCAACTCAGTTCTTCTGTATTTACAAATGTGATAACAAAGTCTTTCCTTGCGAATCAATAACCTCTCTACCTCAAACTGCTACTAATATCATGGAAACAAAATCTTTTAACAGATAATACACAGAGACTCTTAATTATGAAAATTGACTCCGGTTCCTCTATTTTGTAACAGCCGACTTCGACTACGACTCCAGTACCGACTCTAGCTCATCTTTTTATTATTATAAAACAGATGACAGTTGGCTATCAAAGAATTAGTACTTTGTAGCTTTGGTGCAGCTCTAAACCAGACGAACAACCTCATTATAGACAAGGTCCTTGACTGAGTCGACCACTAGGAATAAAAGACTAATATCTTCTATTTAAGCATTTATATTATGTCTAAATAAAACATTAAATAACGAAGAAGTTTGGTATTATATTTACTTATAGTAAAGTAAACACTGAACAGGCAAGGCCATATATTTTGTATTAAACTAGACTTTTTGTGTTCTACCATCAAATGTCAAATATTAGTTATGCTTTAAAATTATAAAGCTATCAAATGTCAAATGTTTCCTCGGGAGGAAAAAATTCTACTTGGACTAATTAATCATGTTTTATCATTTTACCCCATTTTCATGTACACAAGTAATAACTAGGTGAAGAGTTGGCTAATTTCTTCCGACTACTACTCCACAACTCCGACTCCGACTCCGACTCCACAGCCCTGATTGTAACATATACCCACTATATAAAATATCATAATGACAAATTTTGATCAGGTTTTCTTTTTACAGTCTGATATTGTTTTGAAGCATTTTGAGGCTGGTATACCTTCACTTGCTGTTCGTTTTATAAAACAAAGTTATCAGAGTTCAACTTATTAAAACATGAAAGGTTAACTATCCATGCACACAAAGGTATGTGGCAAATTAGTGGGAAGGCATCACCATCTTTTAAGCTTCAAACTTATTCATTGTGTAAAGCTATCAATGGTACTTTAGGGTGTCTCTGCATACTTTAAAAAGAAGTAATATACATGGCTAGTTATAAACCATTGGCCATTGACTATGACCATTCTAAGGATGGAATCAATAGAAACTTACATTAGGCGTCTGACTATCAATGAAGACAGAAAACTGCCCCACACACTCTAACCTGCTAGTAAGAACACTTTTACCTCAAATTCCCTGAAACCAATCCTCCTCCGACTAATCAGATCACCAAATTCATGATAGCTGACGACTATAGACTCAAAGACCATACGACCACAAAACATACTCACCATAGACAGGGCAGAAACTAAAATACCAACCTACCCAACAGACCTGAACAATTAAAGTAGTACAAATAGACAAGTAGGTGAAAGCCTCTGGCTTGGAACTGCCTGACCCCAACGTGCATCAATGCACAAAAAATCTCGTTGGTCGTTAGACTATGACCATGGCTATTATATACGTTTTGCAATGTATGGTTCAGTTTAAAAATTAAAACAAATTTTGCAGAGGTGTAAGCTTTTAATCATTTTTCCAAAATCATTAAGTGTACTGATGAAACAAGTGAACACCAGTAAGTACAGGTTAAATTTGATATTATATCATCAGATGGCTGCGAATATCTTGAGGGAGACAGTAAAACCTCAAACTCTATTGACTTGCAAAAGGACTTTTTATTTCTCTTATCCACTGAGAAATTTCTTAATTAACTTTTTTTGTCTCAAGTAAAGTTCGGATCTTTACTTGAGGTTCTAAAATAGACTCTTTAATGCTATTTTGATCTTTGCGATAGGTTTTGAAATTAATGATCTTTATGTGATGTTCAGAAATAGACCATGTTTAATTGAGGTTTGGATCATTACTTGAGGTCCTGAATAGATTCTTTAATGTTATTTTGATCTTTGCGATAGGTTTTCAAATTAATGATCTTTATGTGATGTTCAGAAATAGACCATGTTTAATTGAGGTTCAGATCTTCAATTGAGGTCCTGAAATAGATTCTTTAATATTATTTTTATCTTTGCGTTAGGTTTTGAAATTAATAACCTTTATGTAAGGTTCAGAAATAGACCATGTTTAATTGAAAAGGTTGAAGCAAAACAAACCTTGTTCATCTGGATGATTTTGTACAACACTCCTTCTCTAGTTTATACTTTTAATTAAGAAGATAAATGGTGGTTAAAATAGCCTATTAATCTAAAAACTAATAATTTAATCATCATTAAATCTAATTTAATCATTCCAACTGGATTTAAATCTCTTAAGATAACAAGCATTTATCAATGAAAGGATTTAAACAAATGATAATGTCTAACTGGATATTGTGATCTTAATAAATATACAGCTATATTACAACTATATTAACCTCACACAAAGAATGTAAACTCTGTCTGGAAGGCCGACTATTTGTAAAGAGGTGGAACCTTTTGAATACATTTTATCTGAACGGGAAGCAATCACCTATAATAGGTTAAAGATTATTGACAAATCTTACCCGAGACCAATTTAAGTGAGATACTTCTTTATATATAACAAGCTGATCTACCCGGCGTGTCTCGGCGGTAGATTATGCCCTGGCGTATTTCTTATGGGCGGTAGATCCCAAAATGGAAATATTTTCTTTTTAATTATTTTTTATTTTTCTTATAAATAGGGTGTAACATACCCTGCATTACTATTGTGGAGACGTCATCTGCGTAATTTAAGTTATGTAGTAAATAATAAAATTTTGTTATTTATAAAAATTACTATAGTTAGTAATAACTACAGTTAGTTAGTTCCCCGGAAAAATGTTGTATAGATCCATGGGATTCTTTGTATTTAAATGTCTCCAGTGTTATTTAAATAAAGCGGACAGACAGACTTTGTCAAAGAACTTTGTATTATGTATATATATATATATCAATATATATCAATGATCAAACCACAATAAGAAATGGGAAAACAAGACTAAGATCTTTCAACCGTAACAAGCGGTCTTCGTCAGAGTCAAAAACCCAACTGAACACTAGATGCAGAAAACATCTGGTGAGGAGTTGAGAAGAGTGGGAGAGAAGAGTGGTATTTTAAAAGGGTGAAAGCACAGGAAAGGACTAATGTCCAGAAAGGGATGTTTGGGAAACAAAGGAGTACAGTAAGAAAAAGTAAAAAAAAAAAAAAAAAAAAAACTATCCGCTAGCTGTCAACCCTCTTTGAAGAGGCTATTGCCCTCGTGACGAAAGTATCCAGTTTGAAGAGACCGTTACTAATGTTTATAATATTAGATCTATTAAATTTAATTAGAGACGATTCAATAATATTTCTTAACAACATTGAATCGTCTCTAATTAAATTTAATAGATCTAATATTATAAACATTAGTAACGGTCTCTTCAAACTGGATACTTTCGTCACGAGGGCAATAGCCTCTTCAAAGAGGGTTGACAGCTAGCGGATAGTTTTTTACTTTTTCTTACTGTACTCCTTTGTTTCCCCAAACATCCCTTTCTGGACATTAGTCCTTTCCTGTGCTTTCACCCTTTAAAATACCACTCTTCCCTCCCACTCTTCTCAAACTCCTCACCAGATGTTTTCTGCATCTAGTGTTCAGTTGGGTTTTTGACTCTGACGAAGACCGCTTGTTACGGTTGAAAGATCTTAGTCTTGTTTTCCCATTTCTTATTGTGGTTTGATCATTCATATATATATATATATATATATATATATATTACGAAGTTCATTAAAGAACTCAAAATCTAAATATGATTTTAAACAAGAGAAAAAGAATTGAAATGGGGCAGATCTGTCTACCGTGTGCATGATTCCGATAAGACAGATTTGAGTCTTATCGATATCAATCGATATCATCTATAATATCAAGTATGTATACAAAATAAAATAAATTAAACAAGTTTTGATTATATATGAACCAGATAATACTCAACAGAGATTCTGATATTACATTTACAGTATAGTAAAATCAAAAAAAGGAAACTGAACTTTTTGATAAAAAAAAACTTTTTTTTTCAGAAAAAAAGATTCACTGAACTCTTTTCAACACATAAGTTGTAACAACTAATAATACTAATGTGTTATATTTATAATATGTATGTGTTTGTTAGCTCGTAGAACACAACAACTTTTGATATCATTGAATGTGAATTTTGAAAAGGATAATAAGTTTAGAGTGGTTATGTGCAACTTAATAATACACAAAATATGAATGACAAATAATCTAGCGTTTGTAATTTAAAACTGGTAATGGTTTAGAGAGGATAGGTTAGGTTAGGTTGCAGTGGTAGTCTCACAAGGGAACACACGTAGGCCGAGCATAGGCCCTTTGTGATACCACGTAATACAGATTGATTCAACAGTGGGAGTCCTAAATTTTGTTTAACTGAAGTGTATTTAGAATAGGGACCTTTAATGAGTACTTGACATCGTATAGACTCGGGACCGACGGCTTAATGTCCTTTTAGTACCTTGAGGCGTTGTGATAAGTTGAGTTGGTCTTGATTGTATTTATATGTCTTCGTTATATGTGTTCTTTAGTTAACGTGCAACTGGTAAGGGAATTTTGATTACCTTATCGGTAATTACCTCTGCATGTTACCTGGGCTTTAGCTTGTCTATTACTCGGAATAACTGTCAGAATTCATGCTTAGCATTGCGTTGTTTGAGGTGCCCTCGGGCACCTCCATGCTTTCAATGGAGATGGCTAAAGGGTAACTTATCAACAAGGCGGCCTGGCTTGACTGAGCGGTTATAGCAAAAATGCCCAGGAACGCGAAGATCAAAATGGGCTTAACATCCTCTCCGGGGGACGACGTGTTCAGATTTATTCATCTCCCGCATGAATTAATCGAGGGCCAGGTGGGGATCGAATCTCTGTCCTATCAGTTCAGAGGCGAATACATTAACCACTGAGCTAACCTGGTCCCCTTTTAGAGAGTATAACACAGTGGCAGATCTGCATTCATCGATAAGTCTTCGTTATTAAATAACTTTAATGAAAAATGAACTGGAAAAAATTATGGATAATAGTACTGAGTCGCAAGTAGATTGGTTTGTTTAAATCATAGAATACGGACAAAGTTTTTGGCATATGGAGTCAGAGGAGGGGGATTGCTTTTATTAGGAAATGGCGCAAGTTAAATGTTTAATTCAACTTCATCACTTCCCTAGCGGGCCCCTTTCCAATTAGCCAGCTGTAAAATATACAGTAGTGTAAATAAAGCAATTCCACAACAAATCATTGGGCAGGGCTTTCTTTCGGATGTATAAATTAATTTTAAGAGGCTAATTGGATAAGCGTACGGGTCAGCAGAAACTGGCGAATAATTAATGATTAAAAGTTTTGGCATTGCGAGTTTAGTTTGAGAATCCCTTTAATGCCTGTCTGTCAAACACAAAACGCCAAAGCCAATGCGCCAGTGCCGATAGAAACAGAATGTAATTCAATGCAATGTACCCAATGCATTCAATCTATAATGCAATTCAAAGTTCTAAAACTCTTTGGATCACTGAAAACCAATTTCATTACGTAACAATCATAATTCAAACAAATTATAAAACCTGCAATAGAACTCAAAAATAAATTATTCTAAAATGTTGAATAAATAAGAATTTTTTTTTACATGTTAACGTCTTTGATGACAAGCCAAGACAGACGAGCTCTATAAGCATTACAATCAATTTAAGTAATTAAGTAAATTAAGTATTAAGTAATTAAGTAATTTTTTTTAGGTAAAAAAAATTTAAGTCCAACAAATACAAACAGATCCAACGACTTCAGCAGGTTATCTATTACTTCAGGTTGAATTATACTGTTATTTGCCATAAATCGGTTTTTTTCTCGCTAAACTATTTTTGGGAAAATTTCTTGACAATATTTCATTGTATGTGATATACTAAGTTCTTTAGGATTACAAAAATTCTAAAGTCATAAAGTGCACCCCGACACATCTTTACAACCATATAATCCCAAATAAAAGTAATCAGCTCATACAAACAAAAGATTTTATATTTCGATATAATAGCATTATGATCAGTTCATTAATATCAGATATACTATCGAAATGACCTGTATGGGTTTGTGGCACCCAATAAATCAAAAAATAAACACAGCTATCGCGTTAAAACATAGAGCCCTCAACCTCAGTGACCCCATATTCTTTCCATAGTAAAAATATAACTCTAGTAAAATCCATATTGTTTAATAATAATTTTCCTAAACTTCTAGTAAATAAAATCATTACACACAGTTGCAACACATACACAGATCATAACGATAATGGAGACCACAGACAACGAAATAACAATATAACAACAAATTCAAACAGTCACACTGATATAAACACTATGGACATACAGACAACACAGTCAGACTCTCAGAACAGTACCACAAACCCAGGCACAGACAATATAAAATACTTTAGTCTTACGTATATAAAATGCCTCTCAGAAAGATTAAAAAAAACGTTAAAAGACAATATATATGGTACATTGCAAAATTGCACACAGTAACAACAAAACACTAAATAGTTATGTTTCTCTAAACTCATAACTACAACCCCTACATTACAGAACAGCAATATAGTCTATCAAATTAACTGCAACGACTGTGATACAAAATATATAAGGCAAACCAGCCAATACTTAGCAAACAGGATTTCACAGCATAAATCAGACATTACAGGACAAAAAATAACATGCGCCCTAGCTAAACATGCCAACACACAAAAACACAACTTTGACTTTTATAATAAACTTATAGTAGACAAAGAAAAATAAACCAGAGACTGGTAAAAGAAATAATACACATTGGAAAAACTGAAAACACTTACAACTCTACAACTGACATAGACAAATTCAGTCAAATTTACACGAACACTTTTAGCCAATACAAAAAACAAAATCATAGGAACTAAACACATGAAAATTAGACAGGCGTTCAAAATGAAGCACTCAAACAGTGTAGCCAACTTTACAAGGAAGACAAGGAAGATAAAGGATAAAGAAGCCAAATAAAGATTACATGAATGAAAGCATATAACTTAAAATAAAATTCAAAATTAATAACAACTTTAAAAACAAAACTGAGTAATAAAAAAGACTAATAGAAATAAAGGAAGAATTAAGGACTGAGGTTAAGCCCAGGAGCCGATCTACCACCCAGAAGACTAGTTTTATTAGCGTTGGAATTAACAATGTTTTTATTTGGTAAGTTACTGCGCTGATGAGCGGAAGCCATTTATCATTGATAAGCACAATCAGTTCAGTACAAGCTAAGCATCAATTCGAACGCAGTGGCATATACTCCGAAGGCAATCAAACTGGCTTGTCTTGGGCAATAGGCCAAGGTTAGGCCAGCTATACTGGCCTAGTCAGAAGGCTCCATATAACAGAGAATAATTTAATGAGTTTAACAGTGCTCCCATATCTTGACCATTTGCTATATTATTTTATTACAATTATTAACAATTAACGTTAATATTAAATTAAAAAAATTATAACGTAGTGCAATCAGCTATTATGTATTATATTTTAATGGTCTCCACATATTAAAAAAATTAATGGTAATAAGCAATGCGTTTCGAACACGTAGTGTTCTTCTTCAGACATTAACTAAAAAAGCCCATATTCTTCTTTCTTTTTTTCTTATTTTCATTCTTTTCTTTTTCTTTCGTTATTAATTTTTTATTTCTTTATCTTCCTTGTTTACCTCCTTCCGAAAGCCACCCACTTCTATCCTATTCCCAGTCAGTTGTACCACAGACACTCACCCTTAGGTTCATACTCTCTTCCTTATTTTATTTTATATTATTTTTATTTAGTACTATATTTACTTTGTACGATAGACAACTCTCTGATGATATTGTATTTATAATCTAGTTAATGTGTAAGATGCATACATAGTGTTCGATGGAGACTTTCTTAGTTTTATACAGTATAAATTATTATTATACTTGTAGATACCATTTCATTAGCTTTTATTCCTTACAGTACTAAAAATCTCTAATTATCACTTCATCCAGCATAGTTGTAAGTACTTCTAATTCTTGTATCAGTATTTTATAATCTAGCATGTATAATTTACATAGCAGCAACTATCCTGTAGTCTATTCACTATTCTTGCATCATACTATAATAATTAACCAGTATCCTATTATATCCAGTATATTATTGGAGCTGTATTTTACAGATCAACTAATAGAACTTAGCCATTTGTATCGCATGTTAGCATACCGACATCTGTTTCCTGGGGATTTCTATTCTTGCTAAGTCACCAAACCTCATCATTTATCCTGCAATACCAGCCATCCGTAGTTCCTGTGGAGCTTCTATTCTTGCTACAGTCACCTATAAACCTCTATGCCTATGTATCCTTTAGCATACCAGCCTGTCAGTTTGGGGAGCTTTCATTCTTGAATAGCAGTCACCTATTAACCTCTAGCCTATGTATCTCTCTTAGCATACCAGCCATCCGTAGTTCCTGGGGAGCTTCTTATTCTTGCTACAGTCACCTATAAACCTCTAGCCTATGTATCCTTTAGCATACCAGCCATCCTGTAGTTCCTGTGGAGCTTCTATTTTTGCTACAGTCACCTATAAACCTCTAGCCCATGTATCCCTTATCATACCAGCCATCCTGTAGTTCCTGGGGAGGTTCTATTTTTGCTACAGTCACCTATAAACCTCTAGCCTATGTATCCCTTATCATACCAGCCCTTCTGTAGTTCCTGGGGAGCTTCTATTCTTGCTACAGTCACCTATAAACCTCTAGCCTATGTATCTCTTTAGCATACCAGCCATCCTGTAGTTCCTGGGGAGCTTCTATTCTTGCTACAGTCACCTATAAACCTCTAGCCCATGTATCCCTTTAGCATACCAGCCATCCTGTAGTTCCTGGGGAGCTTCTATTCTTGCTACAGTCACCTATAAACCTCTAGCCTATGTATCCCTTTAGCATACCAGCCATCCTGTAGTTCCTGGGGAGCTTCTATTCTTGCTACAGTCACCTATAAACCTCTAGCCTATGTATCCCTTTAGCATACCAGCCATCCTGTAGTTCTTGGGGAGCTTCTATTCTTGCTACAGTCACCTAAAATATTTTCCCTATACACTATTTTCTTTCTTGGTCATTGAAGCTCGATTATCAAAACATCGTTAAGTACTGTCCCGCCTACACTAACTAATAGAGTCATTCACTTAAGTAAATAATTTCTTTTTTAATATCTACAAACATAAACTGAATTTTCTTCCCCATAATTATCTCCGTTTAAAGTTTAGTATTAAATACATGCATATTATTATTACCATTGAGGTCAGTATGATTTATATTATTAAGGCAAACCGTCATACAACGTAAGATGATCTTGGAGTCATTGGAGCGCTTTCGGAAGTTGTCCATCTTCGATCGCAACAAACCTACTGAGCTGTTATTAAGGGTAAATACATGCATATTGTTAATACCACTGAGGTAAGTATGATTTATATTAGAAATAGGTAAAACTGTCATGCCTCGTAAGATGATCTTTACCTATTTTCTAATATAAATTATGTTATAAAGGGGGTTGGTTATCTGTCAAGTCCACTGCTATCCTGATATTATTACAGGATAATACCTCATTATTTATAATAGCTCAGTAGGTTAGTTGCGATCAAAGATGGACAACGTCCGAAAGCGCTCCAACGACTCCAAGATTATCTTACGAGGTATGACGGTTTGTCATATTAATAATATAAATTTATTGTTATAGTTTTTAAGTTGAACCAACTAAACAAACGTGCCATCATAAAGTATTATGGCGTTCATTCAAATAAAAATTAACTATGTTATCAGCATTGGAAAATTAATATAATATTCCGTATCTGCGTGTTAGTTGTTAGGGATCACAGCACAGACCGTTGTGTTTCCCAGTGTGTTCAAGCGATCAAATATCATTTTTGATATATAGAAAATTTAAATAAATTGTAAAATATAGTGAGGATTGTTTTAGGCTATAACATACTTTGACATAACAGGGAGAAATCTTTTCTGTACACTGAGAAGTACATAGTGCTTTAAGAGGAGTAGGTTGGCTGAACTGGAGGTCGGAGTGCAGTGTTGTCGCTCTGAGTGGCGCTCTCAATTGGAAGACCTTTGAAAGTACTCTATAATTCTAATACTGGCAGGATGTCTGATTTTACGCAAGGTGATTTTATATCTCTCCCTGACTTTCTTTAATGATCCAGCAATTCCAAAAGGTTGCTTTCCAACTATTTTCGTGATACATTTTAATAAACAGGTCTATTAATACCTACGACCCATTTCAAAAATAATATAATCGAATGTCTTCCTTATCTCGACCACATATATTTAACACTATTTTTTTTTTATCGAGCTTTAGTCCAGCTTCAATAATACAACGCCTTTAAGCCGACGTTTCATCTATATTTGTAGACATCTTCAGGGCTACATCAATACAAAATTTAATTACTGAAATAATACAATAATAATATACTGAAATAATAATAATTATAAAATAATATATATATTCAAAATGATCTTCCGTACGATAGGGGTTTATTTCTTTTCATATTAAAAAAAAAACGTAAGTACTCTAACGTGATTTAAAGAATAAATCAAGTTCGTAAACAAAATGTAAATTAAATTTGAATACACTAAAATGTTTTTTTTATATTACATTTATTTATGTGATAAAGGATACGTGGTTCAATATGATAAGTTTGTAAGAGAAAAACTCTTTTTCCCGCTAGATAAGGAAGAATGCATCAATTTCAAGTATCGCCTCTCCATTTTACCTCCCCTCTGTCAGAGGCCATTTTATTATTTTTCACTTCGGTAAAGAATGTATTCTATTCAGTAACTTTAGATTGTTTTCTCTTTAGTTTACTCCACCAAAAATTTATTTATTATAATATGATTATAACGAAATTGAGTAAGTTTTCTTATAATTTTGAACTTGATTTCATTAGTTTTATATGATTCTGTATATGAAGTATAATACTAATAATAACAGTAATACTTATTATTAATTATTATAAGTATAAGTATAAGCTTATGAGTATAAGTAATCCTTATACTATGATTGTAGCATTATAAACATTAGTAACGGTCTCTTCAAACTTGATACTTTCGTTACGAGGGCAATAGCCTCTTCTAAGAGGGTTGACAGCTAGCGGATAGTTTTTTACTCTTTCTTACTGTACTCCTTTGTTTCCCCAAACATCCCTTTCTAGATATTACTCCTTTCCTGCGCTTTCACCTTTTTAAAATACCACTCTTCTCTCCCACTCTTCTCAACCCCTCACCAGATGTTCTCTGCATCTAGTGTTTCAGTTGGGTTTTTGACTCTGAGGAAGACCGCTTGTTACGGTTCAAAGATCTTAGTCTTGTTTTCACATTTCATATTGTGGTTTGATCACTGATGTATATATATATATATATATATATATATATATATATATATAGTTGGGTTTTTGTCTCTGACGAAGACCGCTTGTTACGGTTGAAAGATCTTAGTCTTGTTTTCACATTTCATATTGTGGTTTGATCACTGATGTATATATATATATATAGTTGGGTTTTTGTCTCTGACGAAGACCGCTTGTTACGGTTGAAAGATCTTAGTCTTGTTTTCACATTTCATATTGTGGTTTGATCACTGATGATATATATATATATTAGTTGGGTTTTTGTCTCTGACGAAGACCGCTTGTTACGGTTGAAAGATCTTAGTCTTGTTTTCACATTTCATATTGTGGTTTGATCACTGATGTATATATATATATATATATATATATATATATATATATATTATAGTTGGGTTTTTGTCTCTGACGAAGACCGCTTGTTACGCTTGAAAGATCTTAGTCTTGTTTTCACATTTCATATTGTGGTTTGATCACTTGTATATATATATATATATATAGTTGGGTTTTGCTCTGACGAAGACCGCTTGTTACGTTGAAAGATCTTAGTCTTGTTTTCACATTTCATATTGTGTTTGATCACTGATTATATATATATATATATATAGTTGGGTTTTTGTCTCTGACGAAGACCGCTTGTTACGGTTGAAAGATCTTAGTCTTGTTTTCACATTTCATATTGTGGTTTGATCACTGATGTATATATATATATATATAATATATATATATATATAGTTGGGTTTTTGTCTCTGACGAAGACCGCTTGTTACGCTTGAAAGATCTTAGTCTTGTTTTCCCTTTTCATATTGTGGTTTGATCACTGATGTATATATATATATATATATATATATATATATAGTTGGGTTTTTGTCTCTGACGAAGACCGCTTGTTACGGTTGAAAGATCTTAGTCTTGTTTTCCCTTTTCATATTGTGGTTTGATCACTGATATATATATATATACATATATAGTGGGGTTTTTGACTCTGACGAAGACCGCTTGTTACGCTTGAAAGATCTTAGTCTTGTTTTCCCATTTCATATTGTGGTTTGATCACTGATATATATATATACATATATATAGTTGGGTTTTTGACTCTGACGAAGACCGCTTGTTACGCTTGAAAGATCTTAGTCTTGTTTTCACATTTCATATTGTGGTTTGATCACTGATTGTATAATATATTTATATATATATATATTATAGTTGGGTTTTTGCTCTGACGAAGACCGCTTGTTACGTTGAAAGATCTTAGTCTTGTTTTCACATTTCATATTGTGGTTTGATCACTGATGTATATATATATATATATATATAGTTGGGTTTTTGACTGTGACGAAGACCGCTTGTTACGGTTGAAAGATCTTAGTCTTGTTTTCACATTTCATATTGTGGTTTGATCACTGATGTATATATATATATAGTTGGGTTTTTGACTGTGACGAAGACCGCTTGTTACGCTTGAAAGATCTTAGTCTTGTTTTCCCTTTTCATATTGTGGTTTGATCATTGATTGTAGCAATACCAATGTTCTACTCATCACAGGTCCAGTCATTGTAGTTAGTTAATGAAGTAATTGAAATTTTTCTAAGGCTTTTTGTATAATGTTTTAATGTTGTCTAATTGATGTTTAATTTAAGCTGTTTTGGTTTTCTCATAACATAAATCAAACTATGAACATTAACATTTATCCAGTAATAATAATTTGTAAGTAAACTCTTAATTCATTTGTGCCCTTAGCTCAGGATACACCATTTCATGACATAATACTAATGAAACTATCAAAGGATTACAAGGAAAGAACACGACTCACTTCAATACGACTTCAGCGACATCAGGAGAAGAAGAGGATGGTAACAGCAACTTAAAAATATACACCTTAATAAATATTTAATTTAGCAAATTAAATTATATAGGATAGAAGGGAAAAGGAGACGTCTATGAGTTATGAGCTTGTGTGTAATATCCTTTCTATATATAGGACCTTATCGTGTGTGGTCTAGGCTCATTAACAGTGCTCCAGTAAAGAAATATGATGGATGACTATGCCTAAAGTAAGGCCAGGTCTTTTGTACAACCAGTTTAAAAGCAAGCTACTTATAAACAAATAAGGCATTACTTCTCGCGTCTATAATAATGATAATTACATTTCCAGTATAAAACTAACAATAAAATGCCTTTATAAAGATATCCTCTTAGTATTTTCCATTAGAATTACATTAAAGTAACAGTATTTAAATGTCATTGTTATTCCATTAATTATAGAGAGAGAGAAGAGAGAGAGAGAGAGAGAGAGAGAGAGAGAGAGAGAGAGAGAGAGAAAGAAAAATAAAGAAAGAGAGAGTGAGAGAGAAAGAGAGAGAGAGAAAAAGAAAGAGAGAGAGAGAGAGAGAGAGAGAAAGAGAGAGAAAGAGGAGAAAGATAGAGAGAGAGTGAGCGAGAGAGAAAGCTAGAAAAAAGAGAGAGTGAAAGAAAAAGAAAGAGAAAGAAAAAGAAAGAAAGAGAGTGTGAGAGAGAGAGGAAGAGTGAGAGAGAAAGAAAGAGAAAGAGAGAGAAAGAAAAAGAAAGAGAGAGAGAAGAGAAAGAGAAAGAAGAGAAAGAGAGAGAGGGGAGAGAGAGTGAGAGAGAGGAAGAGTGAGAGGTAGAGAAAGATAGGAAGAGAGAGAGAGAGAAAGAGAGAGAAAGAAAAAGAAAGACAGAGAAAGAAAAAGAAAGAGAGAGAGAGAGAGGAAGAGTGAGAGAGAAAGAAAGAGAAAGAAAAAGAAAGAGAGAGAAAACGAAAGAAGAGAAAGAGAGTTAGAGAGAGAGGAAGAGTGAGAGATAGAGAAAGATAGAAAAAGAGAGAGAGAGAGAGAGAGAGAGAGAGAGAGAGAAAAAGAAAGGAAAAAAGGGTGAGAGAGAGAGGAAGAGTGAGAGAGAAAGAAAAAGAGAGAGAGTGAGAGAGGGAAAGATAGAGAAAAATAGAGAGAGAGTGAGAGAGAGGAAGAGTGAGAGAGAGAAAAAGAGAAAGAGAGAGAAAGAGAAAGAAGAGAAAGAGTGAGAGGAGAGAGAGAGAGAGAGAGAGAGAGAGAGATAATTATCAAATATCAATGAAATGACTTCTCTTAGTCTTTTAATTATTAATTTATTATTGAATAGCAGTCGTGATCTGGTAGACAATTAACGACTATATTACAAAAAATTCTACAAAAAAATTTTTACAAAAATTTAGAGTTGATACGTGACCTTTCAAAAATATTATCACACAGAGAATAGTAGAAAATATCATTATTAGTATAATCTATAAATTTCATTAGATCTGGAGTTTCTTTTACCTTTTTTAGTTTTAGATACTTAGCTCAAATTTGATTTTTCTCTAGGCATAATTCTTATTTAGTTGGCCTGGTATTTAATTAGGACTCGTATAGGAATCGGAATCGAAAGTTTAATGTAGTATCGGGGCTCGTATCGGAATCGTTAAAAATGTTAGTATCGTCCCATCACTACTTATTGAGGCATCAACTTTAGTAAAAGAAAACTATTAAATTACCATAATGATAAGAAAACCTTTAATCGTATAGGAAATAAATTAGAAACTATATCATACGAAACACACATACCCAAAGTAGAACAACAAACTTTAACCACAATGAACTCTAATAGGTATATATAAATATAATTTCTATTAACCCATAATAGTGGCATGAAGGCGTCGTATATCAGGATTTATTGAGTGAACCAGGTTTTAATCGACATTTAAAAACTACTAATTCTTCAGTTCTTTTAAATAATGAGACTCTTTTTGAATAATTTTTTGAATAATTTGAATAATTTTTTTAAAACTACGCTCCATTTGTCTAATCAGATCACGGAAATCACGTTTAAGTGACTTCAGTTAAATTTTTTTTTTTTTTAAATTGTTCTTGTCATTAATATCAATAAAAACTATAATTTATAATTCATAATCAATATAAAAAAATTTTTGCATAATTAAGCATAATATATTGTTTAAGTTGTTAATAAATAACCAAAGTTATATTTAAAAAGTATTGGAAATTTATTTTTAAATATTTTCAAAGATAGCTCAATTGATTTTAACTATAATTTCAACAATTTATTAGTATAATTTTTATTTAGCATACAAATTTTATTTCTTTGTTGTTTTGGCTTTGAGTTATCATAATACAGATTCATTTTAGTAGAATGCATATTTGTACGTTAAGTGGTATTAGGCTAAACGTTCCACTTGAGTGCGTATTACGAGGGAGCTACAACAAAGAGCGAAACAGATTATAGTTTACGACCGACGAGATAAGACTGATCTTTATAATAATTCCATGTTTACTAACCCAGAGATTCCTAAAGTGGGTTCAGCGGAACCCAGGGGTTCCTTAACGGACTGTCTGGGGTTCCGCAAAAAAACATTTACAAAAAATTTTCTATTTTTTTTTTTTTTTAGTGGGTATGGATTTATTCTGTGTTTCTTGTGAATCATGAAACCGAATAATACTTATACAAATAAGTAAAAGTGGCCGAAATTTTATTCATATTTTGGATGAATCACTTAGTCAGTTTTTGGAGCTATCTGATTCCCGAATTTCTTTCTATTGTAAAAATAGCACTTCACATATTGCTGCCACTTTCCACTACCTACTTATGTAAAACCGGTTTTTCCTTTTATACTGCCATAAAAACTAAATACCAAAGTAGACTAATGCTCAGTCTCACTTTTGAATCAAACTTTTAACTATAAAACCAACTATTAACTTTGTTAATAGTTTGTGTAAACTTTACACAAAGTTTAACTATTAAACTTTGTGTAAAGTTGTTAATAATTCTGTTTTATGTGTTATGTACTTGTGGAAAATATGAAAATTAAAATCATTTAGTTTTGAATTTTTCTTCAGAAATACGCATTGCAGTAATATTACTTTTTAATTGCTTTTAAACATATATACTATTTATAAAGACATGTGAAAATAGTTATATTATGATTGTATAAAATCATTAGAATCTGGGGTTCCTGGGAAAGTTACTCAACAAAAAGGGTTCCGCGTTGAAAAAAGTTTAAGAAACTCTGAACTAATATCTGTGTACCTAAAAATATGCATGTATTTACATTAAAAGTTGTCAGAAAGTATATAAAAACGAAAACAGTCAATCAAAGAACGACTTAGATATTTTATAAATACTTGGATCTGAATGTAATACACTTTGTTTTATCATAAAGAGATATTCCTTACGGTAAACTGATGTCACCCAAATGTAGAAACATTCGACCAGTGCACAATGCTGGAGTTCAAAGCCCTTTGACCATGTCACTTATTTTTGATGAACGAAAACAGATAATAGCTGCATGGTGACATTTTTGGCTGATTGATTTTTCTTGTCGAAAAATAAGATTGTCTTGATAGCAGTGTGGAATCTCGCGCTGTCATGGTGCTAAGTAATTTATTGTGCTGCATTCTCCGATGACTTGGAGACACAAATGCTAGTTTATCAATTGACATTAACTGTCCCTAGATATTTAAAACTAGTTGTTGAAGTAAGAACAATAGTTCTGATATGTCCAGAAATTAGGAGAAATGAAGGCGATCTGTTTCTTGGAACCACTGCAAGAACGAACAACACAGAGTCATAACACATTCTAATCTCAAAAGACTAATCTGACATTTAGCTTCGAGTTCATACTAAGAATTACATGTTTCATCACTGTTAACCATTCTATCGATTGCATTTCATAAATAATGATCGAATTTTTTTAAGGGTTTAACGAGAACTTTTGACTAGACCTTATTCGTGAACGTTTATCAAATTACTTAGAATCCGATTAAATTTTCATGAGTCTGCTATTGACTCATTACAGGTCTGTATGTTGTGTCTTTCCTCCCTCCCACTCTCACCACTCACTCTCTCTCTCTCTCTCTCTCTCTCTCTCTCACACACACACACACACACACACACACACACACACACACACACACACAGACACAGACACACACACACACACATACACACAGAGAGAGTAGAAAAGTATTGCTCGACCTGCCGGTAATGAAGGCAAAAACCGTCAACCCATCTAAATCTCCTTGTTTGGGAACTAAATCCTACTCCCAACCTTTTCTCATCCCACGAGCCTCAAATTTTCCTACTTAAGCTAAAAATAGCGACCACATGACTTCAAAAGTATACAGTACCTCAGAGAATGCAAAGCCGGATGACCATACGACCACGAAGACGACACATTCCCTTACTGACTGACTCCCCCATTCTTTTGTTTACTGACCTAACAAAAACAGCAGAATGAGAATCTAGCAGTAGTGGGCCTCTGGTCCGGAACTACTATTTACGACATGCACTGTTGTGTATGGTAATATTCGTTGGTCGTTGGTTGGTTTGTTCAATATAACTATATATTCACATATTGATAAAAGTATCGACCGTGGAATAGAAACAAAACTAAAGTTTATCGGGACTCTGTCAGTTCTTCAGGTTCAAATTAAACTCTCATTGCCAACGTTTCGATATCTATTTAAAGCCTTTTTCATAGACAGCAGTATAAATTTTAAAACAGAAAAACTAAGTATTACATTACAAATTATTTTACAAAGAAAAATGTAACTGAACATAACAGTTCAGTGTCACGTATTCATTCAAACTACAGTTGTTGTTGAAATCCACAGACTATTTTTCTTTGAGAAATAATTTGTAATGTCATACTTAGTTTTTCTGTTTCAAAATTTATACTTTTGCCTATGAAAAAGGTTTTGGATAAAAATCGAAACGTTAGCAATGATAGTTTAATTTGAATCTGAAGAACTGACCTAGTCCCGATAAACTTTAGTTTTGTATATATTTACAGTTGTTGACACATCTATATTGTGTTAAAGTTAGCAGTAGCTTTTGCACTGACTAATTAGCTTTTCTAGTTCTTTAACTAGTTGACGGTGAGTCGTGGGTACTTTCCAAAGAAGTTCAGAGAGAGACATAAAATGTAAGTGTCGCTAAGGAAATCACTGTAGTTTGATTTGAATACAACTGCATTGTAAAGTTTCATTACAAAAGAAAAATACCAAAATAATAATGTATTTTCATATAAATAATATAACATGTATGTTTTCATATTACTGTAATTAATTTCTGTATTGATATAGCTCTGAAAAATGTACAAACATAAATGAAACGTTGACCTAATGGAGTTATTACTATTTCAGCCTGTACCAAACCTCATTGACATGTACATATAAAATATATAGGTACATATCCTTATAAGTATATACAAGGGTATAAGTACCATATATACCCATGTATATAGTTAAAAAGCTCTGATGATCTCGATTGCTTGTATACCCATGTATATAGTTAAAAAGCTCTGATGATATCGATTGCTTGTATACCCATGTATATAGTTAAAAAGCTCTAATGATCTTGATTGCATGTTTGTTTGCACATATGTGAAACTTGAAATGCCTGTTAATTCCAGTTTATGCCGAATTATTCAAATAATATTTAAAAAAAAATTAGTAACACATTATTTTACAAATAACAGCATTAAAAAGAGATAACTATGAAAAAAAATTCTCTCAACATAAGTATGGTAAATTTTAATGACTCCAGATGTAAAATCTATTACTGATATAGAATAAACCTAACCAGTTATTTTCTACTAAAGAACACAGTCCCATTTTTTTTAAATCTTATTGTTGTTAGACGATGGTTTTTTTTATTTCACGTATTTACTGTTAGGTTAGGTTGCAGCGGTTAGTTGCAATCGCAAGTATCGAGCATCAAGCAGGTATCAACATGCTTGATTGTGTATATACCTTGAATTGATGTTTTATTTATTTATGTAAGAAAATAAATGATTTTTTTTATTTTATTAAATATACTTACTGTGTATATATCTTGAACCATGTTAAGATTTCTACATCAAAAGCTTGGGCCGTATAAGAATCTAAAAGGGAGAAACAAAAAGATAAAGAAATTCCACATAAATAAATACCACATAATAACTGATTGCACTACGTTAGAAGAAATATAAAAAACTAAATGGTCTCAAATAACCATATCATGGTTAATGAGACCATTTCATTATATATATATTTGGTGTTCTGAATAATTAATAATAAGTAATTAGGTTTAAACAAGAACTGTCTGTTTTTAAATAATGAATAATAACACTAGGTATTTTGTGGTTCTCTTGTTACTGAATTGTTTGTTTGTTTGGTTTGTTTTCTGTTCGTTGGTATCCGTGGATGAATTTATCTTACTTTACTTATGTCGTTAATAAATTGTTTTTTAGCCTTGAAAATGCCAAACAACTTTTGGTGAAACGTCGGCTTATAATCATGAGTTGTGTGTTTATGACCAAAATTATCAAGAACCCCTTGTGTGTATATTCCAATATTGATATATGTATATATAGTTCAATATAGATAAAGAAACATAGAGAAATCAAAAGAACGCACTTACAGTCTCCAATTTTCGGTTTGAACCGTCTTCAGGAGAGATAAGAGAGGGAAACCAAGCGCACTGGTTCAGAGACGGTTGGAGACCCAGAGGACGGTTTTCTACGGACGGATGGGGCACCAGAGGAAAGCGGCCATTGCATCTCCCCCGACTCCACAAACCACAGCTCGCCTCAAACATACTTACTCTTCAGTATCATTCGTATTATATAAGCTTTTCATAAGCAAATATAATGTTTCTTATAAAAAAGTCTCTTATCTCTCCTGAAGACGGTTCAAACCGAAAATTGGAGACTGTAAGTCTGTTCTTTTGATTTCTCTATGTTTTTTTGTCTATATTGAACTATATTTGTCCGTTTTGGATCGTATTTCCAACGAAAAAGTATATATATATATATATATATCATATCAAAATTCTAATTACAGCATATACTGAATAATAAAGTTGATTAACTAATAAAAAAAAATAACAACAGGTTTTTTAAAACTGTTTTAAATGAACTTTACTATATTTAGTACAAATGGCAGTTAAAGTTAGAAAAAATTATAATTGGACAGGAATACTGTTTACAGAAACTGATTGCTATTCATGAAATGAAGGAAAGCAACAATTTTATGAAAGCACGTTTTTGAATCTGCAGAGAAATATTCTTAAACCTCATTTCAAACTCCTTAAAAACTTTTTCGCCCGTTCTTATCGAAAGAAAGGAAAATCAGACAGCAAAACTAAGGTTATTAACATTTGACGTGATTCCTTTTACAACACTACCTCTCTCCTTTATTATCTAAATCTAGTTTTTTTTTCTTCCAAGATACGAATCTATTATTCTATTTCAACAAATAAAAATGAAGCAAGATAAAAAGAAATTCTATAATTAGCACTCATGTTAATAATACTATATGTAGATATGAATCTATTATTCTATTGCTACAAATGAAAATGAAGCAAGATAAAAAGATATTCTATAATTAACACTCATGTTAATAATACTATATGTAGATATGAATCTATTATTCTATTGCTACAAATGAAAATGAAGCAAAGTAAAAAGATATTCTATAATTAGACATCATGTTAATAATACTATATGTAGATATGAATCTATTATTCTATTGCTACAAATGAAATGAAGCAAGATAAAAAATATTCTATGAATAACACTATGTTAATCAGAAATATTGCTAGATCATGAAATCTATAAACTTTATTGCCGTTTTATCAAATGAAAATGACAGCAAGATAAGAAAGATATTCTATAATCTATCACTCATGTTAATAATACTATATGTTCTCCAGATATGAATCTATTATTCTATTGCTACAAATGAAAATGAAGCAAGATAAAAAGATATTCTATAATTAACACTCATGTTAATAATACTATATGTAGATATGAATCTATTATTCTATTGCTACAAATGAAAATGAAGCAAGATAAAAAGAAATTCTATAATTAGCACTCATGTTAATAATACTATATGTAGATATGAATCTATTATTCTATTGCTACAAATGAAAATGAAGCAAGATAAAAAGAAATTCTATAATTAGCACTCATGTTAATAATACTATATGTAGATATGAATCTATTATTCTGTTGATACAAATGAAATGAAGCAAGATAAAAGAAATTCTATAATTAGAAACGTAGGATATCAAACAGCTGTTTGAAACAAAAAAGTAAGTATATTTACAGAGATTGACCTACTTAATCGTTGATTGGGTATTACTTAATGCCTTTTTTAAGTAGTTAAGTATGCTTAAACAATATCTGCTGTTAATAAAATTGTGTATTAATCTTAAGATAGAGTAAAGATTATAGATGGAATCAGATAATAAAAAGAAACAGGTTAAAGACTTTCCATGACTTTTGTTTATCATTATCAAGTTTAAATCAAACACTTCAGTAATACTGTTTAATAATAACATGAATTTAATGACTTAGAATTAGAATTTAATGACTTTAGAATCTAATGAAATTATATTATATTCGCTAAATATGTAGTAGAAATAACAATGATTTTAAAGCAAATATAAAAATTGTAGGGTTAAAAGGTAATGAAATAAACCTTTATTTACATGTGGAGACCATTTCATCAAATTTTTACCCTACAATTTGTTTATATTTGGTTTAAAGGCATTGTGTTCTCTACATATAAATAAACCTTTATTTACATGTAGGGACCATTTCATCAGATTTTTAGCCTACAACGACTAAATACCACATTATAAGTGATTGCACAACGTTAGAAGAAATATAAAAAACTTAAATTGTTCTAAACTCAACTTTACTATAATAAAACAACTTGACAATGAATTGAGTTTTGGTTTTTATCGTATAGAACTAATAAGAAGCTAGTATTCATTAATAATTTAATATTCATTTCATCTGTTTTAGAAAATAATTATTATACAATAATACCTTGAGATGAGAATCCTCAAACATTTGATCTTCTTGATATAGAAAGAAAATCTTCATATGAAATATACTTCTGGGAATAAGAAACTATTTTAATGGCGTAGTGAAGGTCTAGTACAGAAAACCCATCGGCAGGTGACGCTGAGATCGCTCTACTTCCGTCCTACAGTTCAACCAACATTCAGTTCAAAGTAAAAGTTATTTCTTAGCATAAGTATAAATAAATATATGAAATTAAAAAAAAACAAGAATAAAAAATTGTTTGTTCTTGATCCCGCTCTTGATCTACATACTACCATACATATATGAAGTTCTGACATAGCTTAAACAAGTATGAAGCATATTTAAGTTGTTATTTTGAGCTATAAATGTATATTTAGTTCGTATTTAGTACATTTCAATTATTTTTGGTGGTGAAATCCTATCATTCAAATGAATTAAATTCGTCCATCGATTTATCACTATATTTATAAGTTATACCTTCAAATAATTCATTTAGAATAATCTGACATGTCATTATTATCACAATTATCATTAATATGATGATATTATCCTTAAAATTAGAAACTGAATATCATAGAATTTGTTTACACCAGAGTTAGTCAAACTTTTTTCGACGCGGAGCCCGTTTTGATTCAGTAACTTTCCCAGGAACCTCAGATTCTAATAATTTTATACAATCATAATATAAATATTTTCATAAGCTTTTATAAATATAGTATGTATGTTTAACAACAATTAAAAAGTAATATTACTGTAATGCGTATTTTTCGAAGAAAAATTCAAAACTAAACGAATTTAATTTTCATCTTTAATTTCCACAAGTCCATAACACATAAAAAAGAATTATTAGTAACTTTAACACAAAGTTTATTTTGTAATCATTTTTGGTTTTATAGTTGAAAGTTTGATTCAACAGCATTAAGTCTACTTTGGTATTTAGTTTTTATGGTAGTGTAAAAGGAAAATCCTGTTTTACATAATTAGGTAGTGGGAAGTAGCAGCAATGTGTGTAGTGCTATTTGATATAGATTATATATTTCACTATATATAATATATATATATAGATATACACTGTACAACTTTTTTTATCTGTTTAAAAATTGTTGATTTTATTGATTCAGAGGAATATATAACCACCTTTTATGATGATATACAAAATAAATAAACAATAGACTGATTATGTAGAATTAGTTTGTTGCATTCATAGTGATGTAAGCGTGCGCCTAGAGGAAGTAAATATTAGTTTGATTAAAATGATTGAAATTTCAGTGATGCTATTTCAGAAGCCCAATTAATCTTGGGGATGACTCTCAATTAACTCGACTACCATTGGATTCATTCTACTCAATTCCTGTTATTTGAGAAACCTGATTATGTAATGTTCATTTTAGTTGTTCTTTGCTATTAATAGTTGAAACGATATGTTCAAATATATATTGTTTTAAAAATAAAACTTTATTCTTTCATGTCTTGACTATTTAGATTGTTGTTATTTAAATGTTGTTAAACATTTTTTTCATATTCAATTTGGACTCATAATGGTGAAAATTTAAAGTATCAGTAAGTTAGTATTTTTTTTACTTGATAACAAATAAATCATGAAGGAAATTTATATCGAAAATTTGAAGGATTACTTGTTTCGAAGCTACCAGAGTTCTTTTTTACGTTTCATGTTGATATTGTGTGTTGGATGAATACAAGTGAATCCAGAAAGTTGTTTTATGCGCCACAGAGTTTGATGGATCAAATTTATCGTTTATACGAAAATACGAGTATAAAGTACTAGGATAGCTCAGTGGCTTATATAATTGCTTCTGGACTGGTGTATCCGAAGTTCGATACCCATCTAGCCCTCTATTTATTCACGCAAGAGGTGAAAATAAAATTTGAGTACATTTGCCTACGGATAACGACGTCATAAGCCGTCGGTTCCGAGACTGTATGATGAGTGATATTCAATAAACTTGAGTTAGGTAAAATTAAGAACGCCTTATGTTCATTGTGTAGTATCACAATTTTTGGCTTATGTGAGTTCTTTCGTGGGACTGACGCTGCAACCTAACATAACCTAAACGAAAAAAAAGCCGTATGTGCAAATGCGTCTTGTTGTTCTTTAGAATATTACATAATTGGTTAGTTAGCAATTACATAAACCACTGAGCTATCCTAGTACCTTCTATTTTCGTATAAAAGATGAATTTGATCCATCAAATTCTGTGGCACGTAGAACAACTTATTCGATTCACATCTACCCATCCACAAACACAATATCAAAATGAAACGTAAAAAGAAACTCTGGTGGCCTCGAAACATATAATTCCTTCAAATTCTCGAGATAAATTTTCTTTTTAGTAAAATGTGATTTCTTCCAACATTTTTCTCCTTCTAGACTACAAGATTTAAAGCCCATAAACTTTTGGATTATTGTGAAAGTGACCACAACATATCTGGAAAAAGTTTCATTTTTCGATAAAGGGGATTAATTTTTTCCATAAAATATAAAAATTTTAACTAATGAATGATTAACGTGCAGATTAGGTTTTTTAAGTTCAATTTAATCTTTCGTTAATTATATATTTTACCTTTAAAATTGTTTGCAAATTAAAAGTAGTTAAACTGAAATCATGCATTTTACTGCAAGCTAAAATAACGGAAAAATAATTTACATAATATTCCTGTTCAAGATACAGGTCACACATCCACTACAAATTTTAAAATAGTAGAACTTCAGTTCTTAAAGCATATTATTCATTCGGAAAATATATTTCAACCAATTCTATGGCCATCTAATACTCTTTACATTTAGTTCAAACAGTGCATATGGTTTACACATATACAGAGTGCATTGATTTTGTACCAACTGTAAAAGTCTTAGCTTAAAGTGGCTTCTTTTATATTACATTATTGTCATATTTACATGGCATTTATTCGTGATTAAATTGTTTAAATAGGTTAGGTTAGGTTACAGTGGCCGTCCCGAGAGAGAACACACATAGGCCGCAAGCCGGCCCCTTGTGATACCACAAAAAAAGAATTTGGGGCTATTCTCCCCGTCCCTGGTAAACTCGAACCATCTCGAGAGGAAAATAAATCTAGACAGATCCCTGATACCAGTGGATGCTAAGTTGTCAAAATTGTCAAAGAAATATTCTCCTAATGCTTCTTTTCTTCTTTGAGCCAAACCAGGGCATTGACAGAGAAAATGAGGAACTGTCTCTTCCTCTTCCTCGTTCTGGAATGCCCTGCAAAAATCCATTCCTAATCTAGGGCTTGTTTTCCTACGAGCCAGTGCCCAGTAATTGTTTAAATAAATATCTTAAGTTATTCTTGTTTTAGTTGGATTGAGAACATCAGTTGGGCTTGTTTCCTGGAAGAGATAAAAGCAAAGGTGTTGTTATTGTCGTTAGGAATGATTACCGAGTAAATATCCCCCACTCCTTTTTCTAAGAATAGGTTACAGCTAACGTTCAACTGAAATCCTTGATTCAGTAGTTCGTTCATTCTATTGCTGTCTGGTACTTATGAAGTGAATGCAATTGGATATTACTACAATGTTAAGTATATAAAAGATTTTTCAAGTACAATTCACTCTTTTGCATATTATTTTCACATTTAAAAATATTTGACAATTAAAAGTAGTTAATATGTAATAATATTTTATTGCAAGTTCAATAATTGACCTGATTTTTGTTTTAAGTTTTTCTACACAGCTCCACAATCATTATTCACTCACTCAGCTTTCATCCTAGCACAGCACATAAAGAAGCAGGTATTAAAGGCGAAATTTTCATCATGTGTATGCTATTTTCTCTGTCAAATTAAACTCTTTTTTTTTTAAATGCTAGATGTGGAAATTATTTCATGATGTGAATATTTTTCATCATTAAATATTTTCTTCTTGGACTCATTTAACTTTCTTCAACATCAAGGAGAATTTTATAAAAGCTTTGAGTTCCTAGTTCCTTATTTAAGTCATTATTTATTTCACTTTTCACTTTACCAATGAAAAAAAATCATTTTTTAATTTTTTCTCCAATGCAGAAATTTGTCTTACAATCTGCACAAGTTGTTTTTCTTTATATAACAAAATGCACATTTTACAAAACACAAATAATGAATTTCATGTTACATTGCTAATACTCTTCGTATTCTATAAGTTATAAAAAAGTTTTATTTACCCATTCTTTATAAAAACTTTTACTTCTTATTTATAAATATAAATTTCGCTATACAAACTCTAGTGTTATTCTGCATGTATAAAATTTGCACAATACTAGTTCCTAGATATATTTGAAAATTGTGAAAATTAGATCACCAGCACTATTATTCAGAACACGGCTAATACGTAACATACAACGTTATGCATAACCCTATATTGTATTTTACTTTTATAAAACACCCGTATTGCAACATATAATAATACGAGCGTGTATTGATATATATGTAATGTGTTGTGACAGTGCATTGTGAATATCTCTGGCCACTTAATATGGATATTAAAACCAACCCATATAAAGTAGTACTCAAATTGGATCAACCAGCAAAAGGTTAGTCAATCAAAAAACTGCTGCAGCAAAATTTAATTCTATTTGTTCAACAGAAGATTTGTTCCTAATTATACTAATATATATATATATTACCTTTTTTTCAGTGGGTACAATATATAAAGCTTAATAATGTTATTTACATGCCTTTCTTTTGTTTATGTGGTTACTACATATAAAGCATAGTAATGTTATATATATGATTTTTTTTTGTTTTGGTGCGTTACAGCATATAAAACATAGTAATGATATATACAACCTTTCTTTGTTTGTTGGTCAAAGCATATAAAGCTGAGTAATATTATATATACATGCCTTTTTTTTTTTTGTTTAGGTTGCTACAATGTATAAAGCATAGCAATGAAAAATGTATGTCCATTTTTGTTCTGTTGTTACTGATATGAAGCATATGTGTTATATATATACTTTTTTATAGGTGGTTAGTACACAGTACTGATGTATAATTATGTCCTTCTTTGTTTAGGTTACTGCTGAATATAAAGCATGGTGATAGAAGATAGAAGACAATAATTTTTCCATATTTTACGGATTTCATCGGTTTTGATTATGCATGATCCCCATGGCTGGTTGGTTGTCCATGAATACACCATGAATGCAACAGATATAATACACCATTTATCCAATCAAGATGCCTGTTCGAAAAGGTCAGTTTTTTCATGATCAGGAATCCACTTTTCTTTTTCTTTTTTTTTTTGCAATATTGGTGTATTAGAAAAGTACGTTATCTTATTCCATTTCAAAAGGAGTACTAATTGCGGTCAGTTCTTCAAATTATTTTAAAAGCTGTTAATTTTTTTAATAATCTTTGTTTTACTATTAATACAGCGTGAGAAAATTTCCGGATATAATAATATTGTATGAAGATGTATCTCAAAGAAGTAGATTACGTAATTCTCTCTGTAGTCATTTCCAAAACTTTTATCACAATTATTAAAGTTTAGTTTTATGTGATAAAATTTAAATGGCTACATTTTTTCCCTCTAAAGTAGTACCCCTACTTGGAGGGAGTTTATTGTCATATTTTCACATGCTGGATGTGTATAATATTGTTACACTACGTTATATGAAATCAATGTTATTTAAGAATTTGTAAAAACTATCAAATAAATTTATCAGTTCAATTTTACTTGGTGGCCAGTTTGATCTTTGTAACATTGTAGTTTTCCGAAGATGGTGTCTTTTGCTATTGAGGAGAGCACACTGGAAGAGAGATCCAGGTTTTTGGACACTGAAATTATAATTGCATGAACCTGAGTCATCAATTTTAAAACAGTTGAAGTAACTTGTAACTTTACCATGTCTGGCTAGAAACATAGTTAACCGGTAGTTGTTCAAACCAAGGTGTTTTTTTGATAATCTGCTGAGTACTGTAGGAAAATATTGCTTGGTGTGAAATGCTTTTAGAGTTGCCATCCATTCCTCTTCCCACACTCGTAATGATCCTATTTTTGTCAACTTCTCAACATATGATTTTGGAAACTGATTGTAGAGATTCTGTAGAGATTTCTCTGTTGAAGGCATTTTCGCTAGCACATCTGCTCTTTTGTTCCCTTCAATGCCAGAGCATGTGCTTTGATCCATCGAATTGAGATTTCAGTAAATGTTTTCCTACTTAACTCAACTAGAGATAATATACCTTGCTATTGTTGACCATATTATGGAAGTACTGCTGGTAGTGTGAATTATAAATCTCTTGTTAATATATATAAACTATTATTTTGCAACCATTCCAGAGTTTTCTATATAGCCATTGTTCAGATTGCAGCTGACATCTCAATTCGATGGATCAAAGCACATGTTCTGGCATTAAAGGGAACAAAAGCAGTGTGATAGCGAAAATGCCTTCAACAGAGGAATCTCTACAGAATCTCTACAATCAGTTTCCAAAATCATATGTTGAGAAGTTGACAGAAATAGGATCGTTACGGGTGTGGAAGAGGAATGGATGGCAACTCTAAAAGCATCTCACACCAAGCAATAACTATGTTTCTAGCCGGACATGGTAAAGTTACAAGTTACTTCAACTGTTTTAAAATTGATGACTCAGGTTCATGCAATTGTGATAATTTCAGTGTCCAAAAACCTGGATCACCTTCTCTTCCATTGTGCTCTCCTCCTAGGTGCTTGCCCTGTAGCCTTGCCTAGTGTTACCTAGTCAGTCCCGGACTCTTCGCCTAATCAATCGCTTCCCAACCACCAAGCAACCAACACCTCAACAAGCCCACCCTCTCTACCACCAGTCAAGCATCTCCTTAAACATAGGCCAAGCATCATCTCTCCTCTACCTTCTCCAGTTGTGATAGCAGCTACATGTTGGTCCTCCGGGCCGAATGACCAACAGAATGTTATGGCCGGTATCACAATTGGGGATGCTTGAGGAGTAGTTGATGGTGCTTGGCCTGTGATGAAGGAGGTGCTTGACTGATGGTGGAGAGAGTGGGCGCTTGGAGCTTAGGAAGCGAATGCTTCCTGTGTTGCTTGTTTGGTGATTGATTATAGATTGATTAGGCGAAGGGTCAGAGACTGACCAGGTAACATTAGGCAAAGCTAGGAGGGCAAGTACCGCTAGGCCGCAGCACTAAGCCGGCATGTACCGCTAGCTACAATCTGAACAGCCATTAATTCTGCCTGATTATTTGAACAAGTCTACATTAAATAAAAAATTTAATCGTTTTGTTGTAAGTGAGTTTCATAATATCTTTATTCATAGTGAAGTTAAGTATAAGCCACGTTATTTCATTTTTTTGTAAAACGCGTTTTCTGTGAATGCCATATTAAAATCTTTTTTTATATGTTCTCATGATACAGTTGTTCACCATTATTTAAGAGTCACTATAACAAACTAAATATAGAGTTCATAACCTTATTTCTTTTGTGTTCCTTTTTTAGTCTTCTTTTATGTTAAATTTCACTATTATCACTCAAACATTATTAACATTAGAGTGTCCCAATATATTTTTATTCCAATCAAAAATTAAGATATTTATGTATTTTAGTGCAATCAGTTATTATGTGGTATTTACTCAGTGTAGGGTAAAAAGCTAATGAAATGGTATCCACAGATACAAATTTAATCGTCTAAACAACGCGTTTCAAACAAGTAGTGTTCTTCCTCAGGCATTAACTAACGGTGAGTGTCTGTGGTACAACTCGTTCGAAACGCGTTATTTATACGATTAAATTTGTATAAGTGGAGGCCATTTAATTAGCTTTTTACCCTACAATTTATATATTTATGCTAAACTTAACTTTCGTGTCAGAGAAAAAAAAATTACTTTTGTTCAGTTATTACTAATATCAGTTTAATTAGTAATGTTACTTACGACAATATTACAAATATTAAACTGGTCACTAAGTAAAACTGAACTGTTAACAAATTTATTTCATAGTTTTTACAAGTTTACTTGTATTTTTACTTGTGAACGTAATTTCAATAGCTAAAATACAATTGTTTGCAAGTTTATGTTGAATAGAGAATAAAACTATTTTAAAAACATATAAGTGGAAAATTTTTGGGATTTTTCTTGAGGCTGTACTGCTGCCTAAAAGATGTAGGATTTATTTGCTTTGATAAATGCAATATAAAGTCATTTCTGTTGTATTATCAAGGTGAACATTTTTGATTAAAGCTGTGATGAAAAGTATACCCTCTTTAAATTATCTGATTTTCATATACCTTCTCATACACATAAAGAAACTATTAAGAATGTATACAAAGGCATCAAAGCTTTCAAATCCGTCAAAATCACCAAACTTTTGTCAAATGTAGCCAGAAACTATGAAATAAATTTGTTAACAGTTCAGTTTAATCCTTGTAACATTGTAGTTTTCCGAAGATATTAGTGTTTTCCTTTTGCTATTAGTGTTTTCGTGTCTACTATACTGTACTTACAAATAAGTTTAACTTGTACATAACTATTAAACTTGAAAGTAATTAAGCTTTTTTACTTTACTATAAGTAATGTGTAGTTATTTTGAAAAAATTCGATCTCGAAATTTTGACGGAATTATATGTTTTGAGGTCCCAAAAATCGTTTTATGAAGTTTTTTCGATGATGTCTGTGTGTATGTGTGTGTGGATGGGTGGGTGGGTGAGTGTGTTAGCATTGCTTGTTACTACGCTACGGTCCAGAAGTTTTGATGGATCAAATTGAAATTTTAAACAAAAATGTGTGTGGCCCCATTGTGTAAATAAACCTATTGTTTGGGAAGAATTATGCAATACGGGAAAGTCACTTTTTTTTTAGTTTTTATTACTATTTTTAGTATATGTTTATTATTATTATTATTATTTTTCATTAATAAAATTAATTGTGAACGTAAATTTATTTCAATAAATTTAGTGATATCAAAAAGGAGTTAATATTTGGTTTATGTGTGTTCTCCCGTGGAGGCCCTCTGTAACCTAACCTAACCTATCCGAACCTACTTCAATAAAAGAAAGATCATTGTACAGTAAAGTTATTCTGTAAGAATATAATAACTATAGTTATTGAGAAATGAATATCAAGATATAAATAAAGTAAGTTGTATTTTTTTCTGTCTATATACAAATTAATGAAACTACGCTGGCTTCCTAAGTGGCTAAACAGAATATCAGTGATATTATTTCAATTACAGTTATTTTTATAAACAAGTACAGTAGTTTAACTGTAACTGTTATTAGCGTTTTTTATTATGTATATTTATTGCGCATGTTCCGTACAAATATTACGAATTACTGAACTAGTACTTATTAAATTATTAAACTAATTACTAAAACTATTCGCTATAGATGTAATATATTTAATATTCTTTATATTCACTATAAATGTATTCTGAACGAGATAATAGTAAAACTGTAGAAAATTTTCTCACGCTATATTAACAGTAATACAAATGTTACTATCAACTTTAATATTTTTAAATGTTTAGAGTTGTATATATTATTATCTGTCTT
The DNA here is from genome assembly GCA_026182355.1 of Hermatobates lingyangjiaoensis. Classification (NCBI taxonomy): domain Eukaryota; kingdom Metazoa; phylum Arthropoda; class Insecta; order Hemiptera; family Hermatobatidae; genus Hermatobates; species Hermatobates lingyangjiaoensis. The sequence continues at coordinate 354,788 of JAPFBL010000339.1, forward strand.
ATATACAAATTAATGATAATCGTACTCTGGCTTCGACTAAGTGGCTAAACAGAATATCAGTCATACATTTCAATTACATTCTGTTTTATTAACATTTATTTAGTTTAACTAAAACTTTAAAGCTTATTTAAAGTTATGTATAGTTCATTGGCATGTCCCTACAAATGATTAGGAACTAGTACTTAAAATGTATGAACAATTGCTCACTATTCGTATACATGTACATAATTTAATATTTTTATATTATATAAGTAGGTTATGAACGTGAGCTAGTCCAAACTGTAGCTCGCTATATGTAACATACCATACAAATGTTCTTAAATCTTTAATTATTATTTAAAGTAGTTAGGTTGCAGTGGCAGTCCCACAAGGGAACTAACAAAGACCTGAACATCTTGGTACCAGACAATTCTGTGATTTATTTAGTATCAATGATTAGTTGATGAATTGAAATCTTGAAATTATTATTTAAGGTAGGTTAGGTTGCAGTGGCAGTTCCACAAGGGAACTAACAAAGCTGAACATTGGCCCTTTGTGATACCAGACAATGAACATTCTACATTGGGAGTCCTAAATTTTGCCTAATGCAAACGTATTTAAAAGTATTACGTTAAAGAGTAGGGATCTTTAACGAGTACCTGACATCATACAGGCTCGGGACCGACAGCTTAACGTCCTTCTTGGAGTGATTGACGTGCTCAGATTCATTCAACTCCTATGTGAATAAATCGAGGGTCATATTTGGGTATTGAACCCCAAACCTACCAGTCCAGAGGCAAGCACGTTGCCAATGGGCTACCCTGGCTTCATATTATTTAAGATATCAGAAGACACAAGCCCGAGTTTACACATGTGCAATATATTAGAGGAATGGGATAATCAGATTTAAGAGGCATGCGGGTGCGTGGGTGTGCGGTTTAAACCCTGGACAATCCAAGTCACTGATTAGCCCCCCCCCCCCCCCCCCCGCGAAAGATATATTTCATTCCTCCACCGGCCTATAAATCCACCTCCCAACATGAATCTAAAAGTCCCTTCCATTATGCTTCGATTTACAACTGCCCTTTCTACGTTATGTTTAACCTAAGAATAATGTTCAAATACATTTCTCATATCAAATACTAAACATTTGTCAACAAAATAATTAAAGTTATAAATCTTGTTTTCCAATTTAGAATTAATATAGATTAACGCACTTGTTGTAACCTACAACATAAATTTGCAATACAAGTGGTAAATGTTATTATAATGTGGCTATGTTTAAGAAAAATAAAGATATTTATCTTATGACTGTAGTGAACAGTATATTTTGTTAAAACTTAATCGCGTATTTATCAGATCATTAACTAATTTGTTACTTATTACCGGGTTTTTATTTTAAATCTACTATAAGTGTAGCACACTAATCGTGCAAAAACAATTGATATGGATTTTTTGACGGATTTACATGTTTTTGCACTGTTCAAAATCTTTTTTTTTTTTGAGGTTTTTCACTAATGTCTGTGTGTGTTTTTATTAAATTTCATTTATTCATTATGCTCCACATAGATATTACATGCTTTTTATCATCTCATAATATTTCTACTCTTGAAATTAAATTTAATTTTATTCTATTATAATATGATTAATTATATTTACAATCGTATAATATATGTAAATATTTCCACTACTAATTTATATCTAGTTACATTTGTTTTATCCCATTATAATATTTTTAACAACACCTAATTTCGTTCCGCTTTCTACACTTAATTATTTTTAAATAATACATTGTTCTTAAAGCTTATTCTACAAGTTTAATTTTAATTATTTTTTTTTAATTATAGTGATAAGGATTTACTGTAAAAGTTTTTCAAAATCTATTTGTTATATAAATTTTTTGTAAATAATTGAAACTTTCACTGCTACTTGCTGTTTCATTTTTGGCTGGAGGTTAGTTGTTTCAAGACGTCACAATGTATTTTATAAATCTCTTGTCTTTCGTGGTCCAGTATTGAATAGTATGTGATCCCAATTTGGACTTGTTGCATTGGAACAAGGACCTGATCATTGTCAATAACGTGGAAATTCTTCAGGTGTGCTTTTGTGCTGCCATGGCCTGATAAATCTTGCAAAATTTTGTATGTTTTCATTAACTGTGCAATCTGTTATAGTGTGGTATTTACTCATGGTAGGAAAAGTATTAAATCTCCACACGAAAAAGTTTATTACAAGAAACGAAACAAAGCTTTTCGAATACTTAATGTTCTTCTTCAGGTTACATCTGGTCTGATGGGGTGACAGATCAGATGTAACCTGAAGAAAAACATCAAGTGTTCGAAAGCGTTGTTTAGTTCTTGTAATAAAGTTTTTTATGTGGAGACTTAAAGAAGAACATGAAGTGTTCGAAACGCGTTGTTTAGTTCTTGTAATAAACTTTTTTGTGTGGAGGCTTAAAGAAGAACATCAAGTGTTCGAAACGCGTTGTTTAGTTTCTTGTAATAAACGTTTTTGTATGGAGACTTAAAGAAGAACATCAAGTGTTCGAAACGCGTTGTTTAGTTTCTTGTAATCAACTTTGTTGTGTGGAGACATAATACTATTGCTAACATTTGTATGCTTTATCTGTACTGCTCGTTTCCCTACATTGGGTCCTAGTGAAGAATGCCTTGATATGGAGTGCCTGTGTTGAAGACGCTTATTTCAGCGGTCATTGGATCAATGATGCTTCATGTAAGATATTTTTAACATACCCCCTTGGGGCAGCCTTGTATGACCTGGGGGAGGGCCGTCTGCAAAGCACGTTTAACTAACTTGTCATCCCTCTCATTTCTCTCTAATCGCACATGAGCTTTTGTTCCAAGAAAAGACAATCCTACAGTCATGTTGATGAAAGAGTTTGGCACATATCCGTCTGATATATTCGATAAGCGACACATTATATTTGTTATTTACTAGACCAAGGGTCTTCAACCGGTGGGTCGAGACCCCCTTGAGGTCGCGAAATGTTTGAAATTGTTTATTTTTAAATAGAAAATAAAGGACTAATTAAATAAATAATTTATTTATTATTAATGCGGCACAGCAATCTCATTAAAGCTACTATTGATCAAATTTATTTTAATTTTCCCTTTTTAATTTTTTTAATAAAAGAACCATTTTATTTTTGTTCTCACTAATGGGTCGGGATGTAGAAAAGTTTGAAGATACCTGTACTAGACAACCTATGGCTACTCTGCTATCTGTTCTGATGACTACAAACCTTCGGTATCGGATTCACACTGTTTATTTCTATTCTTCGTAGTTGTAGTTGTTGTTCTGCCTAAGTGTTACTAAATTTGTTGTCTAGTTGAAAAAGTTCTTTCATTTATCCCCGGGATATTTCCACAGCTTTGAGATAGATGGGTGTTTGATTGGCCAGAATGGAATCAGCTTCGAGTCAAATTGTTTTAAATCCTCTTATAATTCTTAATACCGTCTTTTTTCGAAAATAAAACATCCCCCGAAAATAAATCCTAGCGTGATTTTTGGGACGTTTTAGACTATAAGTCCTCCCTTGAAAATAGGCCCTGGTTAAGATAATGTGAAAAATATAGTTCGTTAAAAATTGCTGTTGAATGCAGTAGGTATCTCTAGCTGTTGTAATATTTCAGAGAATTCCTTGGAAATTCCTTCTTTATCTCTAAAGATCGTTTCAAGGAGGCTACTTAAACAAGAAGTATTCATTTAACGACAGCTATATTGCAAGACATGAGAGATTCAGACCAATGATTCTACAGGAAATAGATTTGGAGGAAAATCAGAACGGTATTCAAAATTTGGATAATTTATGACGATGTTCCAGAAGATAGCATGACAGTAATCGAATAAATTAAATTTCTGTATAAAAATAAATATTAAACAAAAATACGTAAATCTACTTAAACTTGAAGCCCTCCCCCAAGAATAAGCCCTAGCACGGATTTTGACCTAAAAATAAAGTAAGACATTGTCTTATTTTCGAAAAAAGACGGTAAGTTTAACTAATAGTTGTGAAGTATAATTCTTTAAGGGCAATTGAAGGTCAATAATAGAGGTCAATGTTGGTTTATAAATAAAAAGGCCAAGGTCTTTATTATGGTGGTAGACCAAGTCTGTAGGTCTAACGGGTCTGTAGGGCTGCATAACGGGTTTGATGATTCTCAAACCCCAGATCAACGATTTCACACTTGTTATAACTGACAACGTGTTTATAACTATAATGAAAAATAAAATCATAAATTGATTATCTATAATTTGATCACGATGGTTACATTATAGAAAAGGGCTTAGGTTAGCCCAGTGGCAACGTACTCGGCTCAAAACTGGAGGTCCAGAGTTCAATAGTCACTCTGGTTTTCGATTTATTTACTCAAAAGGTGGGTGGATAAATTTGAGTACGTCGTCTCTCGGATATGCCAGGTACTAATCTAAATACACTTGAGTTAGGTAAAATTCAGGACTCCCAATGTTGAATGTTGATTGCATTGTATCACAAAGGCCCAATCTTTGGCATATATGTGTTCTTTAGTAGGATGGCCACTGTAACCTGAACCTACTGAGTCGTAAGACTCTTATCTGTATAACTAAATACTATGGCAATTCGGTGTCAGATTTACCTAGTAGCAACTTGCTCGCCTCCGGACTCGTAGTCCTGGGTTCAATACCAACTGTGTTTCTAGGATTTATTCACGCGGAAGGTGAATAAATCTGAGCAAGTCGTCCATCGGAGATGGCGTTAAGCCGTCGGTCTCGAGACTATATGCGATCTCAGGTACTCATTAAAGATGCCTACTCTAAATACACTTCAGTTATATAGAATTTAAAACACCCAATAAAGAATTTTTATTATATCGTATCATAAAGGTCCAATGTTCGGCCCTTTATGTGAGTTCCCTCGTAGAACTATATACTATGATAATTAACATCCTACCTAGAAAAGGGAAAAAACAGAAAACTTTTAATTTGTTATGGTAATTAATGGTACTATTAATTACCATGTGTACTATTTCCCAAAAATAGTAATATCACGTTTTAATTGTTCATTTGTAATAATCCATGAATTAATATTGCATACAGTATACTTTTGTGTACTTATTACATACTTATACTATGTGAGTTCCCTCGTAGGAACTTTAGTTTGCCACTGCAAACTAAACCCAATCCAGGCTATTATCTGTAGAACTATAAACCATGATAATGAACATCTTATCTAGAAAAGGGAAAAAATCTAAAACTTTTAATTTGTTATGGTAATTAATAGTACTATTAATTACCATGTGTACTATTTCCCAAAAATAGTAACATCACGTTTCAATTGTTCATTTGCAGTAATCATGAATTAATATTGCATACGGTATACTTTTCACAAAATAAAAGTGGCTGCTATATATGAAAAATATTTTTAGTTTAACCGGTTGTTGAAAGGCATTGATGTTATGTATTTCTGTTGTATGTGTGTGTGCGGAAATAAAACTAAAGACAGGAAATAGTGTGGTTTAGAGTAGTGCAGAGTGAAGGGACAGTAGGCAGAAGGGGGATATTAGTGTAATAGGATGAATAGTTAGATTAATTAAAGGTACTGCGAGTGGGGAATGGATGGGGCACCAGAGGAAAGCGGCCATTGCATCTCCCCCGACTCCACAAACCACAACTCGCCTCAAACATACTTACTCTTCAGTATCATACGTATTATATAAGCTTTTCATAAGCAACTATAATGTTTCTTATAAAAAAGTCTCTTATCTCTCCTGAAGACGGTTCAAACCGAAAATTAGAGACTGTAAGTGTGTTCTTTTGAATTCTCTATGTTTCTTTGTCTATATTGAACAATATATATATATATATATATATATATATATATATATATATATATATATAATATTAAAAGAAACGGTCCAGCGGACTTTTTTAAATAAAATAAATTCAAAACGAAGGAAACACACAGAAAGACACACAGACATAACTCATATCAATATTTCGACCATCGTCGTCATCAGGAGGTGTGAAGAGCGAAGAGCGAAGAGTGCCGCAAGAAGACAGGGCAGCGACTGATGTGAGTTATGTCTGAGTTATGTCTGTGTCTTTCTGTGTGTTTCCTTCGTTTTGATATTTATATATATATATATATATATATATATATATATATAGTGTGTGTGTGTGTGTGTGTGTGTGTGTGTGTGTGTGTGTGTGTATAAAGAGGAAAAATATTAACTGTAAAATAGAATGGAATCAGAGATCGGCCAGTTTCTCTAGCAAAAAACCAAACTTCTCTTGCCAAGATTTCGCTTTCATTCAAATATTGTTTATAGCCTTGCAATAAAAGCAAAATATAAGATTATAAATAATAAAAAATTAAACAGACATCACAAAATGCCAAGTGATATCATAGAAGTCTACAAATATGAATATTTTAGTATAAACTAAAACATATATGTTATATATGTGATGAATATATAACAGTATATGATATCAGTGTGACGTCAGTTCAAAGTGTGGTAATAAAGGTTCTGAATTTTTCTGAATTCTAATATATTCAGATGAAATGTAGGTATGAAGACTCTTAAGAATGAGGTGGTAATGTGTCGAATTTATTTGAATTCGATCATATATCGTATACATGATTTAGGTGAAAAGGCAGTTCAGCTTGGTAGTAACATTTATTGAGATAATATTTATTGAGATAAACTGTATACATGATTTAAGTATAACGACTGCTCAATATTTAGTAGCAATATCTACAAGTTTATTTGAATTCGTTTATATTCCGTATAGATGATGTGGGTGAAACGACAATTTACTAGTAATGTGTCCGGGTTTATTTGAATATAACTCTATTCCATACAGATGATATAGGTATAGCGAGTATCCACAGTACTAGTAATGCCTCCAATATTATTTCAAGTTAACTATATTCCTTAGATCTGTTGAAGGTTGCAGCGACTATATACAGAATAGTTGACTACTATCCTCTAGAGAAGAGGTTCCCAAAGTGGTTTCCGCAGAACCCAAATGTTCATTAACAGACTGTCTGGGGTTCCATGAAAAATATTTAGTAAAAACATTTTTCTAAACTTTTTTTTTTGGGTATGGATTTATTCTATATTTCTTGTGAATCATGAAACTGAATAATGATTATATCTATATAAACCCATAAGTTGAAGTGGTCAATATTTTATTCATATTTAGGATGAATCACTAGTCAGTTTTTGGAACTATCTGATTCCCGAATTTCCTGCTATTGCAAAAGTAGCACTTCACACATTGCTGTCATTTCACACTACCAACCTATGTGAAACTGGATTTTCCCTTTTAACTGCCATAAGAATCAAATACCGAAGTAGACATAATGCTGGGGCTAACTTGAGAATCAAACTCTCAACTATAAAGCCAAAAATGATTACAAAACAAACTCTGTATTAAAATTGCTCATAATACTATTTTATGAGTTATGCGCTTTTGGAAAATATGAAAATTAAAATCTTTCATTTTGAGTTTTTATTAAAAAAATAAACATTGCAGTAATATTACTTCTTTAATTGTTTTTAAACATACTTACTATTTAAAAACGCATATGAAAATATTTATATTATTCTAATGTAGTGCAATCAGTTATTATGTGGTATTTACTCATTGTAGGGTAAAAATCAAATGAAATGATCTCCACATATAAAAATTTAATTGTATAAACAACGCATTTCGAACACGTAGTGTTCTTCCTCAGGCATTAACTAGGGATGAGTGCCTCTGAATAAGACAGTCTTATTCAGAGGCACTCATCCCTAGTTAATGCCTGAGGAAGAACATTACGTGTTCGAAACGCGTTGTTTATATCATTAAATATTAATATGTGGAGACCATTTCATTAGATTTTTACCCTACAATATTTATATTATGATTGTATGAAATCATTAGAATCTGGGATTCCCGGGAAAGTTACTGGAACCAAAAAGGGTTCCGCGTCGAAAAAATTTTGAAAAACTCTGCCATAGGTGAATATACCACTGCTCAATGAAGGGCCCTCATATGTGTAATTGGAGATCTAACTTCTTACAATAGGTGAGCAACTATCTTATCTTAAGATCATTATATCTTAAGATTATTTGCATTTGTTTGTTTTTGTTTTTTTACTGAACATATCTATACCTTACTTAATATTTATACTATAAAAAATTTCTTACAATATTATCAGGCAATAATTATTTTCTTCCCACTAAGTGGATTGTAATCTAATACGCTTGCATTAAAAAACTAATATCAAATAATTCTATTTGTAATTATTTACAATTACATTATTATTATTATTTTATTCACAATTTTGTATGTTAAATTGAGACTCGGTTATGAGATTTAGTATTAACATAGAAGAATGATCAATTCACATATAGTTAAGTCGAGTTCTATTATGTGGCTGTAGCATTACTCGAATTGTTTATACGACTATATATATATATGTATATATAGTTGCGTATATATATATAGGCGTATACTCGTATATATATATATAGGTGCGTTATCTAATCGGGATTTTCTAGGTTCAAAAATCAAACTCTCGTTTGAGAGAGAGTTTGAAAGATCCCGATTAGATAACACACCTATTCTATCAAACGGTCGATATATTATTGAATCTGTTATATATATATATATATATATATATGCACTTTTTCGTTGGAAATACGATCCAAAACGGACAAATATAGTTCAATATAGAAAACGAAACATAGAGAAATCAAAAGAACACACTTACGAAAATTAGAGACCGTAAGTGTGTTCTTTTGATTTCTCCATGTTTCTTTTTCTATATTGATATATATATATATATATATATATATATATATATATATATATATATATATATATATATTATTAAAGTTCAAACGAACGCAGTTGGGTTTTTGACTCTGACGAAGACCGCTTATTACTGTTGAAAGATCTTAGTCTTGTTTTCCCATTTCATATTGTTGTTTGATCATTGATTGTTATTTCACGTGTTTACACGTGAAATCTTTTTATATATTGTTAAATAAAATAACGCCCATATCTTGTAGAATAGTTTGTGACTTGTGTCTGTTTTTAGGCTCTCATTCACCTCAGACAATTTTGGTAGCAGTCCTTCCTTGACACACACAAAATTATTGAAAATTACATCAAACTTAGCTGATACCTGTTTCTTAAGAAGTTTCTCAATTTTTCTAAATAACACTCTCGTTATTTCGTCTACACAATAAAGTACATATCTTGTAGTTGACATGTTTTGAATGAAACATTCATCATCAGGAGGTAAATAACTTCTTGGGTGAATCTTCTCGTTTATTATAGATGCGATGTGAAGACAGTAGGGTTTGTTTGTCTTCAAGTTTAAAATAAGTGGTCGTTAAACTTGTGGGATGAGTGGCCTCTCGGCCTGAGTTACTACCTGTAAGGGTTTTTAGATGCCCTTGAAGTGAATTAAAGAGTTTTAAAATACGGCTACCTTTTTGACTTTAATATTTAAAAGTGGCTTCGCTTTTTGAATCAATATATCCTCTAAAATTTTCAGTTTATGTTGGTTACTTCTTTTTTTTTTTATTATTTTAGTATTTGTAACACAATTTAACGTTGTGTTGGTCTTGCATATGGTTTTTGGGTGCTCCGACAATTAAGTGCATGGTGAGCCTTCCAATAGTGTATACTAACCCAATAGGGTTATCATTCCAATGAATGATTCTTTTTGGGTTCACAGTCCCCATTAGTACATGTATACTCGTACACTAGATTTTTTTCCTTTCATGGTGAGCTTATGTCTTGGTTATTATTTTTTATAAACAGACTAGTTACAGGTGGACATTAATAATAAGTGACCAGTGTTACTTTTTCATTTATTTTTTTGCCCCTGACATTATTCTTACAATGTCTTATATATATATATATATATATATATATATATAACAGATTCAATAATATATCGACAGTTTAATAGAATTGGTGTGTTCTCTAATCTGGGTTCAGTCTATTACAATGTAAAATTCATTTTCTTAGTTAAAAAATGCTTACTTCTGCCTATGAAAAAGGTTTTAAATCAAACCAAAACGTTGGCAACGAGAGTTTGATTCTTTATCCTGGAAAATTGACCGAACCCCGTTTAAGTTCGGGTCCTTATGTACACTTGTGGGGGGTTAGCTCCTATTAGTTAGAGCTTTTGAACTCTCTGCTCTTCCATCCGAAGAATGGTCTCCGGAATTGCTTCTCCTTAGTATCATACAGGGGAAAATCCCTGTATCTCTATCGGTGGTATTTTGCCCGCTCCAGCAGAGCACCGCATACCGGAGTAAGGCTATTTACTCAAGGGGTTCGCTTCGTACCCCTTTCATAATACAGTAACCCCTGTATAATCCATCCTTCGGCACGGATCGCATAATACCTTAGCTTGGGACAAGTATCGACCATGGAATAGAAACTAAACTAAAGTTTATCAAGACTCAATCCGTTCTTCAGGTTCA
>JAPFBL010000340.1:0-120000 GCA_026182355.1 Hermatobates lingyangjiaoensis
CGATGTAGTAGCTTAAAAATAACCACTTTACAATTAAGAACAAAAAAGTACTATTGCCATACACTTAATATTATTTGAAAAAAATGGGATTCTTAAACGCCCACAAAGGGCTGTATTTCATGTAGTTTAATTAATATATCTCATGTAGGTGGGTCATTTTGTTTAACTTTGAAGACTGCAGTCCATCACAAATGCAAAAATATGGTCGACTTATGTCTGCTTTTATAATTATAAGGAATAAATCTTCATATATATCGTATTAACTGATAAAAAAAATCTTCAAATTAATTTTTGTAAACAGTTTAACAATATTTCTGTTTGAAGATATGTTTGGTAAACAATTTCTAATTCAATATAAACAGATCTTTTAAGTATCATTTAGTCGATCATTCCAAAATAAATTTTCAGGTTTTGTAGATAATAATTCTTGTATTTGGAATTTATTGATTTTTTTTTACTTTACCATAAGTATAAGTGATCGTGAAAAAATTCGATCTACAGATTTTGATGGAATTATATGTTTAGAGGTCCCAGAAGTTGTTTAATGAAAATTTTCATTGCTCTGTGGTTGGGTGAGTATGTTAGCATTGCTTGTTACCACGCTACAGTCCACAATGTTTGATGAATCAAGTTGATATTTTACAAAAAAATGGGCCTCATAGTGTATATGATCCCTATTGTTTGGGAGGAATTATGCATGATGGGAAAGTCACTTTTTTTTGCCAAAAACCTGTTTTTTGACCACATTTTTTTTCTCCTAAACAACTATTTCTAAAGTTTTGTAAATTTGGCATTATCTTTGAGGGTACAAAGTAATAAATGAAAAAATATTTTCAAGTTTTTTAAAACAACAGGAATTTTTTTTTAATCAAATGTAAAATTTTTGACTTATAATTCAATCTGAAAGCTTGTGAGAGCAATACAAGCTATACCATTTAAGGGATCAGAATGAAACGGTACATGAAACTAGAACCTTATGTGAAGGTTGAATTAAGATGATTTTTTTCCAAATTACTGTTATGAAAGGGGCGTTGAAGTGCATTATCTGTTTTCAGGCAACATTTTTTTGACGCTAAACAACTCATTAAAAAACAAGGAAATATTGCAAAGATATTGAGAAGAAAATGAGCAATTTATAAAAAAAATAATTAATGAAATGTCAATTACGGTGAAGAACAATTAAGCTGTAAAAAGTGATTATTGATCCTGGACTAACAGTTTACTAGCTATACTTGTATTTGTTTAAATTTATTTACATTGACTTAGAACATTTTTGATTGAATGGGCTTAAATAAAATTGAAAATTTCTGATGCTTTTCATGTTATGATCGATTTGTCTCAATAAATGTTCTAATCGATTTATATGTTGCAACCTTGGGTAAAAGTTAATATTAGATGTAAATTTTGTTTTTCTTTGGAGTAATATCTTTTACCTTTGTTTATTTTTAGTATTTTTTGGGTTATATTTAAGTGTGAGGAATGGACTCTTTCCCTAAGGAGAAGCTATTATGTTATTGTCAAATATCCAGTTTTTTCTCTATTCTAGTCTAACAGTGAAGAGTCTAACATATCTCTAATTTTTAAAAATTTCATGGTTAAATTTATAATAGTATTAAATTATACTGGCTTTCAAAAGCTTTCAAAATTTCAAAGCTGGCTTTGAATTTGATTTAGTTATGACAAACTAGCTCACTACAAATATATCTTTTCTCAATATACATTCACAGCAACCTTATAACAGAGTACAGAACGGAGGAAAAAGATAACATACCCTCAGGATGAATTAGATTTTTATTATTTTTGACAAAGGGAAAGAAAAGTTATTTCTTAAAAAAAAACATCTAGCATGCCAGATTTCATTTATTGGTAACCCAGTGATCCAATACTTTTCTTTGTTCATGATATAATTTTATCATGCCAGTTTTTGGATATATTCCTATTTTGAAGACCAACAGAAGTATGATCCCTTGACAGTAAAAAAAAAAAAATAAAGAAAAGATTCTTATTGACTTTAGAATGATATTTGCTAATTAATAATGATATCTTATTCACTAATTACTATTACTTTCATGTGGAGAACAGTGTGATGCTTAAGAGAGCTTGTATAAACCACACATGTGTTGTAGGTATATCGACAACCACATAGCTTTTTTAAGAACCTATACCAACGCCAATAACTTTAAAATGTATATCTTAAGAATTATGCTTAAAACTGATAATAGAAAAGTAAATTTCTTTACCTTTGTAATCATGAGTAAATACCACATAATAACTGCTTGAATAGGTGGTGAATTAGTAGAATTAATGGTTTTGCCAAAATTACTGATTTAATTAATAATGTAAAGTTTACATATTAAGATAACGAAGTAAAAAAATTACAAAACTAATTACATAACTTGGAATAAAATTTAGTTGAAAAAATAATTAATTATGTAAATATAATCTAAAATATAGTGTTCTCAGTAAAATTTTAAATAAATAGTTCCATCTTATTATTATTTATTTATTATTTCTTTGATTTTTACAACTAATTGAAATTATGATAATTAACTATGTAAAAATGTTACTATAATAACTATGAATAATTATGATAATTAACCATAAATTTGCAATATATTGAAAATTAATTTAAAATAATACATTGAAACACTAGTTTTAATAATTAGTTATCCTGATTTATTTGATTTTTTTATAAGTTACATTTTTGTTAAAATTATCAAAATAGAAATATCTCCATTAAGAAACATTAAATTAAATCCTTCTCAATTAACTTCATAATATATTTACTTTTAGCAAAGTTTGGTGCACACGGATACAAATGTTTTAAAACATAAGATATATTATTATCAACCGACCTGGTAAATCAATTACTAGGTTACACTAGTATATGTATTACTTCTATTTTTTGTCTTTTATAATAAAATACCTATTTATAAATTGTTATTTAAAATTAATATCCATTATATATAATCAGTTTTTGTTGAATACAAATCAAATTTTATAGGTTTGTATTTAGTTCATTTATTATTTCCTGTCCATTGCATCAACACTGGCTTAAGTAAGAGCCAGATATCGTTTAAATTGTTTCAATTCATCATGGCGTCATTGGTTCTTTTTTATAGCTGTAAGCATGTTTTTTTTAATTAGATAAAACTACAGCAGTTTAAAAAGTGATTGTATTAATTAGATTACTAAGTAATGAATACGGTGAACTTATTTTTGTTGTTAGTGTATGTGTTTGAAAAGAAAGAAAAAAAGAAGAAAACACCTGAGCATCAAAAAGAAGGTTAGAACACAATTTAAAATAATCTTTTATTTCTTTACTACATTCTGTTGAATTATTACTATTAAATGATGACAAACAAAAAGTATTGAGAAATAATAAGAAATACAGCATTATAGTAATGATAAAAAACAGAAAATTAAAGTCATCTTTGCTAATTAGCATAAGGATTACTTACTTTTAATTAAATAATGCCACTAAAACATTCAAAAACGTTTAAAACTGACACATTTAAATTATTGTGCATTAAAGTGTGATTTAATAAAAGTTATTTCTACAAAAAAGAAGGTAATTTACCTTAATTCAATTTTATGAATCATCTACATTTTATTCAAAGTTTTGTAACTAGTTGTGTAATTTGTTAACTTAATTATATTAATTTTCTAAACAATAATTTATAATTAAGTGCTTTTCTATTAATCAATACCAGTAGATGCAATTCAGATGTAACCTTTTAATGTCAGAAAAAAAGGAAAATAGTAATACTAGTAATTATATTGATAGAAAGAAATATCACAAATATTAGTAGAAATATTTTATATTTATAGTATGACTCATGGATCAGTTTTTGATGAAGTTTTAAGTTTTATACTGTTAAAACTTTGTATATAAACATGTAAAATGATTTAAACATAACATAATAGTTGTTAATAAATAACAAATTATAAATATAACTTTTTTTTAATCAATGTATGAGTACAAACATTAAGACTGTTATTTTACTAACAGTTTTTTGTTTTAAACTAATTTTAATATTGTAGCTTAAACCTATTTTTTTTAAATTCACCATAATTTAAATTGATTATATCTTGCAAATAGTTATTAAATGATTGTTAAATTTATTACTGATTTTCATTTAATTATTGATAAATAAAGTAATTAATTTGAAACATTATTTAAAAATTCAGTACTTTTTTATGTAGTAATTCCTTTGGTTTCTTATCTACATTATACTAGGAGACTTATGTTATACTACTTAATTTACAAATTTATAATATACTATATATCTTTGACGAGTATTGTAGAAAAATTCAGAGCTGATATATGGTATTCCAGAATATAAGAATTTAAAGAATTGTCGAAACTATAATTATTAGTGCAGCCCATAACTCTCATTAGATCATCTCTATTATTAGTCGTTTAGCGTTAAAAACCAAGTCCTAAAATAATTAAATGTACCATAACGGTCTTTTTTGTAACTTTATTTTTGAAAAACAAAATGTTACTTTTAAAAGTAAAATATTGTAGTTTGATAGCTTGATTTATCTCGTTTGCTAGCTTGCTTTGGCAATTATTAGAAATTCTTCTTATGAAGCTTTCAAAACGATATTGGTATTGCGATCTGCCTTGGAAGCTGTTCACTAAAACAGTCACTTATTATCATTTATAGTTCGTTTTTATTATTTTTTAAGATTTCAATTACTTTTTTTTAAATGTTTTTCTTTATATATTTTTTCTTGTTCATCCCTGTCTGTCATCTCTCCGTAAGTTATCTACAATGACTGAGTACCCTTCAATGGGACTTCACTTCAGTCTTTGCTTTCCTTTAGAACGAGTCATATGTTTCTACCACATAACGGACCAGTAAAATATATGTGAATTTTCGTGATCTCTCTTATTTGCATTCTTTTTGTGAGTTTAGTTCATTTAGTTATGCAATGGATTTAGTTAATTGGTTATATATATATATATACAAAAAAAAACTATAGTTTATCGTGTTTCTATTCCACGGTCGATACTTTTATCATTATATATATATATATATATATATATATACGAGTTCGAGATTAATCTCGAACTCGTATTGTGTCCAGTTTGGATCGTATTTCCTTTTATCAGTGAATATATATGTATATATATATATATATATAAGTGTATTTTGGCAGCAAGTCCTCTTTTGAGTATATCTCGTTTGCTAGATTGGTTTGGCAATTATTACCACCACAAAGAAAGACCGTGACGAAAATTGAGGTGATAAGTAAAAAAATTGTGAATATGCAGAATTCAATCGTGCTTTTAAATTCAATGCCATATATATAAAAAGATTTCACATTAACACGTGAAATAACAATCAATGATCAAACCACAATGAGAAATGCGAAAACAAGACTAAGATCTTTCAGCCGTAATAAGCGGTCTTCGTCAGAGTCAAAAACTATATATGTATATAAAATCAAGCCACAATGTGAAATAGGAAACTAAGACTAAGATCTTTCTTACTGATAAGGTTTATAGTTTTGATGAAGAGACGAGGAAGAAATTCCGGGAATCGGAGAAATTATGTAAGAAACAAATACAAGACAAATATGGGGTGTAATTTAACAATATATATATATATATATATAGGTGTGTTCTCTAATCGGGGTTCGGTCAATTTTCCAGGATAAAAAATCAAACTCTCGTTGCCAACGTTTCGGTTTTATTTAAAACCTTTTTCATAGGCCTACAAACAAAGGATAATAAGAAATCACATATCAACATCAAACATATACACAATATGAAAATGGATTGTTACAACTCATGAATATTACAAGCAGAAATATTTCAGAGATACATAAAACAATATTACTTACAGAAGTAAGAATTTTTTAACTAAGAAAATGAAATTTACATTATTTAAAGGAACAACAATGTTAGCCGGACAAAACCTTCGACTAGACTAATAAGATAACATTACAAATAACCTCAACACTGTTCACTCAAGGGAACTAAATAAATCAAATTTCACTAAACCTCAGCACAACACTCCAGAATAAATATTACTTAAATTAGTAATATCACTTCTATGATTAATCGAACTTAGATCCTTTTTAATATATAACATCTCAAGTGTCTTCCTTCTTTGCTCATCTTTTTCTTTTTCTATTATAGTTGTATCTTCAAAATCGAACGTGTGACCTTCGTTTATTGCATGCCCAGCTAAGGCTGTTGCGTTACTTTTATTTGTTCTTATGGAATAATTATGTTGGTACAACCTTTCTTTGAGAAAACGACTAGTTTCACCATAGTAACACTTGTCACAGTCTTTACATTTGATGGCATAAATGAGGTTACTTTGTAACTCCTTCGGTATTTTTTCTTTCAAATTTGAAAATAAAGATTTATTTTTTCTTTTATTATAAAATGCCAGTGTAACTTCAGGTACGTTTCGTTTGAACACTTTTCTAATTGATTGTGATAAGCCCTCAACATAAGGAAATTTGAAATACTTCCTATTTATAACTTCCAGTTCAGCATGATCTTCATTTGAATGTGCTGGTTGCTGTCTTAAATATCTTAACCAATATCGTTCAACTAAGTTCTTCGGATAACAATTTTTCTGTAACAATAATTTCACCCTTTTCTTATTTTCATTTAAAAAACATGGACTACTTATTTCAATAACTTTTTTAACCAAATTTTGGACGCAATTTAATTTTTGGTTTATAGCATGAGAAGAATGGTAGTTCAGGATTCTTGCAGCACTGGTAGGTTTTTTAAACCAATCCGTTAAGATATTGCCATTTTCACCTCTTATAACTTTCACATCTAAGAATGGCAGATTTCCATCTTTCTCTACTTCACAAGTGAATTGTAGACGATTATGAAAAGAATTAAATATATTTAATACATTCTCTTCTTCTCCCTTTTCAATAATTAAAAACAAATCGTCCACATATAATTTAATAAATTTCACCTTCGTACCTAATTTATTGATACTGTTTTCCAATAGTTCAATCATAACTATATTTGCGAGAACTGGTGAAATTGGTGATCCCATTGGTAATCCATATTTTTGTTTATAAATAGTACCATCAAAGGTGAAATACCTTGCTTCACATATAAGGTCCAGTATAGAAAGGAAAACCTTTTTCGACATTCCAACCTGTGAACTAATCTTATTCCACTGTTTATTTACTAAATCAAATGCTAGATCTAAAGGTATATTAGTAAACAACGACTGAACATCTAGTGAAATCATAATTACGTCATCACTTAGTATTTGATTTGAAAGGGCTTGTTTGAATTCTAATGAATTTTTACATTCAATTCATTCTTGTTAGTAATGTAACTAAGATATTTCTCTATATATTTAGACAGTTCATAAGTTGGACTTCCAATGAACGACACGATAGGACGGAGAGGAAAACCTTAGTATTTCAATTTACTTAGTATTTTCAATTTACTGGGCCTGATTACCTTGGTGGGTGTATAGTGAGTGTGTATTTGCAGCGTTATGAGAAGAGAGAGAGAGATCGAGAGAGACGAGTAGATCTAATGGTAATTTGCTATTAGTTTAAGCAAGGAGAATTCTTTCAAAACTAATATATGAAAATTTCTTTTCAATATCCGAATCAAACTACTTAAAAAATTTTCTTTTACAATTGGGATATTTTCATTCCAGTGCTTTGTTTTGTTTTTGATATATTTCTAATGTATATTATAAAAGAATAAAAAGAAATCCAGAGGAAATATTATTCATAATTCCCTCTACAATACTGTTGGGTTTATTGATCCAACACAATAAGAGATAATATGACGTTTAAAACTTTTAGAAGCAAGTGACAATGGTTGTAGAAATTTAACATTCAGCTAATTTAATTGTACATTTAAAAATTTTTAAATATAGAAGTATAGAAAGTCATACTTTATATGTGATTTATATTTAAAATTTAAAAATTTTCAACACTGATAAAAGAGATGAGATTTGAGTAGGTGGTTTTGCCATCCGTCTACAAATCACAACATTTGAGTTATCTTAATGACATTTTCCGTTCCCTTATGTGAAAATGTTCTCTTTTGTTCTTGAATAATATTTCATCTTGGGAAAGTCAATTTCTCCTACTTTTATCAAAATATAAGACAATACAATTTCAAATATATTCGACATTGTATTATCAACTAAATATTGCATTTAACTATTGTAATTGGTGCAATTAATTAATCATTAATACTTAATTATTGTATAATTTTGAGATTTTTATATTATATTGAATTTAATATACGATTCTCATTGTCAAATCTATTTGACGTATAGAAAAAAATATATTTGTTTTTTACTA
Source organism: Hermatobates lingyangjiaoensis (assembly GCA_026182355.1). Taxonomy (NCBI): domain Eukaryota; kingdom Metazoa; phylum Arthropoda; class Insecta; order Hemiptera; family Hermatobatidae; genus Hermatobates; species Hermatobates lingyangjiaoensis. The sequence continues at coordinate 8,326 of JAPFBL010000340.1, forward strand.
TGTGATGATAGTCTATAATAGGTTAGGTTAAGTTAGGTTGCAGTGACAATCTCACAAAAAAACATACTGACACCAAACATTGGCGCTTACTGATACTACATAATGAAGATTTTACTTTGGGAGTTCTAAATTTTGCCTAACTCGAGTTTTTTTTGTCAAGGAGTACCTGACATTGTACTGGCTCGAGACCAACGGCTTAGCCCCCCCCCCCCCCCCCCCCGGTGCCTTCACCTTATCGTGGTGGTGGTGGAGGGGGGGGGAGCTTAACGTGTCTAAGTGGTTCTTCCCTCATGGCTTGAACTAAGAAAGGCACAACCTGGAGAGGTTGTGGAAAGGGCGCTCTTAGTGCGCTGGTTTGGTTGGGAGTTCACCCTTATTTGTCAAATGTGGCTATCAACTCTCTTTTTCAAGGCATTTCTAGCGGGGCTTTGTGGGTAGGATATGTTCTTGGGTTGGGGTCCGTGAGTGGTAGGTCTGCTCGTCACACTCTGGTCTCTGGGATTCCTCATCCTTTCAGCCTCGTTCAGCTAACTCCTATCATTTTCAAGACTTCTCTTGCAGGGCTTTGTAGGGTGGTTATGTTCTTGGTTGGGGGTCTGTGGGTGGCAGGTCTTGTCGATACACCCTGGTCTGTGGGTTTGCCCGTCCTTTCAGCCTCGTGCTACTAACGCCTGTCTTTTTCAAGATTTCTCTAGCGGGGCTTTGTGGGGTGCTTATATTCTTAGGCTGGTATCCATGAGTGGAAGGTCTGCTCACTCGCGCATTGGTTCGGGCGTTGGATCCCAAACTCCTCTTTTCTTCTTCCACCTTACACCTGACTTTCTTAAAACTTTTTCCTCCCCCTAGTAAAATCCGGCAACATGTCTTACCAAGCTTATGATATATTCAGACGAAACTGGTTGTGGTGGACTTAGATATACCTGGCCTGTCGCGATGCGGTTATTTTCGAGATTCTTCTCCTTCCTTCCACTATCCATTTGTTGTAAACTCTGACTCCTTCATTTCCGTACCTACACTGTCAGAATCACATTCTTACAATGTTAAATAATAATTTTTATTTAAGATAAAAAAAAAGCAAAAAAAAATCAGCGCTTGAACCAAAATTAAAAAAAAATTTTAGGTGTTATTTTATTCATTAATCATACTAAACTTGTAAAATCTTAAAATAAAAAAATGATTGCATAATGCATTTGACTGGGTTCAATGAAGAGGTAATATGCCATCCTTTTAATCGTTAATATAATTAGTAAGTAAAAAACATTTGGAAGAGTAATTGTTGACTACTTAATATCCAGGATTATACTATAGATATCATCTCCCGAATCAAAGGACCGATCAAAGGAATAAAAGGATAAAAGGACCCGAATCAAAGGAAGATTAGATGTAGCTAAGAATATGTATCAGATGTAATGTAATTAATAAAGAAAGAGTAATCATGACAGAAAATAAATCTGTAGATCAGTGTTTATCTAGCCGTTATCGTAGAATTGAAACACAAACGTATGTCGAATCGGAGTAATGCCAATCAAGAGTAGAATCGTTCCATGGGTTTGCACTCTGTGAATGTCAAACAATGACTAAATGTGCCAAAAGTAAAAAAAAATATAGTAAGATAAAAACCATATAGAAAAAGTCTGCTAAAGAAACCTATTATATTCATCCCATGTATTTTTATTACATTAAGTAAGTTACTTATTAAATCCCGCAGAAAACGTAAATTATCTGAAAATTGTAAATACCTGGAAAACCTGAAAACCATTTTAAGATGACTAAATTCTTTCCTTTTAAATAAATTCAAATAAAATTTCAAGCTACTTTTCTTTTCATAAGAAAAAAAAATTGCAACTTAAATTTATCTTACTGAATTGATATAAGATTGATAAGAAAGAAAAGGTTGTAAGTACGAAGGAAGTCATTAGGAGGGAGAAGTTATCAAAACTTAAGAAAACAGAAAGGAAATGAGCGGTTTTCAATTGACAGAAACAAAGTTCACAAAGAGATGGTAGTTAGCCGAAAAGTTATTTGAAGCTTTCATTGTTACTTTAAGGCTTAAAACTTTCTAAAGGCTAAATTATATTCCTAATATACCTTTATAATTGCATGTATATCTATATGTTAAAGATGAAAAAGGGATCCAAAACGGATAACTTAAGTTCATATAAACAAAGAAGAATGGTTTAATTAAACACTCACGCTTACGATCACTAATTTTTGGTTTCAACCGTTATCAGGAGACCTTCCAATGGTCTCTAACCATCTCTGCACCAGTACACTTGGTTTCACTCTCTTAGATCTCCTGAAGACGGCAAATAACGACAATTAGAAGCTGTATGTGTGTGCTATTAATTTATTTATGTCTTTGTATAATGTTGCATTACACTTAAACACTTGTATATATAAATATGTATGTATATATATACAAGATTTCGCATAAAGACGTAAAATAACATCAATCATCAAACTACAATATAAAATGAAAAAAAAAGATTGAGATTTTTGAGCCATAATTTTTGTCTCTGACGAATACCACTTATTACGGTTGAACGATATTAGTCTTTTTGCCCGATTCATGATGTGGTTTGATCATATATATATGTATATATATATATATATATATAAACACTAATAAATTCTCGACCGTGTGACAGATATACAACTAAAAAATGATAGATCGGGATGCAGTCAGTTTCTTCCACTTTCAATTCAAACTCTCATTGCCGACGTTTCGATTTTATTTAAAATCTTTTTCCAAAGGCACAAGTAGGAGTATTGGCAATTGAAGGAACTATTACAATTACATTTCTGAACTAGTATTGAAGCTTAAACTATTCAAATGTGTTTAAGCTATTTAAACTATTCATTTGAATATTTTAAGCTTCAATACTAGTTCAGAAATGTAATTGTAATAGTTCCTTCAATTGCCAATACTCCTACTTGTGCCTTTGGAAAAAGATTTTAAATAAAATCGAAACGTCGGCAATGAGAGTTTGAATTGAAAGTGGAAGAAACTGACCGCATCCCGATCTATCATTTTTTAGTTGTATATATATATATATATATATATATATATATATATATATATATATATACTTTTTCGATAGAAATACGTTCCATAACGGACAAATATAGTTCAATGTACAAAAAGAAACGTAGAGACATTAAAAGCACACACTTACAGTCTCTAATTTTTGGTTTGAACCGTCTTTAGGAGAGATAAGAGAAGAAAACCAAGCGTGACATATTGTTGTCAGTAAGTATTGTCAATTAGTAGGTTATTGTTTCGTGTTAAACAGATGTTTACGAGGTTTTATGACCTTATATTATAGACGAGATTACTCCTGTTGCCGAATTATTGCACTACTAAAACTGCCAACTTACAAAAATTTATGTATCGTTAATCAGTTTATTGGTTTCTCATATGAAACAGTCGTTTTGGAGGTCTTATGTTTTCATTTGTCAAGAATTATAGTTTTGTACAACTTTTAGTATGATGAGAAGGTGGTGAAGAATAGAGGTAATGTTTTAAAACTTTTGAAACAGGTATAGGTTTTAAGCGATCTCTGCTGTGTCTCCCTACACAGAATCCCTTACACTTGGCTGGTCTCTTTCAGTCGATCCATTGACAGATTTAAGAACTTTGTCTTCCAATAATTTTTTAAACAAAATAAAATTGTTTTCAGAAGCATTTCATTTGATTATTTTTTTTAAAGAAATTAAAGAATGAATTTGATCATAATATAGTTTGTTTTTCATTTTCTGGGTATATCTTTAAGAGCATGATTTTGAGTGAGCAATGACATCCAAAACTGATTCTCCAAACATTATCTGGAGTAAACTACTACATGGATCTGGTAGTTCCTAAATTATCTTTTTTTTTTAAATTTCTATTTTACATAGTCACAACAACGTAAATGCAACATTACCAGTCTTTCAGAGTCAAAAACCCAATTGGGGTTTTGTTACATTTGAAAGATCTTCGTCTTGTTTTTCCATTTCTTATTGTAGTTTGATCATTGATTCTTGTTTCACGTGTTTATGTGAAATTTTGTATATATATAGTTCAATGTATATCAAACACATAGAGGAATTGACAGCAAATATAGTTCAATGTACATAAAGAAGCATAGAGAAATTAAAAGCACACACTTACAGTCTCTAATTTTCGGTTTGAACCTTCAGGACGGTTCAGGACGGAAAGCAAGCGCACTGGTTCAGAGACGGTTGGAGACCAACAATGTTGCTGCACAGGCGCGTGGTCACAGAGAGTAAGTTAGATAGGAATCAATTTATAATTAAATTAGGAAATATGAAAAAATAATAAATAAATAGTGTTTAACAGGTTAACACTGAGAACATAATTACTTGGTCTTGGTGTTTTAATATGTTAACCCAAAAATATTGCGAAACCAACAAAATTATTGTGATATATTTTATAATTTTGTTTATATATTTAAATTTTATTTTCATTATTAATTCCTAGCTTACTTAATTGGTATTTTGATAATTGCTTTAGGATCCTTTAATGTATTCACATATAGATATTATTATCATTTCAATATATTCTACTTTGGTAGATATTGTTTATTTGAGTGTTCAATTGTGATAAAGAAGTCTTGTTAAACGAAATATTAGAGTTAATGATTAACTAATTTTTTTTTATGCAAGGTCGTGTAAATTGTCATTATCTAAGCAACTCTAAGCTGTGTTTAATTAATAACTCCCTGAATTTAATAAAACCAAAGGAATCATATCAATTTATAAACAAGAATCTAAATATCAATGAAAAGCCTAAATTAAAATGCATAATGTAGGTAATTTTGTAAAACCTAATATATACTTCAGAAATATACCGATATGAAAACAACGCAAAAATAATAAGAAAATGAATTTTGATAATTGAAGAAATACTAGTATATCAAAAACTGTGCCTATTTAATGAACATCATAAAACACAATAATATAAGGGCGCAGCAGTATCTGGAATGGTTTGACATTTAAAATTACACAAGCTCGTAACCAAAATGTAAAAAAAGTGTCTTTCCCGTAATACATAATTCTTCCCAAACAATAGGGATCATATACACTATGGGTCCTAATTTTTTGTAAAATATCAACTTGATTCATCAAAGATTCTGGATCGTAGCGTGGTAACAAGCAATGCTAACACACTCACCCACCCACCCATACACAGACATCATCGAAAAAACTTCATAAAACGACTTTTGGGACGTCAAAACATATAATTCCGTGAAAATCTGGACATCGAATTTTTTCACAATCACTATACTTTACTTGTAGTAAAGCAAAAAAAAAATGATATATGAATGTAAAAAAATTCAAGATAATAGTTTGAAAGCAATAATAATATGATGAATTCTACATAAATAATTAGATATTCAAATTACGTCGTGTAACTTTAAAAACTTATTGATATTTTTTTTGCAGAAACTCTAAAAGAATTAAATTAATTTAAACAAGAAATGAAGAAAAAAAAACTAGTTTGCCTGACGATGAACACAAAGTGTTTGAAACGCGTAAAATAAAAAAATACTTCTTTTTTGTGGGGACTTTGCTTTATCCATTTACTTCAGTATAGTTTAACTTAATTGACAAAATTGTCAATAAAGACAAATTAGAATAAAATATTTTCCAAAATATACAGTGAATATACCACTTTAGATATTACTATAGTTTTAAAAGAAATAGATATTAATTCTTAAAAAATACTATTTAAAATCTAATTTTAAAATATGTGAAAGTACTTATATATTTATATTATTATAATATATTATATATATTTACTAGTATAAGTAAATTATATGTAAAATAATATAAGATAAATGTTGGTGAAGATTATTTCAATGCAAAAATCATATTTCTTTTTTATATTAAATTTTTTTCCATACATTTCAAAAATATTCCTACAATGTTATTAATATCGATCTAAAAAAAAGTAAGAATGCGGATTTTAGACGATTTGAACAATTTTGTTTTAATTCTGTGATTTCTTTTTAATTTTTTTAAAGTTTTTAGTCATTATTTAACCTTCTATCATTAACCAGCCAACAAAGAAATTTTTTTGCCTATACTACGCTACCTCACATTCAAAATTAAACTCCCACTAATCCTGTATTATTTTACGAGTATTACTCTAATTTGGAAGGTCAACAAAACTTGTCAAATAGTAAATTACTAAAGGTAAAGAGTTTTAAAATATTCTGCACTAATTAGATATTTGCGATTGTAGTCAGATGGGAAAGTAAGGTTTTGTTTGGGATTAGAAAGGTGTGAGGGAGGTAGACAGAGGGATTAAAAGCTTGACCAAGGAGATCAGATGGGGTAGGATATACTTTTTGTCTTTAGTTTGAAATAAGTCGACTGATATGATCAGGAACAAAGTGTCACTCATATTCTGTAAGATATTTAAACTTCTAAGCTTTCATATCACCCTAGTTATATATTTAGGGAGGCTGGTTAGGTCAGTGGTTAACCTTCTCACCTCTGACCTGTTGGGTTTGATACCCACTCTGGCCCTCGATATTTGATGTGAGAGGTGAATAATCTGAACATCTTGTCCCCGGAAAGGACATTAAGCCTAACCTGTTTTGATCTATTGCCGTGTACGCAAGCCTTTCGGCCATAACACGGATTAAGCCTAACCCCTAAGACTAAGGGTGAGGTTAGCTCAGTGGTTAACGTACTTGCCTCTGGGGCTGGTAGTCCGGGGTTCGAGCCTCATCTGGACCTCGATTTATTCACGCGGAAGGTGAATACATCTGAATACGACGTCCCTCGGAGAGGACGTTAAGCCTGTAGGATGTCAGGTACTCGTTAAAGATCCCTACTCTAAATACACATTGGTCAGAAAAAATTTAGGACTACCAATCTTAGGAATGAATCTTTATTATGTGGTCTCACAAAAGGCCCAATGATCGGCCTATGTGTGTTCTCTTGTGAGACTACCGCTGCAACCTACAGTGTTGCCTACCTACCTACCAGTTCACTTTAGTCATAAAAAGAGCACAATTTGAATCCAGTTGTTGTTCGTAGAACAAGCTTTCTAAAACAGACCTAGCCTCCGTAGGTCATAGTTCATGAATATGCGCATTAGGACAAGATCTTTCACAATGTTCGTAGTAGTAGTAGCCAATTTCGAAACGAAATTTAGATTGTACTTGAGGTGAAACGGTAACTTTACCATTAGGTATCTATTTTTTCTTTTATAGATTATAGAACAACATGCTCCACCAAAAGGCATTACATGCATTAAAATCTTGGATGATATATTATAATCGTTATTGAGTAATGGTAATGTAACTCACAATAATATAATCATGATAATATAACGCAATAATTCTAAAAAACAATAATAATATCATGATAACATAAAGTAATAATCCAATAGGTGTTGTTTGATATATTTTTTTTTTGTTGGGTTTGAGGGTCTGCTGGAAATCTACAATTCTGATACTCATTGTTCAAAGGAATATTGCTTGTCTATATTATTTAGTCTATAAACTTGTGTTTTTATATTATAATAGAGTCTACATTAGTCTACCTAATGACTCAAGCTTGAATATTCAAAATTTTGCCACACTGAAATATATTTACAGAAGGAAACTTTCATTAATATATATTTCATTAAATTGTTTGCCTATCTTTATCTTCTCGTATTTCCTAGATACTTTTTCCAATCTTCTTATTAAGGACTTCCATTGACAGGGAAGAACATAAACGAGTTCACCAAAACAGCAGATTAAGGAAACAATTTAATGAAATATGTTTAAAAAAAGGCCTGCTCCCTAAGTACACACACACACACACACACACACACACACACACACACACACACAATATATATATATATATAAATAGATTTTAAAAAACCTAATGTCCGTTTTACATTATTTTGTTCGGTAGAAAATGCTTCTAATTTTTTGAAACTCGTTTTTAAATCCGGGTTTCTTTAGTCATGAATTAACCCACCATATTTCTTGTTATTGAATATATTCTTCGACATGTTTCGGTGCTACAAAACACCATCATCAGGAAAAAAACGTTATTAGCATAATTAACTATTACACAATAAATAACAAGGATAACACTAAAAGAATTGGAGTAAACATTACAGTTGGTAACAACAGGTTGCAACGTCGGGTGTGGTGAATCACATTATTCAGTCAGGTGACGTCAGGTTGTGTTATTGTTCATGAAATGGCCCTATATGTTTCTTCATCTGGCGTATCTTGGTATGGTTCTGTACTAATTCTTCCTTCAATTTGTTCTCTTCCTTTGTTTCTGGCTTGTATAAGAATTCCGAACAAACGCAGCTGGTTACTAAAATTGTTTCTCTGTTCATTAATGCTTGGACATTTTTCTAGGATGTAAAGCGCTTCTAGTATTCTTAGCCTTTTATGGTCGTTCTCTCTGGCTATTTTTTTTTTTGTGCTGCTAACTAAGGTTTCTCTGCATATTTTTGTTTTATAGAACCTTTTGGAAGTGCTCTTTAGGGGCTCTTGAAGCCAGGTGCATCGTAAGCCTTCTAGGAAGAGTGGTAACAGTCGATCCGATATATGAGGAATTTAGGAACTCACAGTTTCCCAACTCATATATTATGTTCGTCTGCTTCAGGGGCTGCATTTCTTTCTGATTTCCGTAAGCAGTACTGCTCCCAGCGTTTATGAATATATATAAATATATATACAAGAAAAAACACCGAACGTAGATGATAACTCTTTCTTAACAAGGTTGTTAATTTTCTTAGAAGTAACAGTCTAGTTACTTCGTTAGTAAGTATGCGTATTCGACGAGGTTGAGAAAGAAAAGAACAAAGATACAATATGGCTTTACTGTTTACACATATTTGGGATCATAAAAACCGTATCACAATTATTTTGGGTTTTTAAGATAAATTTAAAAAAATATTCTGTTTTTTTATGTTTTTGAAGAAATATAACAACATAATAGATTAATTTACAATATGCTTATTGTAAACACATACCACTTTAAACATCAATGAAAATTAAAAATGATGACTTTTCAAAATTTGAATATACGGTGATTCATAAATCATTATAAATGGATTTATTGTTTCCGAATAGAGGTAATGCAGGCTGTTAATGTTTGCTAGGTGTTCGAGCAAAAGGCTGCCAGCAAAGCTTGTTGGCCAATTTGATTTATTACTGGTTTTTGAAAAACAAGCGAATAATCCACTCGAAAATTGTTGAGTTTTGCAAAGGACATCAGTCGATTTATCAATCAATTAAACTGTGCCGTGCGAATAGAGTCCATGATTAGAGGGAAAAGTCATTGCCTTAGTTAAAAATAATGTGGTAGCGAACAAATATGTCTATAAAATGTATTTATCAATTTAGTTCTATTATAACAAAATGCTATTTTAATAACTGTTTTTTCTGAATTTATATTGATAAAAATATAATATATATTTGGATAACTACTTTCTGATGGTTAATTTGTAAAGAACTTTTACTTGTTAACAACGAAAGTAAATAACAAATTTATTTTTCTAAACAAATTCAAATTCTGTTTTATTTTAAAAGAGATAAGAAGTTGAAGTGAAGTTACACTAAGTTTAATGAGGAATCAAAACATATTACAGCGGATAATGTAATTGAAATGCTATACCATAATGAAAACAACAGTATAAAGAAGGTTGTGCCATGATAATGAAAAAGGTCTTGGTTTAACTACTAAAAATTACGATACTAGATATAGCATTACTTTTCATGAAGTATACATATACATATATAATGATCAAACACAATAAGAAAATGGGAAAACAAGACTAAGATCTTTAAACCTTAACAAGCGGTCTTCGTCAGAGTCAAAAACCCAACTGTTGGGTTTTTATATATTATATATTATTATTATTATTATATATTGGGTTTTATATTTATATATATATACACTTTTTCGATGATAATACGGTCTCCAACCGTCTCTGTACCAGTACGCTTGGTTTTCCTCTCTTACATCTCCTGAATACGGTTCAGCCGAAAATTAGATACTATAAGTGTGTGCTTTTAATTTCTCTATGTTTCTTAATGTACATTGAACTATATATATATATGTCGGATGTCGGTTGGATTTTTGACTCTGTCAAAACTCGCTTGTTATGGTAAAAAGGTCCTAGTCTATTGGTAACTTTCTTATTGTGGTTTGAACACTGGTATATATATATGAAGTTTAAAATAGAATTGAAAAAAGGAAAACAATAGAAATAAATGCTCTGAGACCTTTCAATTTATGTCATCAGAGGAAAAACAAAAGTAAAAACTGACATTGATTGAATCACATGTTTATATATTGTGATTTTTCTGCACATATGCATATATATAACAATGATCAAACCACAATATGAAATGGGAAAACAAGACTAAGATCTTTCAACCGTATGAAGCGGTTTTCGTCAGAGTCTAAACCCATTTGAAATATGTATATATATATATATATATATACTATATTACATTAAAAACAATGCCATTACAGTGGCAACTTCTTTGTTTAAACTTTCTTCATAATCACATCAGTTCTTTTTTATACTATTGGCTTAAAAATAGTGTAACGTTTTACATAAATTATTTGCTGTAACATGTTTTGATTCCTCATGGGTCGCCCCAAGGCTTAGTGTAACATTTCAACTTCTTTTCTCTTTTAAAATATTTTGATCTTTTTTTTAGAAAAATAAACTTGTCAGTTACTAGTATTGTAAAAAAGTACAATTTGTTTGCAAATTAGCGAACAGGAAGTAGTTATAAAAAAAAATAAAATGGAAAATTATAGTTACATTTTTATTAATATAGATTAAGGGTTGAAGTATTAGGGGAGTACTTGATTTTCTTCCACTTCTTTTAGCCTGCTTAAACTTTAATCTAAGCATAACAGGAAATTAACATTTTATCTCACTGCTTTTAGATAAAATGTTAATTTTATTGGTTTTCCTGAAACATAAGGAGGTTTATCTAAATACTAACAGTTTACTTTGTTCTAAAAAAAAAAAATCTAAGCTCTTTAAATTAGATTATATTTTACGACAATCTTGTTAACGTTGATTTTTTAGAAATATATTATGTTTTTATGATCATATATCATTATCCAGTATTGTGTATATTCAATATTTATTTATCAGTATGGCCTTTATGTAAATGAACAATTTACATAACATTAATAATTGATTGGTTTATATATATGTATGTTACTATAGAATGCATATGGATTGATTTAATTAGAGATGATTAATAACCGTTCATAATTTACACCAATATGATTATATTCTCTCTTTCTCATACATACAGAGACAAATATACTCACAAACGGTGACAAAAAGTAATATTCATAAACTCAGATATACCTAACTTCTATTCAACGAGAATTGTAGCAATATCAAAGAAAAGACTGTGTCTATCTTTGTGTTAATTTCGTTTTTAATTTTTCTGTAATGTCTAATGAACTGTTTAATTTCTTTTTTATATATGGTATATACAAGATTTGTATATATGTTATATACCATATATGTATATGTATACCATACATGTTATATGGTATATAACATAAACACCCGAAACAACAATCAATGATGAAACCACAATATGAAATGGGAAAAAAGATATTTCACCTGTAACTATATATATATATATACAGATTCAGAGCAAGGGTTCTCGAGGATTTTGGTCAATAAAAAATTCAGCTAGTTAATATCTCCCGACGTTTCGCCAAAGGTTGTTTGGCATTATCAAGGCTAAAAAACAATTTATTGAAACGACATAAGTAAAGCAAAAACCAATTCTTCTACGGTATACCAATTAACATAAAACAAAAAGGACAAACAAAAATTCATAAGCAGGAGAACAACAAAAACACGAATACCTCCATACCGGGCATTCAAGCAAAACAAAACAGACAGTAACAGAGACAGTACGTCAGAAAATTACAGAAAACAATAACAAACAAAAGATCAAACATTTAAAATACATTCAGGGGAATAAAACCAAAAACTAACAGCATTATTACCTTTTTTGTGAGGAAAACCCTATTTACATCAGCATCCTACGGGAATAACAAATGTAATGGAAGGTAATATAACCATCAACATAGGAAAAACAATCTATTCCTCCAATATCAACCTAACAATTGTTCTATCGAACAAAAAAAAAAAAAAACTAATTAAGGAGATTAGAATAAATTAAACTAAGACTGGATATATCAGATCTCTTATTACAGGCAGTTGGTGTATTCATGATATTTATCATTTCTTTCAAATTTCTGAAAGTGGGTGTTCAGTGGTAACGTGGTCGCCTCTGGACTGGTAGTTTGAGGTTCAATACACAAACTGGCCCTCGATTTATTCACGTAGGAGGTGTATAAATCTGAGCTTGAAAATCCTTCGGAGTGGAAGTTAAGCCGTGTCGATCCCAATTTTTACGATGTCAGGTAAACGTTAAAGAACCCTCGCCTCTCGACTGGTAGGTCTTGAATACGCATGCTGGCCCTCGATTTATTCAAGTGGAAGGTGAATACATTTTAGCACGTAATCCCTCGGAGAGAATGTTAAGCTCCCGAGTTACATCGGCCCACAGTTTGTACAATATCAGGTACTCGTGAAAGATTTTTACTCTAAATGAATTTCAGTTAGACAAAATTTAGTATTCCCACTGTATAATCAATCTTCTTTGTGTGTTATCGCAAAGGGTAATGTTCGGTCTATGTGTGTTTCCTTGTATATGGGGGATTGTCACTGCAACCTAACCTAACTTAATAACATTTATGGGTGTAATGATAACTATTTAACTTCTTATGACTCCTGATCCAGCCAAACTCTGCTAATAGGTGTTAAAGTCGAAGGAAAACTGACCAGCTTTTATCCTAAACCGTCTCTTATTCAGAATCGAACTCTCTGATAAGGCTTCCTTGTTGATTTTTTACATCCTCAGTTCTTCTTGTCAACAGATTCAATTGTTACTGGCAGCGTCCTTATATTGAATACTGAAGATTAAATATTTAAACTCTGAAATGAGAGAAACAGGAAGGATATTTTAAAATGACTTCTAGGGAAAATATCGACTCTTACCTGCCAGAATGAAGGTCACGGTCAATAACTAATATTATTCAAAACATAAGTACTCAGGGATTATTGCAAACAGAAACTAAAGTATCTGTCAATACTATTCAGAATTTTCTTCATCAGAGAATTGAAGTCAATTTTGGGAAGCATTATACTCACTATAATTGTCAAAGACAGTGATTTTTTCCTTATATTCTCTATTTTTGATTATATATATATTCTCTAATCGGATTCGGTCAATTTTCTAAGATAAAAAATCAAAATCTCGTTGCCACCGTTTCAGTTTTATTTAAAACCTTTTTTATAGGCATCTTCTCCATACACTTCTTATGAAACGTTGGCAACGAGAGTTTGATTTTTTATCCTAGAAAATTGACTGAATCCCGATTAGAGAACATTGATCAAACATTCTATCAAATGGTCGATATATTATTGAATCTGTTATATATATATTTGGGTTTATATAAGAAGAAATATGGGTTTTTATGAGGTTATAAGAAGAGTGTATGGAGAAGATGCCTATGAAAAAGGTTTTAAATAAAACCGAAACGTTGGCAACGAGAGTTTGATTTTTTATCCTAGAAAATTGACCAAATCCCGATTAAAGAGCACACCTATTCTATGAAACGGTCGATATATTATTGAATCTGTTATATATATATATTTGGGTTTATATAAGAAGAAATATGGGTTTTTATGAGGATATTAGATGAGTGCATGGAGATGATGCATATGAAAAAGGTTTTAAATAAAACCGAAGCGTTGGCAACGAGAGTTTGATTTTTTATCCTAGAAAATTGACCGAATCCCGATTAGAGAATGTACCTATTCTATCAAACGATAGAATTATTATTCTATTATTATTATTCTAGAATTATTATTAAATAAACGGTCGACATATTATTTAATCTGTTGTATATACATACCTATAGATGTTTGAAAGTTAGTATTCAGTAATAATGCTCACTATAAATACACAAAAGCTTGATAAAGAGAAATTCGATCGCTAAAACCTACTTTAAACTATTATGAATCATCAGTCTAAAATTGCACTAAAATTAATCAGACCGAAATTTTTAAGTCGAACACCGAAACTGTTTGCAATAACTGAATAGAATAGCAGGCTACACTAGACTATTGATCTTTAGAACGCATACAGAGACGACGTGTTTGTTAATGTTTCTGTAAATACCTTATCGAGCTTGTATAAACTTTCAGGGATAAAATTGTCCAAAGACCATTCAAAAAAAACTAATAAACGGTAGTTAGGGTACAACTTACGTCTCAAGCTGTACAATGAACTTTGTCATGTGGTTTGCCTATAAGTAAAGTAGGTTTACAATAACAAATGTGCTACCCATGAAACAGAACTTAAAACAAAATTTTAAGACCGTTGGATACAATCATAAACAGAAGAACCCGTCTTAAAGTAAAGCGGTTATTTTAAAGGAGAAAATCAATTATGTAAGTGCAAAAAAAATAAAAAAAATACAATAACTATAATTTAAAAAAGTAATGAAAAAATAAAAAAAAATGCTGAAAATATAACTTTATAAGTCATGGTAAATTTTACAGCTTTCATATTAATGGACTCAGAAGTTGGCAAAAAAAAAGTTTTATATGAACAGAAGTTTATAAAGTAAAACTGTACCTCTTTTAAACAGATTACGTTTTAACTATATTAAGGATATCAATCTTTCGTAAGACTATAGAAAAGAAAGCAAATATTTTTGGTGAAAATATAACATTTATATTAAATTTTTGATTTTATTGTTATTTATTTGAAAGGTTCTGCTTGTCGTTTTAGTCTGTTTGAAATAGTCATAGTCAATTCGTTTTTCCCAGTGTCAGAATAATATAAATATTCAAATAAAGATTTTGGCCTATACATAAATTTTGTGGTGCAGTCAATGAATATTAAATGTAGCTTTCAGTTATTCACAGTTGGGGGATATGGGAAAGAGAAGGATGAAGAGAGAGAGAGTGATTGAGAGAAAGTGAGTGCGAGATGAAGGCATCCGTTAATATTGAAAGTCCTTACAACTCTGGATGTATATTTCAGTTAAACATACTTTGCAAACAAATCAAGTTTTAGATTAACTTAGAACATTCCTCTCTTAAGGAGTACAATAACGTTACCCTTCATTTAACTATAAGAAGTATCAATTTCGAATTATATTATACAGATCATTATAAAATGATATTAACCAAATTTTTTCTATATCTACTGAAAATTTAGATCTACTGAAACGCGAACCAATAAACGTGATATTAGATCTACTGGAACACAAACCAATATACGTGATATTAAATCTGCTGAAACACAAACCAATATACAGTGATATTGGATCAATTAGAACAGTAGGTTCAATTTTCAGCTATTTCCACAGATAAAGGTAAATAAAAATAAACAAAAAAATCAATTGGTTTTCACTAAGCATTTTGAACTAGTGGGTTTCATTCATAACTCATATGCGTCGAAGTTATTATGTAATTTCTTACTACATATGCTTGTTCCGCAGAATATGTGTAGTTGTGCATTTGTAAATAAAGATGTTAAAAAAGAAACTAAGCATAATTTACACATTTATTGCGTGATTTTAGAAACAACATTTTAAATTTCTAAAAGATAGGAACTCATTTTTGCAAAACAAGAAAACGAAAACTCTGGAGTGGTCTACACTTTACTGTAAGTAAACATAATATCAAACTTCTTGACAACCAATTGATTTTTTTGTTTATTTTTATTTACCTTTATCTGTTGAAATGGCTGAAAATTGAACCTACTGTTCTAATTGATCCAATATCACTGTATATTGGTTTGTGTTTCAGCAGATTTAATATCACGTATATTGGTTTGTGTTCCAGTAGATCTAATATCACGTTTATTGGTTCGCGTTTCAGTAGATCTAATATCACTAAATATCACTGTATATTGGTTCGTGTTTAAGTATATCTAATATCGCGTATATTGGTTTGTGTTCCAGCAGATCTAATATCACATATATTGGTTTGTGTTCCAGCAGATCTAATATCACGTATATTGGTTTGTGTTTCAGCAGATCTAATATCACGTATATTGGTTTCTGTTCCAGTAGATCTATATTGTTTCGTGTTTCAGTAGATCTAATATCACGTTTATTGGTTCGTGTTTCAGTACATCTAATATCACGTATATTGGTTCGTGTTTCAGTTGATCTAATATCGCGTATATTGGTTTGTGTTCCAGCAGATCTAATATCACATATATTGGTTTGTGTTCCAGTAGATCTAATATCACATATATTGATTTGTGTTTCAGTAGATCTAATATCACGTATATCGGTTTGTGTTCCAGCAGATCTAATATCACATATATTGGTTTGTGTTTCAGTAGATCTAATATCACGTATATTGTTTCGTGTTTCAGTAGATCTAATATTACGTTTATTGGTTTGTGTTTCAGTAGATCTAATATCACGTATATTGGTTCATGCTTCAGTAGATCTAATATCGCGTATATTGGTTTGTGTTTCAGTAGATCTAATATCACATATATTAGTTTGGCATCGTATAAGTAAAATTCCTGAACTCCGGTTGTGTGCATATGTCAAGAAAAAAGATATCTTTTATAAGTGTGTTTTGATCATAGTATAAGAAATATTTTTTGGTACAGTATATTTAAAGCTTGATTCTTGTCTTCTCAAATGAAAATGCTAATTTCTTTCGATAGCTTTATAAACTATACTAATAAAAAAAAATGTAACGTAAGAGTTTTAGGGACTTTAACGTTTCAAAATTGAACATCAATAATGTTTAAGTTAAACTCTTATTATTCCGAATAAAATTTAGCCTAACATATAAAGCCAAAATGTTTAAATTTTATTGAAAAAAAAAAGAGCTTTTCAGTTGTTGAAAAAAAAAACTGTGAATTTTTTTCAGTTATTACTTTTGTCATTTCCATGATAATGTCAAAATTTTAAAACTTTTAAGAGTTATTAGTTTAGGAAAACAAATGTCTAAAAACACCTTTTTAGCTAAAAAAGTAACGTGTCTATTATGTAATCAATATTGCTTCCAAACAATAGAGCACCCACCCATATACCATATGAAGGCCACCCACTCATACATATACACACACATACACACAGTCATCATCAATAAACGTCAAAAAAATGACTTTGGGATCTTCAAAACATGTAAGTCTGTCAAGATCTTGAGATAGATTTTTTGCATGTTCACTATACTTTAATTATAGTAAAGTAAAAATAGGACTAATTTATCCAACTTAGTATTACTAATTTTCATCTGTACTTTTAGTAATTTTAGAAAAATTAAATAATGCATTAAAATTTTTAGAATATGAATTTCTTATGACTAAAATTGCATTAATTTTGAAAATTATAAAATAAACTTTTACACTAAAAAGGGCAATTATTACAGTTTATTAAGAGTCATTTAGTCAGTGTGTATGGGTTAATGTCTATTCAAAAGTTTGTGAGCTTGCTATAGGTCATCCCTTTTGATGGAATAAATTAATATTAAATTCGAAAATATCCCTCACAGTGTAGATAAACTTGGTTATTTCTGGAGAATATTGTCACACATATAACCAACTTTAGTGCTAATATGTATTTTTAGACATATTTTTTTCGCTCCTGAAGTAAAATTTCTGATAAATCATGCCTGAATTATTCTATAACAGTTGCCAGTTTTCCAGAAAAATGTAAAAATTATACTATCATGAATTCTTCATTATTATTTATACTGATATATATCAGCTGTTGCTAATATTCGGAACGATTCACTTCGGTCTACAAGATGACGAGGCCATCGAAATATAGTACTGAGTTTCTGTTTCATTTTTGTGTGTTCTCTTTGTTTATATATAGTTCAATATAGACAAAGAAACATAGAGAAATCAAAAGAACACACTTACAGTCTCTAATTTTCAAACCGAAAATTAGAGACTGTAAGTGTGTTCCTTTGATTTCTCTATGTTTCTTTGTCTATATTGAACTATATTTGTCCGTTTTGGATCGTATTTCCAACGAAAAAAAGTGTATATATATACACTATATATATATATATATATATATATAAAATATTGATAAAAGTATCGACTGTGGAATAGAAACAAAACTAATGTTTATCGGGACTCGGTCATTCTTCAGGTTCAAATTAAACTCTGATTGCCAACTTTTCGGTCTTTATTTAAAACCTTTTTCATAGCCCTACAAATTAATGCTACTGTATTAGCAGCACACAGTATTAATGAAGGCCATAATGCTACTGCATTAGCAGCACACAGTATTAATGAAGGCCAATAATTTTGATATTGATGAAATAAAAATAATAGCCAAAGAAATGGATGAACAGAGAAGAAAAACTCTGGAAATGTTATATAATAGAAAGGACCAGTCATCCATTAATTATAGAAGAGACATTTCAAATTTAAATAGTATTTATTCGGGTGTGTTAAGATAAACATTGTTGATAGATGAAAAATTCTGTTAATATATTTTTGAATGTCTGGTGAAATTTGGTTACCTTGCTTGGTTATTTCAGTTCAGTGTCACGTGTTCATTCAGACTGCAGTTGTTAAAATCCACACATTATTTTTCTTTGTAAAATAATTTGTAATGGAATACTTAGTTTTTCTGTTTTAAAATTTATACTTCTGTAAGTTTTCTCACTAACCTATCGTCAAAATTTCTATTGTAATTTCTTAATTGTAACTAATTGAACTTTTATGTATGTTTGATTTTTTTAATGATTGTATTATTTCTTATATTTCCTCTGTTTTTGTAGGCCTATGAAAAAGGTTTTAAATAAAGGCCAAAACGTTGGTAATGAAAGTTTAATTTGAACCTGAAGAACTGACCGAGTCCCGATAAACTTGAGTTTTATATATATATATATATATAATAAATTCAAAACAAAGGAAACACACAGAAAGACACAGACATAACTCACATCGATATTTCGATCGATATGTCTGTGTCTTTCTGTGTGTTTCCTTCGTTTTGAATTTATTTTATTAAAAAAAGTCCGCTGGACCGTTTCTTTTAATTGTATATGTATATATATATATTATATATATATATATATATATATATATATATTATATATATATATATATGTCACATTTTGAAAACAGAAAAAAGAGACTAAACGTCACAATTATCAATCATTTTGCATTTTTTTTCATGCCAAACAGAGGAGTGAAAACGTTAAAAAGCCGAAATGATCGAGAATCGTGAATTTATTCATTTTTTTGTATTTTCTAGTTGTGAAATCTTATATATATTAATATACATATATAGCTTTTGCTTGTTTTCTTTTTGTTAAAAAATACGAGGATAGTTTTTTGAAAAGTCCCTCGAGTTTATCGAAATGAATAAATCAATTGGAAAGTCATTAAGCGTGTTGAATGTATGTGGGCATATTTTAGTTGCTATATGGTATGTCAATTTCCAGTTGATCATTTGCTTCATTCAGATGGAACGCTTGTTCCAAGAGCATCAGTTGATTTTAACTAGTTCCCATCTGGCTCGTAGCAGTAATGAGCTAGGTAAACTTAATGAGACTTTCCATATAGTTGTTCTCAACTTAATATCAACTTGTAATTGCTCTTCTAAAATCTTTAGCGCAATGCCAAAATTAGTTTTTCATTTAATATGAAATGCCTTATTTGATGTGTTAGGTATTCAATGAAATCTTTTAATCAATGCCAATATTCAGGTAATTAATTTATGAATTATAGTTAACTTGATCAATTTGTTTGTTTGTAACATAATTAAGAATTTTATGAAATATATAATTTTATTAAATAAAAAAAAATTGTTAGTTTTTACTATTTAGCTAGTTTTGTTTAATAGGATAATTATTAGATAATTTTTGATGATTTCTGTCGGTCGCAAAGTCTGTGTGAGAGTCTACGTATGTATTGCACGCATATGTATATCAAATATCCAAAACCACATAAATCCTTACCTGACGTTAGAGTTTATGCTTGTCGACATGTACCTACTTGAATATATATTTTTTTAGGCATCCTCCATCTAGTATAATACATGTTGTATCAAATCTTATTGATCATTAAACTTACACATCCAAATTTCATTAGGAATTATATTACATTCAATTTAACATTAAAATACACTATTGAATATTTATTAATGTGATACTTTCTTATATACTTTATCAATTTATTATCTATTTAGTCACAGAATTTCTTTCTAGAGTTTTAGAACATTATAAAAATCAATGATCAAACCACAATATGAAATGGGGAAAAAAAGATCAAGATCTTTCAACTGTAACAAGCGGTCTTCAAACCAACAGCGGCGTAAAAAACTGAGTCCGGTTTTTGACTCTGACGAAGACCGCTTGTTACGGTTGAAAGAACTTAATCTTTCTTTCCCATTTCATTAGGTGGTTTGATCATTGATTTTTATTTTACGTGTATATGTGAAATCCTGTCATCATAACAATATACATACATTGTATAACTACATAAATTAAACCTTTTAGAAATGATTGTTTAATTAAGGTCATAGTGTGACAAGTGTTTAATTAAGGTCATAGTGTGACGAATGTCATAATTTTATGAAGTTAAGTGGTACACCGGAAATTTTTAAAACACCATTGATTTCTCAGTTATGAAGTTTGATTCGTCCACCTGACATGCCAAGGTTTTTGAGTTTAACTAATTAATTAATACTCTATGTAATCAATACAAATATTAAAATTTTGAATGTAGTCATTGCATCGATTAGTTTGTCTATTTATTCATTCAAAGTATATAAAAACGTTTCTTTTTTAACAACTGGTTGTTTGAAACGTAATTTAAGAAAATTGATTTGGGTTAACATCTGGAGTTAACCAAGAAAATACCCATATTCAAGGAGCATGCAAACAGAAAAAGGTTCCCTTCATCCAAACATTTGCAATACCATTTTTATAACAACATAAAAGGATTTCTTTTTATTATAACAAGAGCAGAAACACTCATCCAGTTGCTAGATTAAAATTATAATCTTAAGGAAAAAATGTAAAGAAGGAAAAGAAGAAAAAAAAACTCAATTTTCTTATTTGAGAAGATATAGATATTACATTATATTCATGTATAAAAGGAGATGGAAAGTTTGTAAGCACTAGAAAAAGTGAGGTATTCTGTTGAATAAGTTTTTTTTTTAGATCAAATAAAGTTTCTTTCGTTAGTTTAACATGCTTTGCAGAGATATTTTCATCAACTGTAAATAGTCATATATAGTCAGGAAACAAAAACATGTTAAACTATGGAATAAAAATATGATTATAGGAAAAATGCCTCAAAAGGAAATTTTACTTATTTTAATTAGGTTAATACTTAAAATGTAATATTAATTATTTCTAAGATATTCATCGAAAAATTAGGATATATGTTGAGCAAAATATTTGGTGTACTGTGGGTAAGTAGATTAAAATGCGGTTATCAGGTTAGAACTTCTAATTTATAATTCATATCATGCAATACATCTTTAAGATACCTTTTCCAACCTTCTAATTAAGGACTTCCACTGGCAGGGAAGAGAATAAATCTTTAATTTTTAGGAAAGTCCTTAATTAGAAGATTAAAAAATGTATCTTGGAATTACGAAAAAATAAAAATTCACAAACAATTTAATGAATATGTTTGCTTACTTGGTTTACTTCGTTCTGCTCAGCAAGTTTATATATATATCGTATCACCGTTATAACTGTAACCACTTGTTACGGTTGAAAGATCTTAGTCTTGTTTTCCCATTTCATATTATGGTTTGATCATTGATTGATATATCACGTGTTTATGTGAAATCTTGTTATTTATATATATATATATATATATATATCTTCATTATCTCACTCTCTCTCTTTCTCTCTCTTTTTCTATATATATATATATATATATTCACTTGATAAACGGAAAGACGATCCAAACTGGACACAATAACAGTTCAAAATTGAAGATAGGTAGCACACAAAGTAAGGAAACACACTTACAAACTCAAATTTTCACGTTGTAGACGCAACTACTAGTAACCCGTTACTAGCCGTTGCGTCTACAACGTGCTTCGTTTCCCTTTCTCATTTCTCTTGAAGACGGATTGCTCCAAAAATTTGAGTTAGTAAGTGTGTTTCTTTACATTCTGTGCTACATATCTTCAATTATGAACTGTTATATATATATATATATATATATATATTTATATATATATATATATATTTATCTTTTAACCGTAAAAAGTGGTCTTAGTCATATTTCCCCATTTCATATTGTGGTTTAAATATTGATATATATATATCAATATCTTTCAACAGTAACAAGTGGTCTTCGTCAGATTTAAAACCGAACTGCTGGGTTTTTGACTCTGACGAAGACCGCTTGTTACGGTTGAAAGATCTTTGTCTTGTTTTCCCATTTCATATTGTGGTTTGATTATTGATTCTTATTTCACGTGTTTATGTGAAATCTTCGTATATATATATATATATATATATATATATGAGAGAGAGAGAGAGAGAGATTGAGGAGAAAAAGAGTGAGATGTGTACGTGCGTGAGAGAGACTGTGTATGTATGTATGTATGTGTGTGTGTGTGTGCATTTGTGTTTGTTTTTTTTATTTAAAAATGTTTATTCTGAATGCTCCATACAATTAATTCATGCATGTAATATCTTATCAGTAATTCAAGTATTACAGTAATTTTCTTAAATAGTACAAAAATATGAATATAATCAATATAGAATATTATTTAAGTTATACCAAAATCATACTAAAGGGCATCAAATTGTAACTCTTAGTAAAATAAAATAATATATATACCGTAATTCAGTGATTGATTTTCTTATTATGTACTAGTAAGATGTACATAATATAAGTATAAGTTTTCTCGAATTATACTCTAGTTTTCTATACTATAACACTTAGTTGGGATGTTTATAACAAGTTTATAAATATTGTTGGTTCAGGGTTATTTAAAATTATAGAATTATATGTATTTTAAATGTTGTCAAAATTAATTCTGTGTTTATGTGTGTATGTGTATGTGAGAGAGAGAATGTGTCTGTGAGTAAGTGAGTGAGTGACAGAGAGAGATATAGTGTATGTTTGTGTATGAGTGAAGCGTCTGTGTGTGTTTGTTTGCATTAGCCAGTAGATACGTTAGTAATCAATATTAGCTAATTATAACATATGAGGTGTACTTTATATTATTTTTATTAATTGCTGAGTACTAAGAAGTATAATACTAATTCACTGTAATTTTGAAGATATAAAACATCGACACCGGTTTACAATTTATTTTTCATTTATCAGTAATTACAAGAAATATCCTTTCTAGTTTCTTATCCTTGTCTAAGTTTCAGCTCATGTTTGAATGTTGTAATCGTCAGAGAGAAAAATAAGAACCAGTCACATTTGTCTCAGGTGGCTGAACTTTATTTTGTGATTTTGATAAAATTCGTAACAGATCCAAATATCTTAGTGTTGTACATTCTTTAAATTTTATGGTCTATTTTATACATTAATGTGGAGTAACCAAGTTTTTGTAAAATTCTATTCCTTCATCCAAATATTATTAAATTAAAATAGTTTAAGAGAAGGGCAGATAAAATGAAAGAAAAACAACACTGCGAAGTGCAACATCCCATACAATCAATAAATCAACAAAGATTTTTGATCTGACCAATGGCATATTGTCAGATTTCTGTAAGTTAACATTACTTGTGAAAGTTTTTATAAAAAAAATGATGTCAATAATAAATCATTCACTCATCAATGATTAAATAATTTTTGTATTCGAAATATATGGTATATATGGTAGTATATGTATACCAGTTTAATTAGAATATAATTGCTATATATATATTTTTTATATTTTCCTCACGTGTAGCAACCCTACCATGTTTGAGTTTATTTTTGTAATAGTTTTCCTTTTCAATTACTGGTTTACTCTTACTTTTATATAAATTTGCAATACATTAAAATATAATACAACATATATCTATATATATAAAAAGATTTCACATAAACACGTGAAACAACAATGAATGATCAAACCACAATATGAAATGGGAAAACAAGACTTTCAACCGTAACAAGCGGTCTTCGTCAGAGTCAAAAATCCAACTGACACTGACGGGTTTTTAACTCTGCCTTCAATTTCAATTCCTCTATGTTTTTTCATATACATTGAACAATATATGTATATATATACAAGATTTCACATAAACACGTGAAACAACAATCAATGATGAAACCACAATGAGAAATAGAAAAAAAAAGGAGTAAGATCATTCAAACGTACAAAAACCCAGTTGGGTTTTTGACTCTGCCGAAGACCGCTTGTTATGGTTGAAAGATCTTAGTCTTTTTTTCCCATTTCACAGTTTGGTTTGATCATATAATACAATATATTTACATAGGTTAATTATAACTCATTAATTTTTATGTTATTTATAAATCTGAAGAAGTCTTTGGTATACTTAGTGACTATATTTTTATTCTTATCAGGCCACATTTCAGCTTGCAGGATAATATTTGTTATCAGTTGTTGTCTTAGATTATCTAAGTCTGGGCAGTTAATCATTACGTGTTGAAAGGTCTGCTCTTCTTCCCCGCAGGGACAATAGGGCGAGTCAATATGTCTGAATCAGTACCAATATGATCTGCTTGTTCAGTGCCCTGTTAATACTATACGTAGTCTTGTACGTATGATTAATTTTAATATGTTTTATAATATTTGGTTTTACTGAAGTATGTTTTTTGTCACCTCCCCTTCTGTTGCATTGAGCCACATCTTATTCCATACGTCTCTGCTTTTAATGTTTTCCTGTCTTTTAATATACGTCAAAGGTACTTTAATGTTTACTGTTGCTATTGATTCGTCTTCTGCAGCTCTTTTTGCCAATTCATCCGCTCTTTCATTTCCTTCGTGTACAGCATATGGTCTTATCCATAAAATAGAAATTTTCCATTGATGCAGAATTGCTATATATATGGTACTCATAAGATGAAAAACCTATTTAACGAAATATAAACAACTCACAAGAAAATATAAAAAATTAAAATTAATAATTCATTTAATCAAATATGTTTAATTGAAGATACACTGTTAAAATATATTTTTACATAATAATAATATATTATTATTCCAAGATAGTACAATTTAAGGTAACAAATGTTAAAGGCTTCCGGTTTTGAAGGTTTTGTAACACATATATATTTAAATCTTTGAAAACTTAAACGAGCCAAGAAGTTGTTAATCGAATGAAGTAAAAAGGGATTAGACAGCAGATAGAAACTTTTTATTATGCTACAAGTTAAGGTTTTAACTAAACGGATTTAAACTAATATCATTCTATTTTTTTTTTATTTTAAGTAAACTTTTTGAAGAAGTTTATACAAAGAGAATGGACAAGTAGAAAAGATCGTTTTATTTCTTTCTGCTTACTTTGTCCAGGTTTAGTTCGTTTTTATTATAAACTTTTTTTTTAGTTTCTTAACCAAATTAAAAAGCTCAAAATTTTTTTAAAAGTATGTGTAGAATTCTTTATTTTAGTCATAGCGTTTCATTGGTTTTTTTGTTTCTCGAGACAATTCGTTTTAATGCTTTATGTACTTTCAGTACGATATCAAATTAATTGTTATTATATCAAATTGACATGTGTTAATAGTAAATTGAAATATTTCTGTGTTATTATAGCAACAAGTTTAAAGTAAAGTATACCAATTGTAAATACATACATCGAAACTGGTAATGCAAAAAAAAAGCCAATAATCGCTTTTGTATATAGGTATATCAATATTATTTGTTTATTAGAAACTTGTATATAGACCTAGAAAAATTATATAATTTTGAGTTTGTAAATTTCTTATTCTGGTTATATATTTATGTAGTCAAAAGATAAAAGATAGTTCTATCTGTTATTTCTATGGATTCTTTGTGTGTAGTTTGCCTCTTTTTCCAAAGTGTTTTCATATGCTCGCACACACACACACACACACACACACACACACATACACACACACACGCAGACACACACGCGCAGACACACACACACACGCACACACACACACACACACACACACACACACACACACACACACACACACAAACATACACACAGTGGGAAAGTGTACAAATTATTATAAGAAGGCAAAATATTGGTTTAGGAGGACTCAAAGCGTTAAATCCTACCAAATTAGTGGAGTAATTTTTTTCTGTAATCGCACGCACACATACACACACACACACACACATACAGGCACACACTCTTCTAGAAAATCTGATCAATTTCAGTTCTTGATATTTATTTATCTTGGATATATATGTAATTTCCTTCTAATACCTTAACTCTTTGGTTAGAAGATTGACGCAAGACAATTGCTAAAATAACAGAATTGAATATGTGTCAGTTTTCAATGAATTAACCACAAAACGAACTTTGTATTGCTTCCGTCACCGATCCAACGAATCCAATGAATACCGAAAAGTATTTACATATACCCGTATCTTCAATCATATATAACTAAGAAAAAATGGAAAAGCATTCCTCTATTATACCTTATTAGAAATACAGCCATTTATTTATCCATGATGAAAAAAATATAGATTTTTTATTTAAAGGAAATTAAGTTTTGTTATTTTACTGTAAAAGTTATATTCATAAATTATTTTCATGATGGTACAGCATTAACTTAAATAATAAAAGTACTAACAAAAACAATCGCGAATAAAAGGAAAATAAAAAACATTAAATATGATCAAAAGCTGAGTCAGGGACGAAGGTTGTAAGAAAAGTAAGAAGTAAGATTGTATTTCAGAATAAATTGACAATTCCCTTACTGGAAAGAAAAAATTATTGCTAACTAACAAAAAAGAAAAGTAAAGTATGTTTTGTTCATTCAAACAGTTTTTTTTACCAAAAAATCTTGAGTTATGGTTTATATAACTTAATGATCAATAACATGATATTTATAATGGAGCAAGAATGCTCCATTGGAGCATTCCAATGCTCCAATATATATATATATATATATATATATATATATATATATATTTCAATGTCCTCGTCATCAGGAAGATAGCAGTGAGTTTCTGTTTCATTTCTGAGGGTTCTTTGTGTCAATATAGTTTAAATATATAGAAATACACATATTTGCTTATATCTTTTTATGAATTTAATATATATAATATTTATCTCCATAATATTTTACTTGACCAAAACAAAGACTTGTATTTCTCTTTCAAAATATTACGCCCACTTCAATATCAATTTAATACAAAAGTTGCTATCCAGATATGTTTTAGAGAAAATATATTTTCTAAGAATAGTAGAAAAAAATAACAAGAAAATGATTAGATGATTAAGTATTTACTTCTTATGAAATACAATCTCTTTGTATAATATTTCTAACTCAGTTTTATTGGATTATCTGTTCGGTTTCTGTTAGTTTTATTGCTATATGACTAAGATATGAAAGGCACTAAAGAGTTAAGATTGCTGGGAGTTGGGACATTTATGACTTTCCTTCCAGTTATAATAATATAAAGTGATTAATAATTAATTTTTAAGTCGGCAAGTATGAGTTATGTTTTACTTTCTAGAGGGCTTACTTTAGAGAACAGAGGCTTTTATAGATCCGGATATGCCATTACTTCACAAATAGTATTTGTAATAGATAGCAAGTAAATTAAAGTAGATGGATTAGAATGCCAGAAATGAATCATAATTTTCAAATATATATTGATGATTCTTTTAACTAAATATTGTTAGATGGATTGAAGTATTAATAAGCATACATAAAATACATATTTTTTACCAGAATTGATTTCAGAAATATATTAAAATAAATTAAGTAGAGCAGTAAATAATTTTTTATGACACTATTTTTTATTTTCTTTTTTTATAGAATAATTTTATAAAAATTATTTGTAATTAAAATAAACCAGTATTTCTTTGATGGGTAAAAAGCTAATAAAATAGTTTCCATATATATAAGTTTAATAGTTTGAAAACGCGTTTCGAGCATGTACTGTTCTTCTTTAGAAAAAAAAATAAGAAATACAATTACTTCAGCGAGTTAAAATTGTATTTTTTTAGTTTTATGCCTCTAGAAGAACAGTATGTGTTCGAAGGGCATTGTTTATACTATTAAACTTGTACATGTGGAGATTATTTTATTATCATTTTACACTACCATAGAATGAGTAAATACCTCTTAATAACTGATTCTACTAGCTTAGAACAAGTATTTTAATTTAATTACTGGTTTATTTTGAGAATTTACTAACATGTAAGAAATGCTTGCATCCAACATTTTTTTGTTGTATATAAACCTTTTTTATTAGTTTATGTAAAAAATGCTTCGGTAAATGTAGTTTTTTTTGGTGCTTTGAAAACAGTCTTCACATGGAGTGTAACAAATCTTTGCAACAATGAGTTATCTTTTACGAACTTTTATTACTCGTGTTAATTATATTTTCATTGGCCTCTAGAAAAAAAATCTATTTTTGGATTAATTCTTTCAAAATAAAGAAAAATCATATATTTCGTTTTAAAGAAAAGGACTTGTTTAATGAAAAGGTAAACTGTTCTGTAGCATTAACAAATTTCAAAAATTGGGAGCCATTATTGTGTCCATTGCTGTACCTTTGATTTAAAAGTGATTTTACTCATGAACAGAAATATATTGTACTTTAAGACTAAACTAGTTTGGTTTATTAAAAAAATTGTTAGAAGTAGTTAGGTAAGGAGTTTATCAACTTGGATGAACTGTAAGGAAACATGAAGGAGCATCTGAATCAAATCTAGAGAGAAGTGACATCCATGGTAACTATGAGTGCTGGGGCTTGGTAGCCCCAATGTCATGCTGAGTTAGCATGTCATTTTGCTTTCACTGTGGACAATTTGCGCCAGTATACAATCTGTAAAACCCTTCATGTGACTGTCATCTTCCTATTTGACTACTTTTTCTCCTGCAGATGCAAAATTAACAGGCAAACACTGAAAATGTGCTATAGTGATACGTTTCCTTTCGTGTTTTTTTTACTTTACTATTAGTAAATTATAGCAATCGTAAAAAAAAATCAATCTCGAGATTTTGACGGATTTACATGTTTTAACGTCCCCAAAGTTGTTTTATGGAGTTTTATGATGTCTGTGAGTATGTGGGTGGGTGAGTAAGTTTGCATCAAAAAGCACACGCTACAGTCCAAAATCATTGAATCAAATTCATATTTTACAAAAAAATGGGTCTCATGGTCTCGAAGAATTCTATTGTTTGGGAGCAATTTGCATAATAAGAAAGTAACTTTTTTTGCCAAAATGTTTTTTTAGACAACATTTCTTTCTCCTAAACTGCTACCTCTAGAGCCTTGAAAATTTGGCACTGTCTTGGAAACTGAAAAAATCGTCAGATTTTTTTCTTTCAGCCTTAGTAGAAATTAGTATTGTAGCTTGATGCGTGGTGAATTAAGAAAAAAATTTATTTATATATTTTTAAGTTTTTGCTGCTTTATACTGATAATTTACAGTTTATAAAGCTGATGGCATTAACAAAATCAGACATTTGATATATAAATTATTAGTCCGGAGACAATTTTCTAAATCTAAGTGTTTCTTCTGCTGATATCTCTTTTTCCCCCAATTCTTTTTCCAGTTAAAATGTTTCCCTTGGGGTCCTTATTCCTCCTGAGGGAGTGTAAAGACCTTCTTGTCACAATCATTGGACTAAAGACTTTCCTTTACTCATTGCATAAACGATTTCTTAAGCTTCCTTAGCTTAAATTTAAAGGAAAACTATTATTCATAAAATATAACATTACATTTTAACAACAAATTTCTTATTAATATAATCAAAACAATCAGACTTACTTTGGAAAATGTAAGTAAGTAAGTAAATAATGTATTCCTTAAATTAAGGAAAACATATATGATTTTTAGTTAGTTTTAAACTAAAATTTGATCAACTCCATTAGAAGATATATTATCAATTTTTTTTTAACATCAGCTGTTCTTTATTTTATATTATTATTTATACTAATTATATATAGGGGGGCCAGGCTGGCTCAGTGGTTACGTGCTCGCCTCTGAACTGATAGGACCGGGGTTCGATCCTCACATGGCCCTCGATTTATCCACGCGAGAGGTGAATAAATCTGAGCACGTTGTCCCTCGGAGAAGGACGTTAAACCGTCAGTCCCGAGCCTGTACGATGTCAGGTACTCGTTAAAGATCCCTACTCTAAATACATTTGAGTTAGGCAAAATTTAGGACTCCCACTGTAGAATCAATTTTCATTGTGTGGTGTGGTATCACAAAGGGTCAATGCTTGGCCTACGTGTGTTCCCTTGTGGAACTGCCACTGTAACCTAACCTAACCTATACTAATTATATAATGTAGTGAAAGTTTAACTGATATAAAGAAGTTTTTGGTAATCTGATGACGACACATGTCGAAATATTAAATTTGGTTGCTTTAGTGGGCGAGTTGAGATTTTTTTTTCTATTATTTCCTGAAGTTGGTCAAATTCCAAAATTAGGAGAAAGTTGAAAGTTCGATATACAATTCAAAATTATTATGTAATATTTAATATATAATTTTAATGAATAATTAAAAAAAAATCAATTAATAATGACTGTAAATCTAGATATCTTACTATTACCGCTGGTATTACAGTTTACATTTAACAGAATATTTATAAGAATTAATTGACTAGAAAATATAATGAAATAAAGAAACCAATATTTTGTTATGACTATTTGACATGGAAATACATGCAGATGTTACTAGACTTTGAAGTTAAGTGGACAGGAGAAATATATCAACTTTTCAACCTTGAAGTTATGAAAGAGGGATAAGCTATATGTGAGGATATTGCTGATTTGAACTTCAGAATATTATATTCAAGAACGTAAAAAAAAAAAAGAAGAGATCATAGAAAACGGGATGTGGAAGAAACTGAATAATCTATACGAAGGAAAGATTTATCTACTGTCGGCAAAAGAGAGAGTTGTTACATCTGGAACTGGCAGAAAAAAAAAAAAAAGATTTATCCTTCAGGCCTAAAACGAAGTTTTTAGTAAAAATGTATTGTAAAATATTACATCAAATTAAAAATTTAAAAAGAAATAGACATTTTGTAATTATGAAGAAAAAAACAATTGACTTATACATTTGGTGTTATTTTTAACAATTATAATAAAAATTAAAGTATTATAATAATCATATAATAACAGAAGTTGATATAAACTTTTTGTTGAGGAAAAATGGTGTAAAATATAAGGAGAGATAAGTAAAGTTTCACATATATGTATAGATTTAAGAACACTATTTTTCTTTTTTATCGAGGTTTGGTCTAGCTTTAATAACTCAACACCTTTAAGTTGACGTTTCGTCTATATTTGTAGACATCTTCAGGGCTACATCAATACAGAGTATAATTACAGTACTATGAAACATAATTATATTACATTATTTAATTAATATACATAATTACCTTGGTATTTTTCTATTGTTAGAAAACAACTACATAACGGTTTGTGTTTAAATCAGCTAGTGTGCTGCCCTAGTGATAGTTTTTCCAACCTTCTAATCAGACTTGATAACTCAAAAGAACCCTAAAAACTCATTAAGACTATATCAAAAAGAAAAAAAGCACCAGGAAACTACAACCATACTTATTAATATTATTAATTAATAAATACTAATTAATATTAATATTATTAATATTAATATATTAATTACTAAGTAATTAAGTATATTACTTAGTAACTAATAAATATGGTATACCGTCAAATATTGTATTGGCAATTAACATAATTGTCAATAAGATAAATAATTGTTAACAATTAAGAATTGACAATAAGATAATTCTTCTCATGTACCAAGACTTTATAAAATTACAGGATAGACAGTAAGGCTTCAAACAGAAACACAGCTGTACTCACCCCCTACGTCTGACACTCAACTTGACACACGAGGCTAAGACTACAAAACAAACAACGGGAAAAGTAGCTTTAGACATATCCAAAGCATTTGACTGCGTATAGCATAAGGGGATGATATGAAAACTGGAAGCCCTAGAGTACCCAAGGTGTTATTTAAGGATCATATCGTTCTACCTCCTCGGAAGATTCTCTAGGGTCTATTTAAACGAGGTGTACTCCACACTATCCCAAATGCAAAAAGGCGTTCCCCAAGGCTCCTGTCTAGCCCCGGTTATATTTAACATCCTCATGCTAGACTTCCCTAGCATAGAATCTATCAATTGCAAGTCAAGGAGAAAGAAGACTATGCAAGCCCTCTATGCAGATGATGTTCTCTTTGTCTTTCGTTCGTACTTCTCACGCACACTACAGAGACACTTACATAAGATAAGTGAACACTTAGAGAGTGGCACTTGGAGGATGCATGTAAATACACACGAAAGCAAAGTGCTCATCATATCTTGACGAAAACCACAACACCAACCAACACTATACATCAATAGCACTCTCCTATAACAGACCAACAGAATCAAGTACTTGGGTTTGACTATTAATAGCAGTTTGTCAATGAGGAGATGGCGCTGGCGTAGACAAGACCTACGGCGTCAGAAATGAAATATACGTGCTTCTCAAGACTGAATCACCACTCCCACTCAGGACCAGGATACTAATGTACAAGGTATTAATGCGACCGGTGCTCAGTACAGAGCTACAGCCTGGAGACCAATAGAGGGCCCAGGAATAAAGGCGATCTTCTACTTCCAACATAGGACCCTGTGCTTGATTCTGAATGCCCCTTGGCATGACATGAATAAGCAGCTCTACAACTTGTTCCAAATCGACCATCTCCTTCAATTTATTACCATCCTGGTGACAGCAAAGACTTAAAAAATAGAGAATCAGAAAATGCTACCCTTGCTGGCCTGCCTGCTGGGTCCAATCAGCGCAGAGAACACGTAAAGGAAGCTCTTATATTACAAAATAGATTGGTTACATTGCAATAAAGCTGAGTGAATTAAAATACAACATACCTGATCACGTCGGTAAGGTTGTCAACAAATAATGTTTAACTTGCTCTCAGTATTTACCTGAAAAATAAAGGTATATTATTTACCAATTTTATATTAATAAAAAAGCATTTAAATATTCTTAAACATATATCTCTATTTCAAAAGATTGATATATATATATATATATATATATATATATAATATATCAGTTGGATTTTGACTCTGACGAAAACCGCTTGTTACGGTTGAAAGATCCTTGTATTGTTTTCCCATTTCACATTGTGGTTTGATCATATACATATATATATATATATATATAGTACAATATAAACAAAGAAACATAGAGAAATCAGAAGAACACACTTACAGTCTCTAATTTTCGGTTTGAACCGTCTTCAGGAGAGATAAGAGAGGGAAACCAAGCGCACTGGATCAGAGACGGTTGGAGACCAACAGTGTTGCCGCATGCGCGCCCGTTCACAGAAAATAAGCTAGACAGGAATCAATACGTTTTGGAACGTATTTCCAACGAAAAAAAGTGTATATATATATATATATATATATATATATATATATATATTATGTGTGTGTGTTGTGTAATACAATGTATTATATATAGCTGTATATGTTCAAAATTAAAATTTATCAGTACCTACTCAGTCAGCTCTTGAAGTTCAAATTAAACTCTCATTGCCAATGTTTTGGTTTTTATTTTAAATGTTTAAATGTTAAATGTTTTAAACCCAAACAATTGGTGAATTGGTTTTTAAACGCAAAAATTCAATTTGGTTTTCGAATTTTGACGAAGAGCATTTGTTGTGGTTAAAAGATCATAGTCTTTTTTTCCCATTTACCATTGTGGTTTGATATATTTTATAGTAATTTGTATATTTAGACCTGTGGAATGTGCAGTGTAGTGAATTAATATAATTAAGTATGAAAATCTAAAATTTTCTGAAGTTCCTTAAAGTAATGTTTCCGGAGAACAGTAAGTACTATTGCAAATATTAGGCTAAGTTTAGGTTATATTGCAGAAGAAGTTATCACTTGGAAGCCTTATTCAAATTTGCCTAGTCCATTTCTCATAAAGTCCAATTCTTTGGTGTTTACATTGAAATTAGATCTAAAGCTTATAAAGACAGAATCATTAAATATGTTAAACTTTATAAAAAATGGACAGAGAAATTTCGAGCAAACTGCTAATTACTCTGCTTCTTCCCCTATAACAACCTAGGTTATTTTAATAATTATCTTATCTCTCTTTCTATTCAAAATATTTTATTAAATACTATATATTAAAAAAATACAATTTTTTAACAAAATTAGTTTAAAAATTATATACTAAAGAGACTCATACACGGGGTACACTTAAAAAATCTAAATTATGGCTTAAATGATTTCAGGAGGAAAAAAATTCTCGGCAAAGTGGCACCTGCCAATGAATATAGTGGTCTGATTGCATCCTTGAATATGTCTGTTTTCATCTTTAGAACAAAATAATTTGCTCAAGAAACTAGTTGTTCATTTTGCCCCTAGTGGGGCCATGCAGCTCTACCAATAGCTGTATTGGCTTTATATCCACAGGTTCTCTGAACCAGGGGCGAAAAAGGCCACTGACCTTACCTGCAGCTGAGTAGGTTTATTAGGACCATTGGTCTGGAGTTGGGTGGGAAACTCTTAAAACAAGTCGGTAGTACGGGCGGGGGGTGTCCATGGGCGTTTACTCTCCAGCCCGCCTCAGAGGTCGGACTCGTAGTAGCTATTGGTTCTCACCCAAGTTGGATAGGTCCTTGTGGTAGCTGTGTGAGAAGCGGTAACTTCTTGGGAGGATGCCTGCTTAGCATACTGGGGAGCCCCCAAACCCCTACCAATGGGAACGGGCCATGAACTCAGCTGAATGGACTGGACAACGGTACTTGAAGGTAGAGGCTTTGACTTTGACGGTATCTCAGAGCCACCCCTTTGACCACCCCTCTCTTAAGCCCTATATATTACGAATAGAAAGAGCTGAATGTTTTA
Organism: Hermatobates lingyangjiaoensis; assembly: GCA_026182355.1. Lineage (NCBI taxonomy): Eukaryota > Metazoa > Arthropoda > Insecta > Hemiptera > Hermatobatidae > Hermatobates > Hermatobates lingyangjiaoensis. The sequence goes on from JAPFBL010000340.1 coordinate 43,435, forward strand.
AAGGCTCTCTAACACTTTTTTGACATGAACCAGGTGGCGTTTAGCCAACGAGACATTTGTAATCTCTTTATCAGTCGTTCACTATGGTACTAAAGACTCCCCTAATGAAGCCCTAATGGGTTAGATTAACTATCATTGCAAGCCCTGGTCCCGGTGTAACGGGCATCGTCCTCTTCGGAGCGGGATGACCAAATTCTTATGAATCCTTGGTAGTCCTTAAACTGTAAGGCATATGTAGGAACATAAAGACAGTTTTAGCTGCTCATTATCCCTATTGCTCATTATTTTGTGTAATGAAAAAAGTTTTAGAATATGAGGTGTAAGTGATAATGAAACATTGTAATATGAACTTTAAAATATATGAAAAATTGTTTTTTTTTTTCAATTCAGTGTCGCGTGTTCATTTAGACTACAGTTCTTCTTAAAAATCTACATACTATTTTTCTTTGTAAAATAATTTATAATGTAATACTTAGTTATTCTGTTTCAAAATTTATACTTCTGAGTATTAAAAAGGTTTTAAATAAAGACCGAAACGTTGGCAATGAGAGTTTAATTTGAACCTGAAGAACTGACCGAGTCCCGATAAACTATAGTTTTGTATATATATATATATATATATATATATATATGATTGTAGCTTATGTACGAGGTGTGCAAATAAAGTAGTGAGACTGGCAACGTCGCTTTCAATCTGGCAACGCTGGAGACGCGTGGCCTTGAGTAGCGTCAGGTGCACGTGTGATGCGCCTCCAGTATGAATCTGAACTCGCCACAGTCATTTGTTTGTCCGTAGCGTTGGTTTTCGTGAAATGGTTTTTTCTTGAGCGTTTTTAAAAATGAGTGACCTCAAAGTTGAGCAGCGGTGTGCAATCAAATTTTGCTTCAGACTTGGACATAATGCAACCGAAACTTTTGAAAAACTTCAGGAGGCCTATGGAGAAACGTGTTTTATCAAGGGCACAGGTTTTTCGGTGGTTTAAGGAATTTTCAGAAGGAAGAGAGTCGATTGAAGATGAACCACGAAGCGGAAGGCCTTCAAGTGCAAACACCGATGAAAATGTCAACAGAGTACGGAACCTTGTGCGTTCAGATCGATGCTTAATCAGCACTTCTACCGTGAGGTCCTTGAAAGACTTCGAAAAAGAGTCCTTCGTGTGCGGCCAAACATCAAAGACAAGTGGGTGTTGCATCACGACAACGCGCCCTGTCACACTGCCATCTCAATAAACGAGTTTTTGGCCAGTAAAAACATTCCTGTTGCTCCTCAGCCTCCTTATTCACCAGACTTGAGTCCTTGTGACTTTTTCCTCTTCCCGAGATTGAAAAATCACCTCAAGGGAACTCATTTCGGGACACTACAAAACATACAAACTGCTGTAACCGACCAGCTGAAGGCCATTCCAGAATCCGAGTTCCAGCAATGCTACAATGATTGGAAGGACCGTCTCCAGCGCTGTGTGGCTTCCGAAGGGAACTATTTTGAAGGTGACAGTATCACATTGTAATTATATTTGAATAGAAAATTTAAAAAAAATCAGTCTCACTACTTTATTTACACACCTCGTATGATTAAACCTGAAGGACTCCGTCAGTTCTTCAGGTTCAAATTAAGCTCTCAATACTAACGTTTCGGTTTTTATTTATAACCTTTTTCATAGGCCTATATGACAGAGGAAATATAAGAAATAATTCTATCATTCAAAAATCCAACATGAATAAAAAGCGCAATTAGTTACAATTAAGAAATTACATTAGAAGTTTATGAATGTTGAAATAAAAATTTGAACCGCAGTTCGTTGTCACGAAGTGACTAGCAGAAGAAGAAGAGCTAAGATATTGCCAGATGAACTGTGCAGAGTCGAGTGAAAATATATAAATTGAAAATATATGTTTCAATTTGATATCTTTACAAAATTTTTACGTATGGATTTTTTAATGACGTCATTCAAACTGTTTTCTGTCATTATTTGTAGCTTAAGCCACTAATAAAAACAAATTACGTGTTTTTAACAAGTTGAAGTAAACCGTTTAAATTTAAACCTGTAAATGTTCTCTCACAAAAATGGAATGTTAATTCATTCAGATTAAATTATTATGATCTGAAATAATTTAATTTTTTTCAAAATAAAAGGAACTTTAAGAGCAGTTAGTGGTTCAAACCTTTATTCAATTTTTTTTTTTCTGTAGTATAATCTAAAAACTAAAAATCATTAAAAATGAAGAAGTGTACAATTTTTGTTTGCTATTAGTTTAAATTTTAACTTTGACTTATGAAAATAGGAATTGTCAAACCGTTTTATGTTCAGTTTTGGATCAGATCAAATATTGTGCGTATTTTCATTGATGAAAATAATAGCTTAAAGTTAATTACTTTTTAAAATCTGCAACTAATTGATGATTACCATCTAAGTAATGACATTTCATTTTGTAAAGATGATTTCTCAAAGTTTCTGTTTCTATATTTGTTAAAATTATTTTCTCGTACTTAGTAGCTGACGGGAGAAAAAACAGGCTGATATTTTGAAGAGAATAGAAGCAGCTTTCCTGATGAGTATCTTTTTTGGAATTGCAGATTGCCTGCACTATTCTTCGTAATGAACTGCGGGCTGTCGATAAAGCGTATCAGCCTCTATATTATATTTAATAAAGTTATAACTGAAGGCCCCTATTGAATTATGATCGCTCAGATATACTGTTTTTACTTTTGTTCTAAAAACATAGTTTTAAATTTTATATTTGTTTTTTAAAAATTATTTATAGTTACATTCTTATTATTCTTACTATTTAAAAGACATAAACTAATCATTAAAATTTAATTTTTATTATTTTAAGTTTCTAAGATAATACAATATCAAATGATTTGACATAGTAAGATTGACAATACTTCTTAAATTTAAATTAGAAATAGTTTATTTAGCTTTTGCAAATCTTTATTTTTGATTATTAAGAGTAATTATTAATTGTTTTTTTCAATTAACACTTAATAAATTATTATTATAAAGCCTTTTGTGGAGATCAGATATTGTATGAGTCATGAGAATAATGTGCTGTTATTCACTTGCGTAGTTATCATCCTCGGCTTCGTCTCGGGAGTTAATAATCATTAATCCCTCGGCTACGTCTCAGGAATTAAAATTCGGCGTTCTTATTATGGTACTTGTGAATGACTGTACAGAATAATGAAAGCAGACAGATAAAATTTCATGTTTTTGCAAATAAAGTTGCCAGCTATATCATAAGCAAGAAACAAGTAACTTTCTTGTTTGAGTTTGAGTTACTTTCTTCTTCATATTCTTCATTATTATTATTATTTTTTAATTTTCAATTTTTTTATATTTCCTCATTTTCTTTAGTTTCACTTATTATTTCTCAGCTCTTCTCTTATCCCTTATTCTCTTCTCTTATTATTTTTTTTACTTGACGTGAACTTGGCACAACAGTATTAGTCTCCAACTGTCGCTTCACAAATGCGCTTGGCTTCCCTAACTCTATGTTCCTGATGACGGTTCAATCAAAAATTAGAGATAGTAAGTGTGTTCATAACTTAATCTGTGTCTATAGTTTATTTTGGATCGTTTTTCTGTTGATAATATATATATATATATATACAAAACTATAGTTTATCGGGACTCAGTCAGTTCTTCAGGTTCAAACTAAACTCTCATTGCCAACGTTTCGGTCTTTATTTAAAACCTTTTTCATAGGCAGAAGTATAAGTTTTGAAACAGAAAAACTAAGTATTACATTATAAATTATTTTACAAAGAAAAATAGTATGTGGATTTTAACAACTGTAGTTTGAATGAATACGTGACACTGAACTGTTCAGTTCACGTCACAGTTTAGTGTCACTTGTTCATTCAGACTACAGTTGTTATTAAAATCTACATACTATTTTTCTTTGTAAAATAATTTATAATGTAATACTTAGTTTTTCTGTTTCATAACTTATACTACTGCCTATGAAAAAGGTTTTTAAATAAAGACTGAAACGTTGGCAATGAGAGTTTAATTTGAACCTGAAGAACTGACCTAGTCCCGATAAACTATAGTTTTTGTTTCTATTCCACGGTCGATACTTTTATCTATATATATATATATATATATATATATATATATATATATATATGCAGAAAAATCACAATTAATAAACACGTGATGCAATCAATTAAGTTTAAACCAGAATGAAAGAAGGAAAACAATAGAAATACATGCTAAATATATATATATATATATATATATATATATATATATATGATTTAATATTTATTTATAGACGTTTCTTATTTAAAATGATACACGAAGGTTAAATTTCATCAAGCATATGATTCAAATGTAGAAAGGATTAAATTGAAGAAGAGCCAAAGCGTTCGTGGTGGTGCTTTGCAGTATAATATTGCAGAAAGCACTATAATTGTCTATTTAATTGAGATATAAAAACTTTAGTTTTTTTCAATACATAAGTATTGATTTTAAATATGACTCAACAACTCTTTAATACTTACAGTTTATGAAAACTGGAGTTGTATTTTATTTATTTGTTTTTCTGATGAGATGAATGTTTATGGATGCTCAATCAAAGCTGTTGATCAAAAGCCTTTTTTTCACTAAATCAAAACATGAAAAAGATTTTTCGCACTGAATATATTTGATTACATTATTTATTATTTTATTTTCTTTATATATTTTCTTTTCAATTTACAGGCCTATCAAAAACTAAATCACTGACCGTTTTTAAATCACGTTGTACATAATATATTAAAAGTTTTAATTACTCATTTTAAAAATCATAAATAATAAAAACAAACTATGGTTTTTATTACATAAAAATTATGTAAACTTGTTAACTCGTCAATATATAAACAAACTATACTACCTGTGACCCTTTGTATCAGTCAGAAATTATAGCATTAGTTATTGATATGAATTCACCGAACATGATTGACAGGGATAATTTTAATTCTAGTTTCTAGTTATTAAGGCACGGAAACAGATTCTTATATGACCCAAGCTTTAGATATTGTATTCTTAACATAATTCAAGATATATACAAAGTAAGCATATTTAGCAAAACAAAAATTATTTAAAGAAAAAAAATTATTTAATTTGTGACATAAATAAATAAAACATCAATTCAAGTTATATACACAATCAAATATATTTAAAACTAACAAAACTTTAAGTTGTAATATTTAATATTTTTACCCAACATAAAATAACATTAATGAAAGGAATGTGTCTTTATAATATTGCCATAGAACATGCGTGTTTTATATGACAGAAATATTGGAGTTTGTTTCTAAAATTATTCATGTTTAACCACTAATGTAATAGTTTATATATGTAATTGTTTATATGTGTAATAATGTAATAGTTTATTATATGTTATAGGCTACAGTAGCCCCGTAATGAGAAATATTATTAAATAAATAATATTTGTTTAATAAATATTAATATTAAGAAAATCCTCCAGGTTTACCTTGAGTTAACCGTGGTTCTGTTTTGTATTAAGGCATACTTTTGTAGTGCTGTATGCATTTTTATTGATGAGAAATCTACAGTATCATCAATGAAATGTAAAAATCAACTCAAAAAATAATGTTAACTGAGAATAACGTATACAAATGTTTTCCAGTACCACACTTATAGCATTTCATCTTTTAGTGCTGTTTTCTGGTTGAAAAGGGTAGCTTATTTATAATTTGAAATCCATTTTAAAAATTTGCCAACCGTATTATCAAGTTGCTTATACATTGAGAATTCTGAATTTTGCCCTAAACTCAATTGCATTCATAGTAGGAATCAACAACGAGCACCTGAAGTCGTATAGGCATGGAAACGACGAATAAACGTCATTTTCGAGATACTAGGTATTGTGGTTTTTTTACTCCTCAATTGAATAAATCCAGGCCAAAGTGCCGGCTGAACCCGTGATCTGACAGACCAAAGGCCAGCACGGAAACTACTGGGCTGCAATCGAGGACAAAATGCGGGACAAACCCGTGATCTCACAGATCAAAAGCCAGCACGCAAGCTACTGAGCTGCAATCGAGGCCAAAGTACCGGTCAAACCTGTGATCTGACAGATCAAAAGCCAGAACGCAAGCTATTGGGCTACAATCGAGGACAAAATGCCGGTCAAACCCGTGATCTGACAGATCAAAAGCCAGAACGCAAGCTATTGGGCTATAATCGAGGCCAAAGTGCCGGTCAAACCCGTGATCTGACAGATCAAAAGCCAGCACGCAAGCTACTGGGCTACAATCGAGGCCAAAGTACCAGTCAAACCCGGGATCTGACAGATCAAAAGCCAGCACGCAAGCTACTGGGCTGCAATCGAGGCCAAAGTACCAGTCAAACCCGGGATCTGACAGATCAAATGTCAGCACGGAAACTACTGGCCTACACTAGCACTTATAGTGCCCAAAAATTAAAGTAAACAACAAATTTATTTTGGCAAGATTTCAGTTTATAAATGCTATTTAAACTTAGGTTGTTTATATAAAAAATAGTATATTTGACGAACGTCATATTAAGAAATGTTGTAAATCATCATTTAAAATAGCTACTGTAAACATCAAGACGTTTTGAGAGAATCGAGAAAGTTTTAATAATAAACCAAACACGTACGCTGTTTGATGAGGATGTATGTAGACGACTTTATTTGCATCCATAACACATAGACTGGTTCACGCCTTGAAGCGAAATACCCTGAACTGGTTTTTGTTAGAGAACAATACAATTCTTCATATTAAATATTGTTATTAAACTCCATAATAAATAAGACATATGCAGAATTCTAAATAGGCGTTTAATTTTCTCTGCACAAAGTAAAGAGAGATAGTAAATAAGACTTTCGAATACGATAAGTGTCACACTTGATATAAAATGAATTAAAGCAAGTATAAAGGACACATCATTTTCAACTAAATAAATAATTAATATTCAAGAAGTAATAAAGTTTGTAATATTAAATATCCAAAATACTAGTTTAATTGTAAAGAAAAAAATCTATGCGGTATATATATTCCGTACCTATCACATCAGTAATATGAAAACCTTCGTCAACAATTGTATTTTAACATCATAAAAAGGTGTATTTTAACATACATAATCTCAGTAGTCAATAATTTGAATTAGTTTTATTTAACAAATTCTTTACTGAATTAATTAGTGTAATAATATATATATATATATATATATATATATATATATATATATGTCATTTATATTTAACGTTTTTCAGATCTCACAAGATGTCTTGAAGAAAACCAAAAAAAATACGTAAGTTATTAAAAATAATCAATTTTTATATATACTATATTACACCAAAATATACTATATAAACACCAAAATATAAAGGAAATAAATCTGTGGAAATCCTGTAGAAATTAAATGAAAAAAATTAAATTTCAATCTTACAGGGCCGCAAGTATTGTTGAGGTATAATTTTATTATTTTCATTTATAGATAAGTAAAAGGAAATAAATATTTCAATTTTTTCATATGAAACTGTTTAATTATAGTTTGTTCAATTAGAAAATAGGAAATTTAAATTGAAACTTATAAGGTGTTTATTTAAAAAAAATCAAAATTCAATTTTTCTAGAATTTTTAAATGATGAATTTTAAGGACAGCCTAAAATTGATTGGGTCATTCAAAACTCAAAAAAAAAAAATACATTATCTCATGATTTTCAATTTAATATGTTATTTTTTTTTGAAAATGTTCGTGATATATAAATAGTGATTTATATCAATGAAAATGCAAGTTTTAGTCGTCTAATAGATCTCTATAGGTGGGGAAACACATAAATATAACAAAATGTTTTTTTATGAGTAAAGTATTATCAAATACCTAAACTTTTACTAATCCTACATTAAATACATGCTTAGTACCACAGTTGTGAGTAAACATTAAAGTTCATCTTATTTTGTGAATCGGTGTTATTGAAATCCTGACCGGTTTCCACGAGTGCACTATTAAAGTCTCAGTTGAAGATGCTTAACATGCAAAACCGGTCAAGCGACTAAAACACACACACTTACCCACACATACAAAGACATCATAAAAAAAAATTTTATCAAACGACTTTTGGGTCTTCAAAATATGTAATTCCATATTTACATATTATTCGAAAACTCGAGATCGAATTTTTTACGATCACTATACTTTACTTTATAGTAAAGTTATATTATTTTGAAACCTCAACACTACTTATATCAATGATCAAACCACAATAAGAAATGGGAAAACAAGACTAAGATCTTTCAACCGTAACAAGCGGTCTTCGTCAGAGTCAAAAACCCAACTGACGAAGACCGCTTGTTACGGTTGAAAGATCTTAGTCTTGTTTTCCCATTTCTTATAGTGGTTTGATCATTGATTGTTATTTCACGTGTTTATGTGAAATCTTTTTATCGATGAATATCAAGATAAATATTTCTTGATATTTATCTTGAATAATATGTTATTTTTACAATGTGATGTAAACAACAAAATATAAAGGAAATAAATCTGTTTTTATCCTATATAAATTAAATGCAAAAAATTAAAGATGAATCTTACAGGGCTGCAAGATTTTTTTTTATATATTTCATTATTTTCACTTATAGACATGTAAAAGGAGATAAATATTTCAAAATTATTTGTAAGAATTTCTATAGGTGAGGAAACACGTAAATATAAAAAAGTTTTTATATGAGTGAGGCATTATCAAAGAGTAATGGTTACTATCTACCTTAATGGTTAATTAACCATTAGATAATATATATATATATATATAAATATTGATAGAAGTATCGACCGTGGAATAGAAACAAAACTAAGATTTATCGGGACTCGGTCAGTTCTTCAGGTTCAAATTTTTAATGTAATACTTAGTTTTTCTTGTTTCAGAATTTATATTTTTGTAAGTTTTCTCACTAATTTATAGTCAAAATTTCTATTTTAATTTCTTAATTGTAACTAATTGCACTTTTCTGTATGTTTGATTTTTGAATGATTGTATTATTTCTTATATTTCCTCTGTTTTTGTAGGCCTATGAAAAATGTTTTAAATAAAGAACAAAACGTTGGCAATGAGAGTTTAATTTGAACCTGAAGAACTGACCGAGTTCCGATAAACCTTAGTTTTGTATATATATATAAAAGTTGGAAGCAGTCCTTAATGAGGTGTTAAATAACTCCTCATATTTGGCTTGTATCAGTTCTTACACAATTTTTCCAGTTTCCGGAATTCCTTTCTCGTCTTTTCATTAAAACTATAAAGCTTATCACCAATATTGCTAGTCGACATGTTTCGAATGTACCACATTCATCATCAGGACAATAATGAGAATAATAGTAGGATTGTCAGTTTATATATATAGATGAGGATTACTATTGGAATGTAATCAAATAGTAAAATGAAATAGTGAACTGACAATCGTACAATTATTCTCATTATTATCCTGATGATGAATGTGGTACATTCGAAACATGTCGACTAGCAATATTGGTGATAAGCTTTATAGGTTTAATGAAGAGACGAGGAAGGAGTTCCGGAAACTGGAGAAATTGCGTAAGAAACAGTTACAAGCCAAATATGGGGCGTTATTTAACAATACATATGTATTTAGATAATGGTTAATTATTTACATTAATTGGTTTTATATATATATAACCAAATTAATGTTATAGAACATTAAGGAGCAACAATTGATATAAAAAACTATGATCGTCCACGTATATTGTTTCTTATTTATTAAGTAACATGAAAGTAGTTGCCCAATAGATTTGGAGCATTGTTATCTCAAATTACTATGGAAGAAAGAACATGACATTATTGAACGATCAATTGTTATATTTTCAAGAATATTTCGAAGAGATTTAGGTTAGAGATGTACAAAAGTGATGGATTGGATAGAAAATGATTTTATATTGACGCCATCTATCATTCTTATTATGTTATTTTGAAATTTGCAATATATAAAATAAAAGGTAGGCTAAATGAGATAAAGTGTACAGCAGTGCATTGTAATATTGCTTTCTCTTTATTAACTTATTCCTTATTATTGTTTCTATATTAATATTTTAAATAAGTAACCTATATAATCATATGTACTAAATTTTGAAGTTTTAAAGAATCTACCATTCATGCATCAATTTGATAGTAAACTCAAAAAAAACTTGTTTGGCGTAGATGATCCTTTTATCCTTGGGGAATGGAGATTAAAAAATCAAGATTGATATGTGTTTCCCTCTGAACGAAAATGCCCAGAGTTTTAATTTTATTCTATTATTAGAAAAATCTATTTTAAATGTTAGAGAATAATTTAAAGTTAAGGATAGCAAAAAAGAAATCATTTTTGTTATAGAAATTTAGGTTAGGTAAGGTTGCACAAGAAATCCCACCCAGTCGAAACATTGACTTTTTGTGATCTCATACAACCAACATTCCACAGCTTTGAGAGTCTTAAGTTTTTATCTAACTCTAGTGTTTAATGTTCGTTTAACAAGTACATGACATCGTACAGGCTCGGTACCGACGACTTAATGTCGTTTACAGATGTTTGCGTTATGGGGAATACTTGAAATACTTTCTGGATTTCGCATACTCCATTGGCAAATGTAAAACAATTCACGCTCTGAACTCATTGGGTTATGTTTTTTTTTTGTTTTGGCTTATTGTTCGCTATTGTTTTTCTTTCTTTTTGTTTTGTCTGAGATGGTGTCGTGGGACCCACCTCCGCAAGTCCACCTTGGGTAAATCGGTGGGCTCGGTCACATCTCTCTAAAAAGCATCGATCTGTTTTATGCTTTGTTCATGGGATGGTGGATAGGTTGAGAAGACATGAGTAAAAATGAAAAATTTATACGTTAAATTTGTTAAACAAATCTCATTATAGCAGAGGATATATTAGTTGTTTCACAAGAGCCTTTCAGAGAAGGGTGTCCATTGAACTCGCTAACAACTATTATAACAAAGGCTGGACTGTTCATTATTTTAAGTCGAATCAAATAATCATTAAATAAACCCTATCCTGTTACAAAAAGTATAATTTGAAATTCTGTGTTAAATTTTTATCCTTCAATCTGTCACGTACTCAGCGATAATATTCCATCGACAAATTGTCCTATTTAAAGGTTAGTAGGTATCAGCATATAATATATATAATTCCATATATAATTCAGTGGAACAGAACTGATTTTAACATTATTTTACTAAAGTTATTCTAATGAATATAATTCAATTAAAAGAAAGTTTAGATGTGCTATATAAGTGGCAATTATCTTTTATATATCTTTTATCTTTTCTTTAAATCGTTTGAATTTTTGAAATCTATGTATCTCTGAAGAATATATATCGGTGCGTTTTTCCTCCTCAAACAGGTCACAATCCCTCTGACGTTGAAACATTCAAGATGAATTGGCTTATTCTGTCTATGTGTTACAGAAACATAGAAAAATATACTTGATATACCTTTCTCAACCACTCATTTTTCAAGTTCACAGAAGGGGTTCTTTGAGGATTTTGGTCATAAAAATTCAACTCCTGATTATACTCCTCGTATACTGACGTTTCGTCAAAAGTTTTTGTCATTTTTAAGGCTAAAACCTTTTTGTAGGTTTTTGGTTTCTCTTAATTTCTTTTATTTTTTGTTATTTTCTGGCGTTACTGTGTTTGTTACTGTCTGTTTGTTTTGCTTGAATCCTCTGTGTATAGAGGTATCCTCCCAGAATTACTTTTGTAATATTGTGCTCATATGTTTTAAAAATTAGGGTTTGTTGTTTTTAATAATTAATAATAAGTAATTAAGTTTAAACAAGAAATATTTGTTTTTAAATAATGAATAATAACACTGGGTATTTTATGATCCTTTTGTAGTTTTGATGTTACAGAATTTCTGTTTGCTTTTTTGTTTTTTGTTGGTTGGTATCCGTGGATGTATCTTGCTTTACTTATGTCGTCAATAAATTGTTTTTTAGCCTTGAAAATGCCAAACAACTTTTGGCGAAACGTCATTGTTTGAATTTTTATGACCAAAATCCACAAGAACCCCTTCTGTGAGCTTAAAAAATTATATTTTATTTGATAATAGAAAATTATTATAATATAATTATACATTACATGTAGAACATTATTATAATATAATTATACATTACATATAGAAAATTATTATAATATAATTATATGTGATATAATTTTTAATCTGTTATGGTAGAAAATTATATTCATTTCAATGGCTCACCCTCTATGCAGTCTAATGTTCTGGAATATCTTTGAAAAAATAACAAAAAAAGTAATGTAGTAATTTAATCAGCTATGTATTCTCAGTTGAAATCGATAATACTTTTCCAAAGCTCTATAAGGTATTTAATGTAATCAGGCTGCTTATTGAGAAAAATATAAGTCTTTCTTAATTGGTTTTAAAGAAGTGCTTTTTTCATTTATTTAATTTAAGGGAAAGATCTTGCTTGGTAGGATGTAAAATCTTTAGAACCATTTTTGTTTTGGAATGTGTTTTTTGCGCTATGAGGTTGTTTTAATGTATGTTAGACTTTCTATATTTGTAAAATAAGAAACAATTTAAATGTTAATGATTGATTGAATTCAGTTTTGTCCATGAAATCACATTACATTCTTATGTTATGATACATATATCAGAGGTTCTTAATGGGGTAAAATTCACCCCCAGGGTTGCATATTGTCCATGAAATCACATTACTTTCTTATGTTATGATACATATATCAGAGGTTCTTAATGGGGTAAAATTCACCCCCAGGGATGCATATTGTCCATGAAATCACATTACTTTCTTATATTATGATACATATATCAGAGGTTCTTAATGGGGGTAAAATTCACCCCCCGGCATGCATATTGTCCATGAAATCACATTACTCTCTTATGTTATGATACATATATCAGAGGTTCTTAATGGAGGTAAAAATCACCCCCACGGATGCATATTGTCCATGAAAACACATTACTCTCTTATGTTATGTTACATATATCAGAGGTTCTTAATGGGGGTAAAAATCACCCCCAGGGATGCATATTGTCCATGAAATCACATTACTTTCTTATGTTATGATACATATATCAGAGGTTCTTAATGGGGGTAAAATTCACCCCCAGGGATGCATATTGTCCATGAAATCACATTACTTTCTTATGTTATTATACATATACCAGAGGTTCTTAATGCGAGTAAAATTCACCCCCAGGGATGCATATTGTCCATGAAATCACATTACTTTCTTATGTTATGATACATATATCAGAGGTTCTTAATAGGGGGTAAAAATCACCCCCAGGGATGCATATTGTCCATGAAATCACATTACTTTCTTATGTTATTATGCATATATCAAAGGTTCTTAATGCGGGTAAAATTCACCCCCAGGGATGCATATTGTCCATGAAATCACATTACTTTCTTATGTTATGATACATATATCAGAGGTTCTTAATGGGGTAAAAATCACCCCCAGGAATGCATATTGTCCATGAAATCACATTACTTTCTTATGTTATGTTACATATATCAGAGGTTCTTAATGGGGGTAAAAATTCACCCCCAGGGATGCATATTGTCCATGAAATCACATTACTTTCTTAGTACATCCATAAAAGGTTCTTCATGGATGGTGAAATTCACCCCCAAGGTAATTTTGGCGTAAATTGTGAGGAAAACTTATTTTATTTGGATTTGACTTCTTAAGGGGTCAAATTACCCCGGTTGAAACCTTGCTGAATTTCCTTCGTTTTGAATTTAGTTTTAAGGGAAAAAGTCCCGGGCTTGCGAACCGTTTCTTTTTAATTGATATATATATAAGGTTATAATGGGGTATATTTCTCCTTCGTTCATATTTGTCTGAATCTTTTTCTTATTTATATAATATATAAGTATTTATATGAGTAAATATTACATGCTACAAATCTTTTAACATTAAAATACATTACTTTTTAAGATTACATTAAACCTTTAATTACAGTAAAATTACAACATTGAGATACACACTTTAGAGTAGAATACTATTTCCTTATGTATTACTTTAGAGTCTTAATAAAATATCATCCAAAAATTAAATTAGTAGCATTATTCTTTTCTATGTTATGTTACGTATATCAGAGGTTCTTAATGGGGGTAAAAATCACCCCCAGGGATGCATATTGTCCATGAAATCACATTACTTTCTTATGTTATTATACATATATCAGAGGTTCTTAATGGGGGTAAAATTCACCCCCAGGGATGCATATTGTCCATGAAATCACATTACTTTCTTAGTACATCCATAAAAAGTTCTCATGATGGTGAAATTCACCCCCCAAAGGTAAATTTTGGGGTAAATTGTGAGGGAAACTATTATTGGATTTGACTTCTTAAGTCAAATTACCCCTTGAAACCCCTTGTGTGTTTCCTTCGTTTTGAATTTATTTTAAAAAAGTCCACTGGACCGTTTCTTTTAATTGTATACATATAAGTATATATATATTTCTCGCTTCTTCTATTTGTTGTCTTTTTTCATTTATATATATATATATATATATATATATATATATATATTACATGCTATCAAATCTTTTTAACATTAAAATACATTACATTAAGATTACATTAAACCTTTAATTACAGTAAATTAAACATTGAGATACACACTTTAGAGTAGAATACTATTTCCTTATGATTACTTTAGATAAAACATTACATAAAATTATTATAAAAATTAAAATAGCAGCATTATTTCTTACAAAAAGCTATATAACCAGCATTTAACTATAAATGTGACCACTCACATTCTAAAACCTTGAACTAAGAACTATTAAATTTAAATTTATTTTCTAAAACTTATGATATCATTAAATCGTATTATCTACTTTGAAAAGAAATTAAACATCTTTCAAGTAATGTTATACTTAATTAATCATAAATCATAATTAGAAATGGTAGATATAAAATTATTAAAGATTTTTAAGCTTTTTAGACTTTAAGTTACCACATTAATGTCTCAAATATATTTTTATTTATATTATTACCGGTATGAACTAAAGCCATATTTATTAAACATTATAATATGGAGTTTGTTTAATTAAATAATGCAGCCAAAGCAAATTTATTAACTCAAGTTGTATTATATTTTTAATAATATTAAAAGGAATTAAGGATGAATTTAACTTAACAGATTTTTCCCTAAGAAGCATTTTAATTTGGAAGATTTTATCGTAAAAATTTTCTTATAATAGTTTCACCCCAACCAGTGTTAATCTAATTTAATATATATATATATAATATATATATATATATATTTAATTGAATGAAACTATTCCACAAATTAAATAAACAAGATTCACAGAATAAAACATATAAAAGAAATAACAGAAGATCCCTACTATATTTTGATTGCCTAGTTATCAAAAGTGTGATAGATGAGAGACAACTCCGAGTTTATACTCGTATTATATATATATATATATATATATATATATATATAGTACCTATATATATCAATACCTATCTATCAACGGTCGATATATATTGAATCTGTTTTAATATATATATATATATATACTTTTTTGATGAAAATACGATCCGAAATGGACAAATAACAGTTCAATGTACATTGAACTGTATATATATATACAAAACTAAATTTCATCGGGACTCGGTCAGTTCTTTATAAAGAACTGACCTTGTCCCGATAAAATTTGGTTTTGTTTCTATTCCACGGTCGATACTTATATCAATATTTATATATATATATATTTATATGAAAAATTAATAATCAACAATAACTCTTAGCATAAAATATGGATTAAATAACCACAATGAAAAAAATATATATTGAATCAATGCTGTAAGGTCTTTCGTTATAACATCATCAGGCAGTTAAATGAATTATATATATATATATATATATAACAGATTCAATAATATATCGACCGTTTGATAGAATAGGTGTGTTCTCTAATCGGGGTTCGGTCAATTTTCCAGGATAAAAAAGGTTTCGGTTTTATTTAAAACCTTTTTCATAGGCAGAAGTAAGAATTTTTTAACTAAGAAAATGAAATTTACATTATTTAAAGGAACAACAATGTTAGTCAGACAAAACCTTCGACTAGACTGTCTAGTCGAAGAAAATGTCTAGTCGAAGGTTTTGTGCGGCTAACATTGTTGTTCCTTTAAATAATGTAAATTTCATTTTCTTAGTTAAAATATTCTTACTTCTGCCTATGAAAAAGGTTTTAAATAAAACCGAAACGTTGGCAACGAGAGTTTGATTTTTTATCCTGGAAAATTGACTGAACCTCGATTAGAGAACACACCTATATATATATATATATATATATATATATATATATATATTGATAAAAGTATCGGCCGTGGAATAGAAACAAAACTAAATTTTATCGGGACTCGGTCAGTTTTTCAGTTTCAAATTAAACTCTCATTGCCAACGTTTCAGTCTTTATTTAAAACCTTTTTCATAGGCAGAAGTATAAATTTTGAAACAGAGAAACTAAGTATTACATTACAAATTATTTTACAAAGAAAAATAGTATGTGGATTTTTCTTTGTAAAATAATTTGTAATGTAATACTTAGTTATTCTGTTTCAAAATTTATACTTCTGCTTTTTGGTTTGAAACGCCGTCGCACCTGCTGACTGACTGTCAGGCAACTTTGCTGCACAAAGGTAGATTTTTCAGGACACTCAACAAAACCATAGAAAAACTTTTACCACTGGACCCTGCAGAAGTGCTTAGTTTCTTTGAGGTGTTGAAGCTAATAGCTGGGGTACTTTAGTAACGAAGTGGGGAAGTACAATAGTTTTTAAGACGCAGTGCTATAGTCACCCTCAAATAATAATAATATTAATTTAGAAATATATGCTTAAAATTAATATTTTTACATAATTTACGATTTTTATCATGGATACGTTTTTAAGCCCTTCAGTATATATGCGGGTATAAGACGTTTGATAATTTTTATTTAGGAAGCAATAGGCATATGATTTTTTACTTAAAACAGTTGATATCCTTGGAGAGCCGCTCTATTCAGTGCTTTTATTGATGTTTTTCTGTTTTTTATATACGATTTGAATAATTTTTATTAATAGAAATATTTAATAGAAATAATTAATAATAACATTAACTTTATAGTTCAAAGATGGGTCTCTTGAGGATTTTGGGCCTAAAGAAAGAAGGTACACTCCTGCTTATACGTCGACGTTTGGCTAAAAATTGTTTGGTACTTTTAAGGCTAAAAACAATTTATTAACTACATAAGTAGTGAAAACATATACATCCATAGTATATCAACCAACAGAAAACAAAAAAAAACACAAAAACCAAACCATAAAACACTAAAATACAGTAAAAATAAAAACACAAAAGGACCACAAAATATCAATTAGGGGTTTGTCTTAGTTTCATTTACTCCATTCAAGTTCAATAGTTCTATTAACTAATTGAGGTTGAAATTGACAATTAGCTTGTTTCTGTTCACTGGTTATGTAACCTTTCTTTGTCTTCGTATCTTATATGATGCTGGTAGATAAATGCATAGACCATAAATAGTTTCTTCTCAAAAACAAGGCAATAATTTTGTAGCTTTTTCCTCTTAATTTCTTTTATTTTGCTTATTTTTATTATTTTTGTAATTTTCTTGCTGACTCTGTTTGTTATTGTCTGTTCATTTTCTTGAATGATCTGTTAGAGGTATCCTCGCAGAATTATTTTGTAATATTGCTTATCTATTTAAAATTGTGTTTTGGTCTTAACAATTAATAATAAGTAATTATGTTTAAACAACACATGGCTTTTTTAAAATAAACAAAAACACTGGCTATTTTATGGTCCTTTGTGGTTTTCTTTACTGTGTTTTTTGTGTACTATGGTTTGGTTTTTTGTTTTTTTCTGTTCTCTTATGGTTGATATTGAATCCGAAGATGTATTTGTTTGTACTAATTATGTCGCTAATACATTGTTTTTAGTCTTGAAAAGATCAAACGATTTTTGGCGAAACGTTGGTGTACAAACAGGAGTGTAATTTCTTTAAACCAAAATCCACAAGAAACGCATCTTTGAACTTTAAGAATCAGTAGTTGAGAAGCTATATTAATATCAATTTTAACTTTATAATTAACATTTTTTCCTTAACAATATATAATATATATATATATATATAAATATTATTAAATTTCTTCCCAACTTCTCTATGTATTATTTTTTGATACAGTTTTTCAAGATTTCGGATCTCACATTTCCATTTACTTGGTACTAAGTACAACAGTTCACCAAAAGATTTGTTCGTACAATCCATTTAATGATGAAAAAATTACAAATAAAAATACAGACCAACGTTTCGGTCCTCATTGACCATTAGTTACACTAATATATATAATTTACTTTTGTCTGATACTTTAAAATAGATGTGTACTCAACAACAATGATTATAAAATAACCTTTTGTATGCATCTGTTGGTCTTAAAAATTTGTGTTAGTTCTTTATGTAAGTTGTAGATTGTTTTGGTAAATGTATTATAGTTCTTACTCTAATTTTAGCCTTGAAGATGATGTACAAATACATCGAAACATCGGCCTAGGAAGAAGTTTTTTTTTTTTTACTTGACCTAGCCTTCAATAACAAAACATAGAATATATATATAGGTGTATAATGTAATCGGGATTCGGTCAATTTTCCAGGATCAAAATCAAACTCTCAATGCCAACGTTTCGGTTTTATTTAAAACCTTTTTCATAGGCAGAAGTCAGAATTTTTGAATTAGAAAAATGATGAAATTTACATTATATAAAATGACTGGTCCAAGTTTTTGACCAGTTAAGATGTTAGTTCACTAACTATCTATTGTTACTTCATTTTATATATATTGTAAATTTCATCATTTTTCTAATTCAAAAATTCTGACTTCTGCCTATGAAAAAGGTTTTAAATAAAACCGAAACGTTGGCATTGAGAGTTTGATTTTGGTCCTGGAAAATTGACCAAATCCCGATTACATTATACACCTATTCTATCCAACGGTTGATATATTATTGAATTTGTTATATATATATATATATATGCATATATAATATGAACTTGAATTAGAGACATGTACTTGACGTTTAATGAGAGGCTTATCTCAGGAGGACCGTTCGTTTCATTTGCTCAGGTTTGTAGCAGTTTGTAGTAGGTTGTCTCACAGAATGTCCAGCTCGCTCTCTACGTCTCCTCTTGTTTCTCTATTCTGATGATGATTGCCAGCATTTATTGTATGGTCCATTCTTTGTCCATTTGTTACCATTTACTCTGGCAACATGCTTAGTCTAATTTCACTTCATTATCTTAATATCACTTCACTTCAACTAAGGTTTTAAAAACCTCCCTTAATACATACATCTACAGTTTTCACTCTGTTCCCATCTTCTCTTCTCTGCAGCTTTTTGTCTCATTCTCTAAGTATGCTTTGAAAAATATTTCTAAAATTCTCTAGTTTTGCACCATAAAAAAATATATACTATTTTCAATATTCAAATTTTACCAAAACACATACCATTATATTTTGATATATAATGAATAGAGGAATAATGAAAGCAAAGGAAACCGGCACAAAATAAATTTTCAGCTGTTAAACTTATTTAGCCCTAAAAATGATTATAGCTCATTCTAAAGACCTAAATATTGCTGAACTTTTGATATTAAATTGGATAAGTTGTCAATATTCATATTTTTACCTTTTTGAAATAGTATAAGATATATATTAAACAAAATTCTGAAATCGCCTATGCTCAACTTTACAATAAGTACTATTAAACTTATTAACATTGGAATTCCATTTTTTAACACTCAATTCAGAGGTAAATAATGGGCCTTTACGTTACAGTAAAGTTTAGTGCATAGGTTCTTAAGTAAATCGATTTGATTTTTTACTGAAAAGTGTTTTAAATAGTCTTAACGGTACTTAGAAAGACTAGCTGACCCGACGAACTTCGCCAACATCAGTGAATTTTGTGTTACCTTTAGATAAGTTAAATTAGGTAGTTAATTTCATTTAGATAATAGGTAAACCGACAGGTGCTGTCCTGCCAAATCTATAAATATTCCAAACAGGAATAAAAACTAAGATAAGAAAATTTGGAGTGGCCTACACTCAACTTTACTAGAAGTAAACATAATATCAAACTTGTTGACAACCAACTTATATTTTGATTATTAGTCAAACACTTGTTCAACAACCATTCATCGCACCATGGAATACATCAGAAAATATATGTTTGATTGAGGTTAATTTTTTACATTTAATAATTTTATTCTTCTAACATATCCTCTTAACTCATTAGAACATTTAAATTTTTGTTAATTAACAAACCTCTAAATAACAATTTTATTTTGCTTAGAAAATTTCTAATTCAATGTAAATAAATGCAATCAAATCCACCAGTAGGGAAGGCAATTCATTACTCCAAAAAACATTTCAATGTTTATAGTATACTGCCATATGCAACAATCAGGAATTTTATGATTTTCAAATTGTCTTAGTAGGATTTAGAATTTAGAACCAGTATATCTATAAAAATAAATTGGAACATTTTCATTAAAATGTTTCTATTTAAATACACACATATAACTGCAATTTTATAATAGTATACTTTTAACCGTAGCAGGTAAAATTAATTGCATGTGCTAAATGTGCTTAAAATGAGTATGCACAGCAGCTATGAATGCAAGGTGCCTGTACATAATACAGTTGTTAAACGTTCAATTAATTTACCAATTATGTTAATTTGTAATTAAGACACAGTATAATATACACAATAGACTTTTGTTGAAGAATAATAATACCACTCTAATGGCTTCATGTATGTTTCAATTATGCAAACTCTCATTTGAAACTGAATAACTGATTAAGACCTGATAAAAAATTTATTTTGTTTCTACTTCACGGTCGACACTTTTATCAATAACATATATATATATTATATATATATCCATATAATAATAAATTTATGTTTAATTTGGGAGAGGCCTTCGTTGATACATGTTCTATTAAAACCTATGCCTATTTCAATTTTGACACATTTTCGAATTAATATTTGAAATTTCCTTACCTCTGTCTTATTTTCCTTATCTTGTCCCAAACTTATGGAAGCCAGAGGTAAGGAAATTTCAAAAATTAATTCGAAAATGTGTCAAAATTGAAATAGGCATAGGTTTTAATAGAACACTTTACACATCACACAATTACACACTACTACACTACACAACACACATATAATATAATATGATTTTAATAACAAAATAACACTTGATATAATAGATGGATTAATTTACAATAAATGAAAACAATTTTTTGAAACAATGCTCTAAGGCCTTTCGTTAACACATCGTCAGAGAGCAAGTGAACTAAAAAAACAATACAAATTTTTATTGTTTTTTTTAGTTCACTTGCTCTCTGACGATTGTTAACGAAAGGCCTTAGAGCATTGTTTCAAAAAGATTGTTTTCATTTTGGTAAATTCATCATGAAATTGAATAGGGATATCAATCGAACTTGTACACGTTGAATCACAACCACCAACTAGGATCAAACAGACTTACTGTCTCTAATTTTCTGTTGTACCGTCATCTGAGACTTAAGATAGGTTCACCAACGGAACTTGTGAAGGCGACGGTTAGAGACCAACCTTCTTCTGTGTTGGTGTCTCTAATCCGTGTTCACATTTGTGTTGGTCCCTATCTTAACTATCTGATGACGGTTCAACCGAAAATTAGAGACAAGTAAGTGTTTTTCATAAGTTCATGTTTGGATCTCAATCGTGATTTTTTTGTTTTCCTGTTTACAAGAAGAACGTATGTTAGTTGAAAGATTTATCTTGTATTTATTTTATATAGTGTTTGATATATATATCTTAAAATATTTTCAAATAGTTTAGTGGTGTTGAAAAAGATAAATCTTTAAAATTAGTACTGTTCACTTCATTTATGATGTTTATCATGGATGTGTTTTGAAGCTCTTCATTAGATATATACATATACATATATATTATATATTTATATATATAATTTTTTACTTAACAACAATTTACTTACGCGGAGAAACACTACAAGTGCGATTATTGAAGTTTTTCTAAATTTTTGACCTCCATTATTTAGTGTGTAGGTATACATTCTTACATATTTTTGATTTTAACTAACTAAGTTATACTCTGTTGGCATTACTCGATGATAGCTCAAGCAGTGTTGTCTAAAGAAGATAAATTTTACTAACTTAGACGAAAAAGGACAATATAATAAGCTATTTCTTCTATATTCTAGAGAGTTAACACTGAAGATAACCTCATATAGCCAACTTATTGGCTATATTGCCTTAACACCATATTGCCAACTTACTTATAGAAAGATTTTCCTTCAAGCAATGCTTTTGACCTAGATATACAAGTAATTTTAAATTGAAAGACTCTTTTTCTATTTCTTAGAAATCATTACATGATTAATGCAAGCATATACATAAAAAAACCCTCTTTACATCACAGTGTTCACCAACATACAAATAAAAAAAAAATTTAAATTAAAATAATAAATTTAACTGACGGATATAAATTTAACTAACCAAAAAAAGATTCTGACCCGAAAGTATATTAAAATAGAGTCAATGTACAGCACACAAGATGGATTATGATGGATTATAGATTTATTACAGATTTTCCATCATAGTAACCGTAATATCATAGATTTAGAAAAGTTCAAAGTAGCAAGAAAAAAAATGAAGAACTAAGTTTAGTTTAATTAATTAAAGACTATTGAATAACAGTTTCAGATCACATAGAAACATTTTTACTTTGATTAAGAAATTCTTTTGTCTCCTGTGTAATAGAATATTACCGATCTCTGCCTTGAAACTTTAGTCTATAATTACTTTCGGTTACAACAGTGAGCTGCTTAAAAAAAACAACCATAAACAAATTTAAATCAGTTTAAAGCAAAAACATATCCAGTTATAAATAACTGGAAAAATCAATTATATAGCAAAAATTGTATTATAAAGATATAAAATGGAGATATATGCAGAAGAATTGCAATAGAAACGTGATGCAATCAATGAAGTTTAAACCTGTGCCTGAGCCTCTCGGCCATACCACAGCTTCTAAATCAAGTCAGGTTGTCATTGAACGATTTGCTCTTTAGCCATCGCACGGCGACGCCCAAGGTGGACCACACGGAGGCGGGCAATTCGATGCTACAAAGCGCAACATACCACTTGACACGCGCAACATTTACACTGGGAACGTGACAAAACATACCAAAATATAATAAAACCAAGTGTAACAGAAACATCAAATAAAGGAGTACCTATACTCTATAGTACCTATACCTATACTCTGACTACTTGTTACGGTTGAAAGATCTTAGTTTTTTCCCCCCATTTCTTATTGTAATTTGATCATTGATATATATATATATATATAAAACCAACGAAATTTTTCTAACTTTCTGAATATGGCTTTCCACCTTTCCGGTAAGATATAAAGCAATTCACCAAATGATTTATTCTTCATATCCATTTTTATCGCTTTTTTATTTTTATCATCAGGGAGTCTTTAGAGACTAATATTTGGTACAAGATTTGGGAGCACATCTTCAGTAAAACATGTTTTGTTAATAATTATGCCAATGTTTAATGTTATTAGTCCGCAAAGACTCCCTGATGATGGTCAAATCTATTAGACTATATGGGTCAATAAAGTGAACGTTATATCCTCCAAGAGAAAGTTCCATACAGTGTTTCTCTCACTGTGCCTTCATCAGTTGAGCTTGTATATTAAGCCTTATCCTTCCAATGTAATATATGAAATCATAAAAAGCAGGAAAAGTAGCTCTGTTCAATACTTTATCATATGATTCTTGAATTATATTTCAGCAATGAAATTTAAACCTCAATGAAAAAGTAAAAGGATTGAAATAAATGCTCAGTGAAATTTTTCACTTTATGTCATCAGAGAGCAAACTAAATTATATATATATATATATCTATATATGATCAAACCAAAATATGAAATGGGGAAAAATAGAGACTAAGATCTTTCAACCGTAACAAGGGGTCTTCGTCAGGTGAATTTTTGACTCTGACGAGAACCACTTAATATGGTTGAAAGATCTTAGTCTTCTTTTTCCCCATTTCATATTGTGGTTTGATCATTGAGTGTTATTTCACGTTTTTATGACAAATCTTGTTATATATTTTTTTCAAAACTATTTATAATTTATTAGTTGGGAACTTTCAAAGTCCACATTTCTGCTGCTAGAGAATAATTTTATCTTTATTCTGTAATAAATACGAATTGTTTTAGGAAATCGTCAAATCTATTTTTCTGTATGCAGTTATATTTGGTTAGAAACTGCTCTGAATTAGAAGACTTCCATACAGTTACTCCCGAACCCTAACAGTCGGGGCTTGACCCCGCAGCATACCTTCAAAATTTAGTTAACGGAACAGAACTTTGGCAACAGTTCTAGCCTGATCTGAGTGGTCGTACCCAAAAGATTGATCAAACAAAAATACCGTACGGGCTGGCGTTTCTGAAGGATGAATTTCTATTCTATCTTCTTGCAGTTATAGGACAGAAGTGAATTTTTTTTTACAACAGTGTGTTGTAATTTTAAATTAACATTAAATAAAACGAGATTTAATTGATATTTTGTTTTTTATTGAACATCTAAAAACGAAAAACATCCTGAGACACCCTTTATTACGTACACCCTTTTCTCTTGTATATCAAGTTCGATTTATCAGTCATTACACTAATAGCATGTTTAGTGACAATAAAATTACTCTTCTATGTGCTCCAGTTGGGATTGTTTTACTGATTGCACCTACTGAGAAAGGTTAAATTAGGTTTACTAATATTCGCCTTGAAAGAAGTTTCATAAAATCTAATCTGCTATACACGTCTATTTAAGCAATGCAATTAGGTGTCACACATGCAACAGTGGTTTGCAAGCTTTATATCCGAAACCAGTTTGACGTCATTTGGTTCGGATAGAAGTAAATGAGTTAACACTAAGTTACTGCTTTGCCGCCAAATCTTCTGCTCAGTTGATTAAACAATTAAGCTAAACACAAATTAGTATATCGTGGTTTTTTTTAAAAAAAGATCTCTTTCGGGGCTTAGGTTGTGTGGGCGTTCAATATTAGTACCTACTCTCCTCAGATAAACGCTTAATCCTTTTTACAATCCATTTCCACCAGGTAAAATTACTGACTCCAGATATAAAATCTATTTCTATTCTAGAATAAATATAACCAGTTTTTTTCTAGGAAAGATTTTAGTCCCATTTTTGGAATCTTATTGTTGTTTGGACGATGTTTTTTTTTTATTGCATGTATTTACTTTTAATTTTTGACGCTACTCTATGTGCCAGAGAAACTTTTTGTACTTCACTCCAAAACATAAGCATTAATTAAAAATAAAGAGCTCCTGTGATGCATATTAGAAATGCTGGTCTACCGCACTTATATAATGAAAGAAGACCAATAACTGAGGAGCTTTACGATAAAATCATTGAAATTGTTTTATCTAAAGAGGGCAACAATTATTTTTCAAGATTCAATTTCCAATTCAGTTAGCATTTGCCATGACTATTCATAAGTCTTAAGGAGAGACTCTACAGAATGTGTTAGTTCATTTAGGTAAAGCAGTATTTCAACATTGCCAATTACATGTTACTCTCAGTAGAGTCATTTATAGTTTATCTGCATTTACGTGAACATCATTGCATTAAAAAGGAAGGTGATGGATGACCTCACGGGTCACGGGTAGTCTAGAAATATATATGTAAACTTTTTTTTCTAGATAGGTTCCTTCTTTTTATTTTTATTGTCATTCTAATACTTATAATTGTGTTTAATTTTTTCATAATGTACTTCTTATGTTTGTGTTAAAAATTTAGGTATTTAATTTCTTAATTTCCTTTGTATTGTAAGCCTTTAAAAAAGATTTTGAATAAAATCGAAACGTCGGCAATGAGAATTTGATTGAAAGTCGAAGAAATTGACCGCATCCCGATTTATCTTTTTTTTAGTTATATATATGTAGGTATATATATATATATTTCAATTAAGAAAAAACCAAAAATTAAAGACTGTAAGTTATGCTTTTGATTTCTCTACATTTATTTTTCTACATTGAACTATATTTTTCAGTTTCGAATGGTATTTCCAACGAAAAAGTATATATATATATACATATATATATGTATATTAATAAAAGTATGGACCGTGGAATAGAAACAAAACTAAAGTTTCTCGGGACTCGGTCCCGATTTCAAGGAAATGAGAGTTTAATTTCAACCTGAAGAACTGACCGAGTCCCGATAAACTTTAGTTTTGTATATATATATATATATATATATATATATTTATTTGTCAATTTTGGTAGCAGTCCTTCCTGTATACATACATTGTTAAAAATTAGAACATATTTAGCTGACACTGACATGTCGATTGGTAACTTACTATTATATTCTGTGGATACAGTAACAAGATCGTTATTCAGGAAATTAGAGAAACTTATGAAAAAAAAAATTTCAGCTAAATATGGTCTAATTTTTAAAAATGTATATATCTCTTCGAATATTTACTACTTAAAAGCTTTTTTTTTTTTTAATATGACTGATGTGGAAATTATTTACAGTTAGAAACATCCTATTGTTAAGTTATTAGCTCGACTATTGGAAATCAGAACATATGCAAGTTTGAAATCCTTTTGCTGCCCACCTAAAGGGAGACAGCTACACCCTCTAATTGCATGTCAAGTCAATGCAATTAGTGAGCATTCTCAATCCAGTGAGAGACAGTCCAGCCTACCCTTTCCCTATATTTAAACGGGAAATGAGAAAATTTACGAGTTTTAAATCAAAATTAATCCAGTTTATTACAACCATAATATACATATTTTTACATAACTACTAAGTGCAAAGATTACTATATTTTTAATTCTTTGTTCTTATTTATTTATTTTGACATACTTGCTATGATTAAAAGTCTAAATTAAATTACAAAGTATTAAGTATTTTTTTTAGAGTTTATCTGCATTTACGTGAACATCATTACATTAAAAAGGAATGTGATAGATGACCTTCCTTTCTATGATGCAAGTCTTTCTACATAAGAGCAACTTATTCACGGACTTGGTTTCTTGTTTAGTTGATGTAACTTACAACTGAAGTCTAGAGACAATTAAACTTACACCTGAAGTCTAGAATTTCAATTGTTTGTATTAAAATACAAAACAATTACAAATCTAAATTACACAGCTGAATATTTATAAATATTATTAGATTTCTTTATTTTTGTTTTAATTTACACCATATATACGATGGTATGAAACTAATACATTCGAGTATAAAATTTTGATATCTAGTTCTTGAAATATACGTTCTTTTATTGTACTCTTGAGCCCAATAATAAATATGTTTCACGAGTGTGTCTATAGGTTTCTGTGAGTGTAAATATGTATATACCTGGGTGTGTGTTTGTCAATATCTCAAATATATGTCAAATATATATCAAATATATATCAAATATGTCAATCTCAAAAATTAAAATATTTTTAACTATCAAATATTATCTTTAAGTTCCTGTGGATTCTGAGATAGAATAGCAAGCTCAGCGACGTATATCATTTTAATAGGCTTTTCTTTATCTAAAAAACGTTTTTGGTTTGGTGGTTTGTTCACAAATTTTTGATAAAATTGATCTAGCTTTACAATTGTAAATTGAAATTTTATATGCATTTGTTAGGTTCGTTTGCACTACCCGTTACACAAGAGTAGACGCCTCGTGTACACTCAAATTTAGATAAAAATTTGTTTTATCTAAAGAAGGCAACATTTCTTTTTCAAGGATTTAATTTCCAATTCAGTTAGCATTGCCATGACTATTCATAAGTCTCATGGAGAGACTCTACAGAAAGTTTTAGTTCATTTAGATAAATCAGTATTTTAACATGGCTAATTACATGTTGCTCTCAGTAGGGTTCTTTAGAGTTTATCTAAATTTACACGAACATCATTGCATTAAAAAGGAAGGTGATGGAAGCCCGTACGGGTCACGGGTAGTCTAGTAATACATATATCCTGTAATATTTACTACTTAAAACTTTTTTTTTCATAAAATGACTGATATGGAAATTATTTACAGATAAAAATACAGTGGAACCTCTACATACGAGATTAATTCGTTCCCGGATCGTGCTCGTATCTAAAATTTCTCGTATCTAGAGCAAATTTTTCCCATAAGAAATAACTGAAAACCAATTAATTTGTTCCCGGCCTCCCAAAATCATTCAAGTTAACCCTAAATAACTATGAACACATCTTCCTGATTACTAAAAACACATTCAAATAGTGACTAAACATAAAAATACAGAAATAAGATAAATAAGATGATATTAACGAAATAAAATGCGAGTTTATTATGAGCATTTATTATGAGCACTTCCACTTAAATTTAAAGTTAATTTTATGAAAAACTAAATTTTTGTACGGCACTAATTTATTTATGAACTTTTTTGCTTTTTAACATTACTGTATCAGTTTTTACTCGTAACTTAGATTTTCTCTCGTATGTAGAGCAAGATTTTTGCTCGAAAGACCTCTCGTATCTCGAGTTTCCCGTAAGTAGAGTAGCTCGTATGTAGAGGTTCCACTGTATCCTATTTTTAATATGTGATACCACAAAATAAAAATTCTACATTGGGAGTTTGAAATTTTACCTAACTCAAGCATATTTAAAGTCGGGATCTTTAAGAAATGCCTGACATCGTATAGGCTCGGGACCGACGTATGAAATTGTTCTCCAAGGATGGTATGCTCAGATAAATCGAGGGTCAGAGAGGGTTTTGATCTCCAAATCTATGACTCCAAAGGTAAGCCGCTGGACGACTAACTTGTTGTTATCCAACATAGAACTCGTCCTTTAACAGTTGTGAAATATATGGATACATTCTTTATGAATAATGAATAATAATTTGTTCTGAATTGATTAAACTGATAAAAGTAAATGAAATATTGGAATTGGTAGTAAAATTAATCGTTAGGCCTCAAGTTCGCATCCTCAAGAGCAACTTATTCACGGACTTCGTTTCTTGTTTAGTTTATGTAACTTACACATGAAATATAGACAATTAAAACCTATTGCTTCTGTATATTTAACTTAGATAGCAGGTTTCTATTGTATATGTGTGCACATAAATCCAAGTAAACCGGTACTTACAGCTTTCTCAGGAGGAAAGAAAACAGAAATATAAATAGAAATATTAAATAGAAAAGAACTCTATGTAATACCAAACTAAAAATCTCAAAAGTATGAAAAAACGGTGGAATCTCTTTAGATGACATTGAAAGTATAATGTGCCAGGTTTATGGAGCTTTTATGTCAGATGGTTAATCAGAAAATCAAACCATGTTCATTCATGTAAGGTAGGCTTCGCTATGTACCTTCAATCACACGGGAACATATCCATTGTCAATGAATGAGTTGGGTCTTGGATCTTAGTTGAAGTTTTAAGTTTCGGATTCAAAACTTGGAGTGTAACACCTTGGATATTTTTTTTCAAAAAGAGACAATTATTGGTCGTTTAGAACTGATAGAAAAACTAATGCCACAAGGGAAGGTAACATTGTCAAAAAAGGTTGAATTATATGTTGTGAGATACAATGCCTTTTATAGAATATTTTACTTGGAGCAAAGATTTGAAATCAAATAACCACCTCTGTTGTAAGATTTCTAATATCACTAAAATCCTTTTATTTAGAATACTGATGAGTAAAGAGTGAAAGTAAAACCATCTGTATACCTGCACAAAGAAGCACAGGTAATTAGGAATTGAACCGATTAGAAAGGGTTGGAGTCAAACAACCTCTTCAGAGATCTGTGAGCCTTTTGGTACAACAGCTTTCACAAGGATGTAATTAATGGATGAACAACAGAACAGATAAATCAACCGGGTAAAATTAGTCTAAAAACAAACTCATTCTAACTGAAATTGAATTTATAAATGAATTAATAAACCTTAAAAATTAATAAAGTAACAATTTTAAAAAGTGTGTGTTTTTAAAAGTTTTAAAAACATAGTTCTCTTAAGTACATGTAATGTAAGTTGCAATCATAATCATACTAGAAAGGCACTCAGTTTGAAAGAGGCTAAAGTTTTTGCTTAAATTTAAAGTTCTATGTAAATGCGATGAAATTAACAAATCTGACTAAGATCTTTCAACCAAAACAAGTTATATCGTCTCACTCATACTGTCTCTATGACTCATCAGTGATTTAAGAATTTTTGGACTATTCAGGTAGAACAAAAGCGGTGAATATGTTTGTATAATTTTTTTTTTTTAAGAGGCTGATCACTTCTAACCAACCTTCCAATGCTCATTCCTCTAGGGATTATTACATCTCACAAAAGAAGATTGATTCTACATTAAAAATCCTACATTTTGTCTCAAAGTTAATTTAGATTACGAATCTTTAATGAGTACCTGACATCCTACAGGTTCAGGACCGACAGTATAACATCCTTTCTGAGGGATTTAACACCTCCTATATGAATAAATCAAGAACCACAGTTGGTATTGAACTTCAGACCTATCAGTTCAGAGACGAGCACGTTAACTACAGAAACCAACCTGGTCTCCATGTTTGTATATATAATAGTATGAATTGTGCTTTGGTTGGTAACTCTGGTAGATATTTGGTATCAGTATTAAAGTAACAGTACTTTGCGCAGAAACAAACTGCAACAACATTGAAATGGCATACTGTTAGCAATACAGATGATGAATGATGAAACGTTATGACTTATTCCAGTATTGTTGTTTGATGATGCTATGCCTGTATTTGTAGCTACATAGTTGACAGTTGATAAAGAATTAGTTACTCTAGTTTGTAAATATGATTTTCAATGAGGACATTTTATTATTTTGATATTAAAATATATACTAAACAACACCGATAGAATATATAAGTATCAGGCTAGCGTTCCATAAATTCTAACTGGTTAATTAATATTAATAATAGTTTTTTTTAATATTTGCGCTATTTTTACATAAATACTAAACTCAGTTAAATATCAAAAGAAATTTTATAAACTTTGAGTGAAATTTAATGTTTAAATTAGTTTTATAGAAGTAAAAAGTTTTAACTGAGAATTATTGATGGATAATTTCCATACTAATAAACTTGTTCTATCTAGTTGACAGCATTTTTTTTTTAAGGAATGATTTTTTAAATAACAACCAAAGCCAATAAATCTTCTTTAGCTTTTAAGAATTCTAAAATTCTTAAACCTTTTAACTGATTGTGGTATATTTATAACACAGTAATATAGACGTTATAAATAATAATAATGCCCGTTTGAGGTTGTGTGAATTTTTGATATACCAATTTATTGCATTTCACACTGTTTGAAGGATTTTAATTAACCTCGACTGATATAGAATTCTTAGTTTGGAATAGATTCCTTTGTTTTGGGAGTATTATTTATAGTTTAAAGAAACAAAAAAAAACGGTTCCAGGTTTTAAAAGGCAATATTTGAAGAAAGATGGTGATTTAAAATTGCCGTTCATAAAGTCGTTTAAACTACTGAATCCCGTAGTCGGGATGCAATAAAATATACCTAGCAATCTGAATGGTCAATGAAAAATATTGATTAACTATAATTAATTAAAATGGAACAATTTCTGTATATCCGTACTACTATGGTACATAAGCGACAAGGGTTGTGCTGACACATCCACGTGGTAAACCTTGATGTTAACTTTGTTGTGAACTAAGTCAGTAGTCGCTTCTCAGTAATAGTCAAAACTACAAGAGCTCGTATGGGTTACATTGTCACTAAACACATTTCTACACTCTTTCTACAACGACCTGGGTGGAGCCTGCCTGTCAGTAGAGAAAAGCCTGAAAGTCATTCTTCTCCAGTTCTTCAATTCCCTTTAAGAACGCTTTTATTAGCGTAAAATATTAAAGAGGAGAAGCTTGGTGAAGTGGCTACTATGAAAAAAAAATTCAAGCTGAATACCAAATTTTGGAAAGTCCCCGCTAATTTATACAGGAGAAATTGAGCCTTCGAAGTGGGAAGCTTGATTCAAGAAATAATGAAGGAGATCATTTTGATATACAATTTTCCTTGTAACGTTTTGTATTAAACATATAAAAAAAACATTAATATTAAACATTAATTGAGATTAAAAAAAAACTAATAAATGTGAATTTCTTTTTTTTTTTAATACAGCTACCTGTATTTATGGTTAACTAGAAAATAGTGGGAAATATTATATTAAAATATGTGAGTAATTAAAGATCCCTACTCGAAATTCACTTGAGTTAGGCTACATTTAGGACTCCCAATGTAGAATCACTGATCAAGCAAAAAGCCGGTAAACGGCTGACGTTATCACCGGCGAGGAGATCGGTTAAACAATGAAAAAAAAGAGAACAAAATAAGATATTTAAACGTACTTTTGACTTTCACTATCATAAGTGGTTTTAAAACTTTGTGATACAAGTGCACCCAAAATTGATTTGGTAAAATTTCTGGCATCCACAAATAGCACAAGATGAAATTATAAAACAATTTTGAAGAGGTTAAACAAGAAAGTATCAATCTTTGAACGAGGGCGTAAGTTACAAAAGTTA
This sequence comes from Hermatobates lingyangjiaoensis, assembly GCA_026182355.1. Taxonomy (NCBI): domain Eukaryota; kingdom Metazoa; phylum Arthropoda; class Insecta; order Hemiptera; family Hermatobatidae; genus Hermatobates; species Hermatobates lingyangjiaoensis. Next base: position 76,129 of record JAPFBL010000340.1, read on the forward strand.
TTGTGAGATGAATAAAGTTAAGCAACATTAACGAAGATAGCATTTGGATAGTGACACACGAAATGACGTTAGCATTCAAGTTATGTACTAAAAGAAAAAGATTTATCTTTCGTCATTTGAACAACATAAACGCGTAAAATATAAAAAAAAATTAAATAAATAATGAACAAAATTTAATTAATGACAAACCGTTTATTCATTAAAATGAATTTTAAAAATTGTTTTGGATGATTCTGGTTTTATACAAGTATTTTCATACAATCTGAACAAAAATTCAATGAGGTATTTAAGCCTGAAGAAAGTCATAACGTGCTCGTCTTGGAACTGGTAGGTCCGGGGTTTGATATCCACTCTCACTCGATTTACTCACATGGGAGGTGAATAAATCTCAATACGGCATCCTTTTGGAGAGGACGTTAAACCGTCGATTCTCAGCCTCTACGATGTCAGGTACTCGTTAAATATCCCTATTCTAAATACACTGAGGCAAAATTTAGGATTCTCAATGTGGAATCAATGAGAGATGAAATATTCTCTCAAGGAATCAGCATCGGAGGGCTGATTTTGTCAAAAGAAAAAATAATATGAAAAATTGAAATATATATATGATCCAACCACAATATGAAATGGGAAAACAAGGTTAACATCTTTCAACCGTATCAAGCGGTCTTCGTCAGTCAAAAACTAAATGACTGTTGGTCATTTGGTTTTCTGACTCTGACGAAGACCACTTGTTACGGTTGAAAGATCTTGGTCTTGTTTTCCAATTTCATAGTGTGGTTTGATCATTGATTGTTGTTTTACGTGTTTATAGGAAATCTTTATATATATATATATAATATATATATATATATATATATATATATATATTTGTGTATGATGGCAGCAGATCTTCTTTCAAACTTGTACTATTAAAGTTGGCAGCAGCTTCTGCGTTGACCAATTTATGGCTGATTTTTTCTAGTTTCCTCACTAGTTTACGGTAACTCTCGGGTATTTTCCAAAGGAGTTCTAGTAACGACATGAATGTAAACACTAAACACTTTAAAACTTTAAAACTTATTATTTATAGTGTTAGAATAAAGTTTTAAAGTGTTTAGTGTTTACCTTCATGTCGTTACCAGAACTTCTCTGGAAAATACCCGAGAGTTACCGTAAACTAGTGAGGAAACTAGAAAAAATCAGCCATAAATTGGTCAACGCAGAAGCTGCTGCCAACTTTAATAATATATATATATATATATATATATATATATATATATATTATATATATATATAATGATAAATAATGATTACATAAAAAATATTTTGAAAGACTTAATTGTATTTATTGACTTTTAGCTTTATTAGGAAGATATAGTCTCTATGCCGTTGACTGTAGAGTCTTTTTTTTTCAGTGATCAGTGATTGCAATTTCCTTAACTATATTGTTGTTTGTTTTGTTCAAACTTAGTAAAATTAAGGAGAGTTGGCGTTAATGAGAAATAGCATTAATACAACTTATTAAAAAAGAATATTTTATCATGTAATATCAATTAAATATACTCCAACTTAATTCTCTATGCTATTTATATATCAGTAAATATTAAAAATTGGCTGTTGCTTTCATATCATTGAAACATATAGTGTATCCAGTTATTGAAACACGAGTAATTAACTTTCTGAACCGTATGATGCAGAGCTTAAGTCAATAAAAAAGGTTAACTTTATAAGTAAATTGGTATATTTAAATATATAGTATTCAATACAAATACATGAGTACAATATATTAATAATTTTTATATATTGCATTCAATATAAAAATATATTTTTATTCTGGAAATTAACTATTATATTTTTTTTACTTTAACTCACATATTCGGATTTCATGTTTCACGCATCAATGATGGAATAAAGCGAATTCCTAAAATCGTTCAAAGCAAAGAATATATTGGCAGTATTACGTCAACTCCAATTGATAAACACAAATCCTATAATATTTTTCTCCAATAAATTTGTTTTATGTTTATTTGAACATATTTTTCGTATGGATTCATCACCTCTTATTTTATATTACTTTTCTAAAGTCAGAATTACTATATTTTTTTTTAAATTCTTTAGGAGTGTAAAACTAAATCATAAACGACAGAAAATTATTCACTATTTTATTCAGAAAATTATTTTCCTAAAGACTATTTTTTAAATAGCAAATGTTATATATATATATATATATATATATATATATATATATATATATATATATTAAAGTTACAACTAGAGAACACAAAAAAAGGACGAACACTCACGAATCTCGATTATTTCGGCGTCTTGCCGTCTTCAGGAGAGTAGAAAGAAAGAAAATAAAATAAAAGGAGAAAGAATGAAGGAACGGAGACGTAAATGCGTCCACTGGCCGATGTAAACTCATCGTATATATATATAATATATATATATATATATACGATATACGAGTATATATATATACTCGTATATATATACTCGTATATATATATATATATATATTCAAAAAATGGAGTATAAATATTTGAAGAATCTAGATAAAAAAAAAAACCAAATTACTTGAAAGAAATAAAAGTTTAAATTTCAAATAATGTAAATGTAAGCAAAATAAAGTTATCATTTTTCTATTGTTAACAGTTTTTAGTAAGTGATAATGCATGGAAAATTATTTAAAGTAAACATTGTCTCTACCGTATAGGTAAATATATTCAACCGTTTAACCAAAAATGCAGTTAAAAGTGTCTGTCTAAGTATCCATTAATATTATCTGTTTACCTGAAAATCTTTAACTCACCTGATTTTTGAGTTATTTTTGCTTATATATGTAATAAGGTTTTGTTTTCTTGACCACAATTACTAATTAATACTTTTTCTTTCTCGCAATTTTGATTAGGTATTAGAAGCTATTCTTGATTTATAGCCCTGAGGATGTCTTATAATAAAGAGGAAACGTTGGCAATTTGGGATTTACCCCAAAATTAATGAATTCTTTAAAATTTTGACCAAAATTACACCTGAACATGACTACTATACAGCGGAAAGCTTTTGTAAGTAAATATATATTGGTTGCTAATTCGTTTAACTTGTCATGATATGTAACCAAACTGGTAAAATTGAAATGTCTCTGGCAAAACTAATTTGGGATTTACCCCAAAATGAAAGAAAAATAATCAGAAAATTAGAGGCAGTCAGTAAAAAAGTCGTAATGTGGCTGCTGCATATTTCAATTCAACTTAATTTAAAAGAAGATTTGCTGACTACCTATACAAACAAATTTTCGCCCTTGATATATAAATATGAAGGTTATAGAGTTTGAGGATCCGGCAGTTTCTCCAAATTCAAATCACACCTTGATTGCCGATATTTCGATCTTTATTCAAAATCTTTTTCGCAGGCCTAGAAAAGAGATGTGAGATAAAGATCAAATCATTGGCAATTAAAATTAATTTGAATTTGTAGAAACTGACAGAATCCCAATACTCTATTCTGTTCATATATATATATAGTTTAACATTAATAATAGAAGAAAGAAATAGTGCAGAGAAGTTAAAATAAATTAAGAGACAAGAATGATGATAAGTTACTGAGTTAGAAGAAATAAGAGGCCAACAAATACCAAGAAACTACAGGAAGTCGGAGGCCGGTACTATACGTACTTGACACTTTCCAATGAAATCAGATCCGATTGGACTATACACTTTGAAAACTTTGAGAAACGCGAATGAAAAACAGAAAGTAGGGCTCACAGAAACTAACAACTTCCTGTCCTGAGGGCGACCGTTAAATGAGTTAAAATATTGAATGTTTCTGTTTCAATATGTAGATTCTGTTTCAATATATTTCATTGAATTCCTAGTTTCTGTTTTTTATTCGTGTTTCTAAAAGTTTTGAAAGTGTATAGTCCGATCGGATCTGATTTCATTTGAAAGTATATATATGTATACATATATGGACATAATCTTGTTACATGGATACATATAACAAGACATTACAATTAACACATTATATAGAAATCAACGTTCAAACCACAAAAGGAAATGAGAAAAAAACCTAAAATTTTTCAATCGTAAGAGTTGAAATTTCACTCTGATAAAGACCGCTTGATAGGATTCAAAGATTATAGTCTTCTTTCTCAGTTGTTATTGTGGTTTAGACGTTAAGGTATATATACTAGTACCATTTGGGTTGAAAAAGTATGTTAAAAAAATATGTAAATGTTAAAATGAAAATGATAAACACTAAACAGGTGTTCAATTCAACAATATATATATACGCTAATTGTTAACAATTTAAATGAGTTGCATGATTGTGTAAGCTGGATTTTTAAGAAACGCGAAGGGTGATCTATAATTCATTTATATAGTAAAGAATTATATATATTTTTGAAGTAAAATTTTTTTAAAAGTTTTTTTCTTGTCTCTAAGCAGTGATTTTGTTAAAACAGTGGGTATTTTATTGCTAGCAAACATTATTATTAGGAATAATAACGTAGATTTTGTTTAAGTGAACCATTTTTGTAGCCTTTTGCCGTATCTTCCCCTTTGAGAACGGTTGTTATGATTTTACATGTTTTAACATTTTGATGTCATCAGTTCTTTACTGTGTTAATGAGTGAAAAAAAATTATATAAGTTTGATCAAATTAATATTAACAAGTCAATCAGTATATTATATAGTTAGATTCTTGATTAACATAGATTTGTAACGGAGTTACTTGCTATAAATAAAGTGATTGTTTAATATTTTTTTCTTTTGTGATAATTTTGTTGAAAATGTTTAAGCTTTACAGTAAATCAGATGATTACTTCTTTTTTTATTTTTTTTCCATAATCATAATGAATATGTAAATAAATAAGTTGTTTGTTGTTATTTTTCATTGAAACAAATAAATATCTATTAAGTGGATATGGAATAAGGGGTATTTTTATTTTTGGAGCTGTTGGTTTGAATAAGTTTGGAAAGGGCTCTGGTTACCTGAGCTGGAGGGGCGGCGAAGCACGGCGATTGAGGCTGGGGCGGTAGTCGAGTGGTTGCAAGCCACGCTGCCGCCCCCCTATATAGAGGCCGCCTCCCACTCCGCTCACTGCCTCCGCCTAAACGCCTACTCAACATCCCCTGCATTATTTTATTTTTCGAAGTCAACCCTATGACAAAATATAAAATGAATTAAAATAACACGTACTTATTATGATATATTAGCTATATTTTTGACCAAATAGCTTTAATTACATTTGTTATTTTAAATAACATTTACAACTGAAAAAAACTATAAAATTCATAAATAAATGGTTTAGGGCCGCTGAGGTATTTATATCATATATATATATATATAATCCAACAATATAATCCAAAGTGGGTTTTTGACTCTGACGAAGACCGCTTGTTATGGTTGAAAGATCTTAGTCTTGAGTTCCCATTTTCTTATTGTGGTTTGATCATATATATATATATATATATAAAATAAAATAAAAAACGAAGGAAACACACAGAAAGACACAGACATAACTCACATCGATATTTCGACAATCGTCGTCATCAGGAGGTATATATAGGAGGTATATATATATATATATATAAAGATTTCACATAAACACGTGAAATGACAATTGTGTTTTTGACTCTGACGAAGACCGCTTGTTATGGTTGAAAGATCTTAGTCTTGTTTTCCCTTTTATTTTGTGGTTTGATCATTGATATATATATATATATATATATATATATATATATTTATATATATATATATATATTATTGTTTAAACCGATCCCCTAGCGGATGATAACGTTAGCCGTTTCCAGGCTCTTTGGTGATTCTACATATTCTACATTGGGAGTCCTAAATTTTGCCTAACTCAAGTGCATTTTGAGTAGAGATCTTTAACGAGTACCTGGCATCGTAGAGGCTCGGGACTGATGGCTTAACGTCCTCTGTGACGGACAGCGTACTCAGATTTATTCAAATCTGGCGTGAATAAATCAAGGGTCAGGTGGAGATTGAACCCTGGAATACCAGCCCTAAGGTGAGTACGTTAACTACTGAAATAACCTGGTCCTTTTAAATCTTATAAGTCTTTTAGAAACAGTTTAGTTAAATTTGAAACAGTGTGTACGTTTGTGATTATGCATGTATTTTTATATGTGTTTGTATATTTGTGTGTATGTGTGTGTGTGTATGTGTATGTGTGTGTGTGTGTGTGTGTGTGTGTGTGTGTGTGTGTGTGTGTGTGTGTGTGTGTGTGTGTGTGTGTGTGTGTATGTGTATGTATGTGTGCGTGTCTGTGTGTACGTGTGTGTGTGTGTGTTTGTGTATGTATGTGTTTGTGTGTGTGTGTGTGTGTGTGTGTATGTGTGTGTATGTGTATGTATGTGTGCGTGTCTGTGTGTACGTGTGTGTGTTTGTGTGTGTATGTGTGTGTGCGTGTGTGTGTGCGTGTACGTGTGTGTTATGAGTGAGGGTATGCACATAGAGGAAACAGACTAAGATCATCAATAGTGACAAGCGGTTAGAGTCAAATCCTAACTGAAACCAAAGATGTAGAAACACCTGTTAAGGGGTTGAAAGAAGTGGGAGGCAAGAGAGGTAATTTAAAGGGTGTAAAGTGCAGGAAAGGACGATGGTCTAGGGATATATATTAGGATAAACAAAGAAGTACAGGAGGAAATAAGGAATAAACTATCTTCCAGCTGTCAACCCTCTTAAATTAGGCTATTGCCCTCATCAAAACTGAGTCAAGCTTGAATCAACTGTTACTAATATTTATATCCTTAATACGTCATATATCATCTACAGTAGTAACGGTTTATTCATGGCCTAGGTTAGCTCAGTGGTTAACGTACTCGCCTCTGGCCTGGTAAACAGAGGTTCGTCCTCCACCTGACCCTCGATTCACCTCACGAGGGAGGTGAATAAATCTGAATACGTCGTCCCTTGGAGAGGTCGTTACGCTGGCGGAACCAAGCCTGTACTATGTCAGGTACTCGTTAAAGATTGCTACTCGAAATGCACTTGAGTTAGGGAAAATTTAGGACTCCCAATGTAGAATCTGCAAAATCACCGATCAAACAAAAAGCCGGTGAACGGCTGACGTTATCACCCGCTAGAGGATTGGTTTAAACAATAAAAAAAACAATAAACGGTTCATTCAACTTTGACTATGTTTTGATGAGGGCAATAGCCTAATTTAAGAGGGTTGATAGATTTTTTTTAATTTTTTCTTCCTGTATTCCGTTGTTTACCCAAACATCTCTCCCTAGACAATTGTCCTTTCCTGCACTTTACACCCTTTAAAATACCTCTCTTCCTTTCTTATTGTGGTTTAGACGTTCATTGTTACTTCACGTTTTTATTTATAGATCTTCTTATATATAAAATATCGTTAAGAATACTGTCTAAAAAGAGGCAGCAATCGTTTCAGGAAAACTACTACTAAACAGTAAAAAGATAACTATATATATATATATATATATATATATATATTATATAGTTCAATATAAACAAAGAAACATAGAGAAATCAGAAGAACACACTTACAGTCTCTAATTTTCGGTTTGAACCATCTTCAGGAGAGATAAGAGAGGGAAACCAAGCGCACTGGATCAGAGACGGTTGGAGACCAACAGTGTTGCCGCATGCGCGCCCGTTCACAGAAAATAAGGTAGACAGGAATCAATTTATAATTTATAAAATAAAATAATGGAATATGAAAACAATAAATATATAAAAAAGAAAAAATTGAAAAAATAAGGGAAATTGATACAGAGATATTGATACTATTGATTATAAATTATAAATTATTATTATAAATATTGATTATAAATTAATTATAAATTGATTCCTGTCTACCTTATTTTCTGTGAACGGGCGCGCATGCGGCAACACTGTTGGTCTCCAACCGTCTCTGATCCAGTGCGCTTGGTTTCCCTCTCTTATCTCTCCTGAAGACGGTTCAAACCGAAAATTAGAGACTGTAAGTGTGTTCTTCTGATTTCTCTATGTTTCTTTGTTTATATTGAACTATATTTGTCCGTTTTGGATCGTATTTCCAACGAAAAAAAGTGTATATATATATATATATATATATTCATTTTTTTAGATGTATGTATCCAAGAAGGACTGCTCCCAGCTTTTACAAATATATATATATATATATAACTTTGTATCGGTCGATGAAACTATTCATGTCTCCACTCCTGTGTTGCTTTTCCTTTTCCCTTTGCATCTCCTGAAGACGACAAGACAGCCGAAATTATCGAGAATCGTGAGTGTTAGTTTTTTCTTTTATGTTCTCGTTTTATTGCTTATATATATATATAGTGCGTGTGAGAGAGTGTGTGGGTGTCTTTCTGAATATTTGAACATACTACAGGTTACACGCAGATATACTATATATCTATGAATATAAACCGCTTTGTTTGAAGAAAACGTTTATATCGTTTAACAGGTGATCATTACAAAATTGTTAAAAACTACCTTTTTTCGGATCTCTTAGGCATAATAAAGATACTAATTATTATTTAGTATATAATTATCATTATATTTATTTTAATTATAATTAGTATTTAATAGTATAATTATTTATAAAGTCAATTTCCGATGTCTTCTTAATGCAGGTACCTACAATTTATCCCATAACAAAAAAATATCAACCTTCCAATAATTCATGTTTTATAAAATTTTTCGTGAAAAAAATATTAATATTATAAAATTAAAAAAAATTTTTTGGTTATGCAACATTCAATATAGTAAATCAAGGTTAAGATATGTAAGAGAAGGTAAATTGAATTTTGCATTGGCTGCTCATCTTTTGCTAATGTTACCTTGACACCATAAAGAAGAAATGAAATGATAACATATATAAACTGTTAGAACCCTCCGAATATTCTCTAAAAGGAATTGGAGATTTTTATGGTTTCAGTTGCTTATTGAAAGTGGAATAATAGATCCTATACGAAAGTAAGTCTTGTTTAGTTATTGGAACAAGTTAGAACTCAAAGTAGATTGTATGTTTAGCAATCATAAAATTTATATTGAATCCAACTCCATGTTTCCTATTTAAAATAACCCACTCAATAAATAGTTATCATCTTTCTTCAACATCTCACAAAATTCAATACTTAGTTGTTATTTAAAAATTTTACAAATGCTTAACTATTGACCTATACTTGTTGCTTAAAAAATTTACATATGCTTTATTATCCCCCCCCCCTCCAATTAATATACTAAAAAAAAAATAAAAGTCCCAAAAATATATCAACTCTTGCATATTGAAAAATTATTGTTTTGCTCGCCCTAATATTATAAATATATGTTTATTCAAAGAGTTGTTCACTTGCTTTCAGTGCTGATTTACTGAAAAGGTTGCCTTAATTTAAAAAGTACATTAATTTCTTAAATAGATAATATACTTGTATATGAATTTCACAACTCTTGAATTATGAATTATAGTTAATGGAGATTTTCTAATATTACGTTTAGGAAATAGCATTTTGATATAAAATTTTTACTTTTGTCCTGCATCATGAAATATTAGATTTCCTTGCACACAAGAACAAAATGTTTAAGTTTTGACTCTAACACTTGTATTAAACTTGAAAAGATGGAAGAATGTATGATAATACACCTTGTTCTTACCTTTTATACTTTATTTGCATAATTATTTACTTATATTTTCCTGTTATTTGTTAAGAAGAAATAATTGATTTGATTATAGCATACTTATATTTAAACACATGCATATTATAAATATCTCAGAGGTTAGTAAAGGCAATATTATAATAAAATTCCGTTCATTTTATTATAAAATATATGTTAATAGTATATATAATATTATTATCAGTTCCGTTCTCGTAATCTGTTGGTGGAGTCCGATCGGTTTTTGATAGGTGTCATTATCGAATGGCATTATCTCTTCGTACTTATGGAATCCTGAGATATAAATACTTACAAATACTACTATAATACACTTTTACTTACTGTAGTATATGTATATATATATATATATATATATATATAAAGATTTCACGTAAACACGTTAAATAACAATCAATGATGAAACCACAATATAAAATGGGGAAAAAAAGGACTATGATCTTTCAGCCGTAACAAGCGGTTTTCCATAGAGTCAAAAACCGATCGACTTTAACGATGACAGCTTATTAGGGTTTAAAGATCTTAGTACTGTTTTTTACATTTCATATTGTAGTTTGATCATTAATGTATATATAAATTAATTGACACAAATTAAATTTCTTAAATTAAAACTGCTTGTTACGATTAAAAGATCTTAGTCTTGTTTTCCCAAGTCATATTGTGGTTTGATAATTGATTGTTATTTCACGTGTTTATGAGAACTCTTTATATATATATTCAAGAATGGTAAAGAATATATTCAAGGCATTCAAGAATGGTAAAGAATTGGAGTACTACAAGGGCCCGAAAAAACAAGAAGACATTGTGCGCTTTATGACTACTACCAGGGCTACACAAGAAACCTTGAATATAGACTCTGACGAAAACATAATCAAATTTTTAAATAATCCATTCTTGGAATCTCTGAAATTCTTGCACTAGGATTTTAAGAACAAAAGAAATATTTTTTTTTTTAAACCAGCTGAAAAATATAGACAAAAAATGATATTTGGTTTAACCTCTTTATCAATTAAAGATTATCCTGAAACTGAAATAGTTGTATTTGGGCCGAAACATCTTCACAGCAAGTTGAAGCCAAATACTGTTATACTAGATGAGGGGAAAATCGTATTGAAATTGTAGATATTGAAAAATGTCTGTGGTTTGGTAGGGTTACGAACAAAAGAGAACATGAGATATTTGAAATATCCACTTGTGGTAGCTGACTACAATACTGATTATAAAATAGATTATATAAATTATACATATATATATGTTGCTGTGAATTATACATTCTTAGTATTCTTCTTCTTCTTCTGATGAAGATGTAGTGGAAATATTGAAGAAAGTATTGTTATTATTTTTTGTGTTCTTTTCATTCAATAGTTTGATAAGTTACTGTAATGAACTATTTTAGTTTTTGTATCTTTATAAAAATTACCAGAACATCACCAAAGATTTCACTTAAATAAATCCGTTACAAAAAAAAAAAAAAGAAATATTGTAATAGCTTTTGAGAGTGACCTAGTTTTTAAAGAACTTAAAGACTTATGAAGGAGGGTGATTGAGGCCTCAAACGTGCAGGCAATCGAAGAAAAAAGGAATTAGCCCTGGCGGTATGAATCAAAGATTATTTTCAGGGCATTTACACGTGCAAATCTACTCAACACATTTGTTGAAAACGACACTATTTCTTTCCCATGTTTCTGTACCAAATGTACATTCATTTCTACTAATCCAGAATTAATGATAATCAATTTCAGGAAAGAATGATGCCATAGACATAGTTTCATGAAAAGTTTCTTCCAATTTCAACAGATGTTGGGTTGATCATCATGTTTAAGCTTCTGAAAATACTCTTTCATTTAAACTGCCACCTCATACTTATGTTTTACTCTCTTGTATCCTTCTTCTGTTTGTTTTATTTTAAAATTAGTCTTTAATATGAAAATTGCATAGTTTTTTTCTCTTTTAAAACATTTACTAGGTGATTATTTTTAATATAAGTTCACATATAAAAATAAGTACCATAAGTACTTATGGTACTTCTCCATAAGTACACACATACACGTACAATACATACTTGTATATATATATATATATATATACCATGATAAACGAAAAACGGTTCGGCAAGACAGATTACTCTTAAAATAAACTGTGACACATAAACAGAAACATAACAAGGACTCACTTTTCAATATTTCGATCGCCCTAACGGTCAAAATATTGAAGAGTGAGTCTTTCTTATGTTTCTGTCTATGTGTCACAGTATATTTTAGGTTTTATATATATATATAAAGATTTCACATAAACATGAGAAATAATAATAAATGATCAAACCACAATATGAAATGGGGAACCAAGACTAAGATCTTTCAACCTTAACAAGCAGTCTTCGCCAGAGTCAAAAACCCAACTGACCCGGACTCACTGGGTTTTTGACTCTGACGAAGACCGCTTGTTACGGTTGAAAGATCTAAGTCTTTTTTTCCCATTCATATTGTGGTTTGATATCGTATATATATATATATATATATATATATATATATATATTAGGTGTGTTCTCTAATCGGGGTTCGGTCAATTTTCCAGGATAAAAAATCAAACTCTCGTTGCCAACGTTTCGGTTTTATTTAAAACCTTTTTCATAGGCAGAAGTAAGAATTTTTTAACTAAGAAAATGAAATTTACATTATTTAAAGGAACAACAATGTTGGCCGGACAAAACCTTCGACTAGACTTGGAAAATTGACCGAACCCCGATTAGAGAACACACCTATTCTATCAAACGGTCGATATATTATTGAATCTGTTATATATATATATATATATATATTAATATATATATATATAACTTTAAATTACACAAAGCACGACACAGAAAAGAAATACAAAGAAAACTTACAGAATTCAATATTTCGAACTATTGTTCGTCATCAGAAGAGTAGACAGGAGGGAGGACGAAGTGAGAGAGATCTCCCCACGCCGAAGAACGGAGCGCGAATCAATATATATATATATAATATATATTTATATATATATATATAAACATTTAAATTAAACACCATTCAATTATTCTTAGAAAAAGAACAGAATTTATTACTATGTAATCAATTTTGTTATGCAATTCTTGTTGGGGGTGTTTTCCTCTCTGATAGGAGAGATCAAATTCGCTTTTCAAATTTTTAAAACAAATCTGAAATGTGATGTAACAGCTAGCAAGATTTCACCATGGATAAGCATTCATTCTCCTGCAACTACTCGGTAGTGTGATAATACCCTCTCATGTATATAATTGTGATTCATGATTAGAATGATTATCTAGGGATATCATGATTCTAATACTTGTAGCAGACAAACGTATAGTTGAATGTCTGACATAAACTTCATTGTTTTTCTTATCTTATCTTAACTTCATTGTACCGACGTACAACGAGATTGACTTAACTCGAAATGGTGTAGACCGAGATATACCTGTATACTATTTACTCTATTTTAATGTCAATAAATATTTATACAAATTCATATATTTACAATTTTTTTTACTAAATTATGTTTTTTTTTACATTTGTATTATTATGTTCATTTGTATTAATTTTTAATATTTCTCTTATTTATAAAATATTTTTTTTATATATCCGTATTTGTTATAAATTTTAGGTATTATTTATTTTTCATATTTTATCACCCCCCTCCCCATTTTGTAAGTTGACTACATTGATTAAGTACCTCCACTCTACCTTTCTACCAGATGAAATGCTGTCAAAGATGATAGTGAGTATATGTGTGTTTTTGTATGAATTTTCTTTCCATAGATTTGGTTTATACATATAATTTTTTTCCACTCTCACTGCCAGTAGCTATTTACACTAATTTATATGTTTCAAAAAACCAGTTTTCCTCAGCTTCTCCATAAGTCTACATTTCTTCCAATCATGAAATCTCTGAATCAGTTATGGTGCATGTTATGGTAATCATGGTTGAATAATGAAAATGCAAATTAAATTATAACTAATATTTTATAATTTTCAATATACTTAGTCGCAAGTTTGTTAATATTTTGCGTAACACGTAACTTTGATTTTAATATATTTACAGTATTTGCCATTTCTTTATGGTAAGTAATCATAATAATGCATATCATAACAAATAATTTATCACAAGTAAAAAAAAATCTAATCATTTCAAAAGACCTAATGACAATTAGAAAAAGCTTTCGTCCTCATTTGAAAAAATTACTAGAAAAGCTGAATATAAAGGAGATATTGAGAAAACAATAATAAAAAAAATTTTAAAAAATAAATTTAATTTATTATGATGTAATAAACTAAAAACTAAAATAAATTTAAATAATCATGAAGCTAATTAAAAAGTGAATATAAATATGTAAGAATCTATTATACTTTAAAACGCTCTTCTTTAAATGTTTGCACACAGGTGAAAATTGGAATACCTGTTTATTCCAGTTTAGGGCGAATTGTTCAAATCAATATTAATAGATGACAGTGTGTAATATATTACTTTACAAATAATAGCAATTAAAAGAAAGAAGTGTTAAAAATAAATTCTCTCATGTCAAGTAAAGTTAATTGCTCCAGATATAAAATCTATTTCTGTTATAAACCTGACGAGTTTTATCTGCGATCCCATTTTTGGACATCTTATTGTTGCTTAGACGATGTTTTTTTTAGTCCTCGTATTTACTGTTACTTCTCGTCATAATATATATAAAGCAAATTGTATTTATCAGGAATTTGTCAGTTTTCCAGGTGAAATCAAACTTTCTAAGCCATAATTTCAATTTAATAATCGTATTTGGAAATTAAGTAATAAACAGATGTATGAAATTGCAAAAGTATAAATAATAAACTATTACATTAGAGGTTTGAAATGAATGGTCTTAAGAATACAAACATGAACAGAAATGTCAGTTTAAATACCATTGTTCTAAGGTAATATTATAAAAACACATTCCTTCATTAATGTTATTTTATGTTGGATAAGATAAATGGAATATTTCAATTTATAGGTTTAAATATATAACTTAAATTGTTTATTTATTTATGTATTAAAATAAATAAAAGTTTTCACTTTTAAGTGATTTATTGTTTTACTAAATATACTTACTGTGTAAATATCTTGAATCATGTTAAGAATACTATATCGAAAGCTTGGGGTCATATTTGTTTTCACGATTTAATAACAAGAAACAGCAATAAAATTTATTCCCGTCAATCACACTCAGTGAATGTAATTTATTAATTGTCGCTATAATTTCTTAACAATGAGTAACAGAAGGGGTCACAGGTTCTCTAGTAATGTATAAATTCAAAAAAAAAATTAAGAATACAACTAGGTTCAGATTGATACCTGGATGTATTAGAGCTCCTAGTAGCTATATTAAGGTCTCCTCAAAAGTACTTAAAACGACAAATCAATTGTGTTAAAGGACTTTCCTTAGAATTTGGAACTAATTAAACTCAGTTAACATTTGATAAAATTAAGACTATGAAGTTGGCATGAACGTATATGAAAACACATTCCTTCATTAATGTTATTTTATGTTGGATAAGATAAATGGAATATTTCAATTTGTAGGTTTAAATATATAACTTAAATTGTTTATTTATTTATGTATTAAAATAAATAAAACTTTTCACTTTTAAGTGATTTATTTTTTTACTAAATATGGTAAAACTAAGATTGGTAGCGAACAATCCCGACTGACTGAGGACCTATAACTATTGATGGGTAGCCTTATTATAGTGGTTGCTAAACCCCCTATAGACTGCATCACACTGAACACAGTCAAATCAGTACACTGTCAGTACTGACAGTACCGGTGCAGGAGGAAGAATTATGTGCAGACGTACCTTGCTTCTTGACCGCAATTCGTTCCAGAATTTTGATCGAATACTGACATATCAGTGAAATGAGATGGAATTTGATTTCATAAGAAATACTTAATGGGAAAATCCGCTCAGGCACACACAGTAGTAATTTTTTTAAGTGTTGTAAGTTTTTTTATATAAAAATGTGAATATGAACTATTAAACTAGGGATATAGTTTTTTCAACATCTCTGTTCGAACTGCGATTGGTTTGAGTACAAAGTCATTTAAACACATAGGTACCACTGTATACGACATTAGTTAGGATTAAAAGGAGAAGTAAATGATGTAGCCGGGTTGATCATAGGATAGGTCAGACAAACAAAAAATATACATAGCAAGATTTCTGAGTAGAAAAATGAAATGGAAATTAACTTTTGATCAATAGTAAGAAATTCAGAAACTGTAGTAATATTCTTCACCTAAAAAACCTGTTTTTGAGCAACAATCAAATTGAAACAAGTAAACGCTAATTAGCCAGGTTCTTTTTTTATTAAATATAGTTAATGGGTTAGTTCCACTGAGGTTAGTAATATTAGAATTAGTAATAATACAATCCGTCATACCTCGTAATGTCTCAGAAAAGTTCGACCGGTTTCGGGTCCGTCTGGATCCCATCTTCAAGAGCACCTAACTGACTGTGAATGTAATTTTCCTATAACCTACCTATATATATCATCTACATTGTGGAATCAGTGTTGTCTGTGTAGTTAATTTTTTTTTCTTTTTTTTTGCATATTTCTTTAATTGCTATGTTTTTTCCTTTTATTTCTTATTTCATTATCTATTCCAGTTCCTTGTGTCGTATTTTAAATGTTATTAGTGGTTTTGTTAAAATGTCGGTTTGGTGGTTTGTTTGTTCAAACCGTTCAAACCTTTTTTTATTGTTTAAACCGATCCCCTAGCGGGTGATAATGTCAGCCGTTTATCGGTTTTTTTGTTTAATCGGTGATTCTACATTGGAACTTCTAAGTTTTGCCTAACTCAAATCTATTTCGAGTAGAGATTTTTAACGAGTACCTGACATCGTACAGACTTGGGATTGATGCTTTAACGTCCTTTCTGAGGGACGACGTACTTAGATTTATTCATATCCCGCGTAAATAAATCGAGGGCCAGGTGGGGATCGAACCCCGGACTCGCCCAGAGGCGAGTACGTTAAGAGGTGAAACTTGCTCACCTCTGGACTGGTAGATCCGGGGTTACATACCTACTCTGGAACTCGATTTATTCACGTGAGAGGGGAATAAATCTGAGCTGGTTGTCCCTTTGAGAGGACGTTAAGCCGTCAGTCCCAAGCCTCTACGATGTCATGTAGTCGTTAAAGATCCCAACTCCAAATAGATTTGAACTAGGCAATAATTATGACTCCCGATATATAATCAGGTTTAATTATGTGCTACCACAAAGATACAATGTTTGACTTATTTGTGTTCCCTTCTGAGATTGCCACTTAACCTAACCTAAACCTGGACGTATGATTTAGGTAGAGATATCTAATCTGGTAAGGAAAAAGAAGTGTAGCAAGAGAGATACCTGAATGGTTGTAAGGGGAAAGAAATGTAATAAAAGCCTAGGTGAGCAAGGTAAACAACGGAGTTTATGAGGAAATTAGTTTAAATTATCTGCTAGTGGCCAATCCCTGGTATAAAAGACCATTCGCTTCATTAAATCTGGGCTTCTCTTTAATACATGATTATAATACTTCATTTAATAAATTAATCTGTTTAAATTAATTAATTTGAATTACATAATATGCACAATATATATATACTTACTTGTTGAATCATGCATTCCACTTGTCATGCAAAGGTTTCATTCCTGATGCTTTCGCTCTATGTACTGTCCCCTGTAATAACATCATGAATTATTCTACCTTCTGCCACCTACACAAAAGAAAATTAATTTTGCATGAACCTCGAGTAGAAACATTCATGACGATTGTAGTCAAACAGATTTCTGTGAAAAGTTCTCTAGGTTTTTTTTTTACTATTCAAATCATATAGGAAATAAATAGTTAAGTAGTTGTAAATTGATAAAAAAATATCGAATATGTTATACAATAATTTACTATATGATTCAGTATATTTATTCAATATATATGGTTGAATTTATATTTAATGTTGTATTTACTAGTAAGATATCAAATTCTTTGCAAAATTTAGGCAAAATAAAAATGTAGGACCAAGGATCCACTTGAAGCTATACGAAGTTTTATTAAGAAAACAGTGCGTTTCCAACACTAATTTATCATATTCTGGTTTGGCACCATGCAGTGAAATGTTGAAAGAATAATATCCCGTTGCAACATTGTTCCTCTTTAAAACTCTTAAATCTAAGCAGACAGCTTTAGATTTTTAGGTTACTTAAATTCGAGCAGTTACTGATTAGTCGTGTCCTTCTCCGAGGTACTACGAGATCTGAGTTATCACCTTCCACCTAAATAAATCAAGGCCAGTATGTGAGTATAGACAGTATGTGAGTATTGTACAGCAGAGGGGGAGCACGTTGCCCGTTAACTAACTGGCCTACTCTCCCCCAAAAGTACTTGGCATCATATAGGCTCGGGACCGACGGCTTAACACCCTTTCCGAGGTACGACGAGGTCAGATTTATCACTTCCCACCTAAATAAATAAATAAATCAAGGTCAGAGTGAGTATTGAACCCCAGAGGGGAGCACGTTGCCGCTTGGTTGGCTAACCTGGCCTCTCCCCCAAAAATAATCCCCTGTATAATCTAATTTATTTAATAGAACAACGCATATGTACCCATGATGTTGCTTTATCTCCTCCCATCCCCATTATCTCATTATAAGTAGGTAAACAAACCTAAAGAATACTTATAACCAATGTATTTTTGTAAAAAAAAAAATTAATTTCGTTTAAATTCTTTGTCCATTATTTAAAGGAATCTACATTCGTTATATTATACATGCCAATTAATTTTTGAATGCATTATTTTTTTATGCATACTACTTTTCATTATATTGTTTTGTAATTTTTTATTTAAACTGTTTTTTATTTTTACATGTTTAATGCTATAAGAAACCGTTTTAAAGGTTTACTGTAAAAGATGAGTCATAAATTGTAATTTATTAATAAAATAATTCGTTAAATATAGGATCAAAAATAAATAATGGGGTAAATGAAATAGAATTATAACTGGTAAGACTGTACAAATCTATAGAAGGCAGACTGGGAAGGCATTGCTTAAACAAATGTTTAATGAATAGATTAAAGACTTGACTAACAGTACTTTTGCATAAAACGCAAACCGCATAAGACTCATCAGATTTGAACCAAACAATGAAAACAATTTCATGGAATTGTTAAATCTATGATAGAAACGATATATTCTAATTGTTAAATATGAATTATAAATATTTAAATTAAAAGCGATAACAGGGCTATAGTGGAGGGTGTTATAACGAACGAAAATAATAGAAAGTTACGAAGTAAAATGGTATGATTTTATACAACTTGAATCAAGTTTGGGTGTATTAAAGGTATATAAATTTGAACCCCAAACCCATTTACAGAATAAACTCAATTCACCTTATTGTATTAGTTTAATTATTTTAGCTTTATGGAAGAACAAAGAGTTGGAACCTCTGACTCTTGGGCAAACAAACTACAGTTGACCATGTGAGAATAACTTGGTCTCACTCACTTCAAATGCTGCGGTAGATAGAGTTTCCCCTTGCAACTTAGTTACAGTCCTTGCAAAACAGAGGCTGCCGTGACATTTCAATCATTTGAATGGAATGGGATAGTGGCTCTGAATCAATGGTATGTGTGGTGTACACACAGACTCACAGTACCATACCCAGTCATGATGTCCGCCTCTATGGCATATCTGTTGAGAGGACGAACTCAGAGTTGTGTCCCGTTGCACATTTTTGAGGCACTCACGTTTCGTAAAATGCAATTTGTTACTGCTACAAAACTATTGATTCTGAATAGATACGATTAGTAATCTTGAACTCTGGGAAACACCTCGTCAATAACGCTCAAACACGCAATATATTCATATACGCAAATGAAATTGAAATCAACTAACAAAGCTTAGTTGCCACACCCGTATATTTTCAAAATAAACATGTCTGTAAAGTTAGCAAATTCAGCTTAAAAGTTCATAACTGCTTTTCTACGATGAATTTTAATCCATTCAGCGCCTATATTTTAAGTTAGATATACACAAATCTACTAACCTCAATAAACCGTTACAGTGTATTTATTCTATTTGATCCATATAATTTAATCAAAAAGGGACTCGATAATTTACCTTGACAACAGCATTTTTTTATAACTGTTCATTTTAACTTTTCTCCAATTTATATAATGATTCCTATTATATACATGCAAACAGAAGCCGCTGCTTTGATTCCCTCTAAAGACGTTCTGTTGTTTGCTACATACTTTACATTATTTACCACTCAGATCTATGTATATTTTATTAGAACATTTACACGGAATTTTATGAATACCACTAGTATCCAGTTCTCTAGAAATGTCTATAATTAAACAAATGGGAAACGATGTTAACATTAGAAAAAAATTGTTTTCACGTATTTACTGTCAAATCTTTTTCTATATTTCCATACAGGCATAATGCAATTTTGCAATAAATGTTGTAAAAATGAGTTTGTTCTTGCCCTTTAGGGAAGCGGAATCTCTTGAAGTGGGTCGACAGCTATACAAATACTACTCTTGATCTATTCTATTCTCTCTATCGTATCCAATTTTATATTCCCTCTTTATTTTAAATGTTTTCTTCAAATTTTTTGTTCCGTTTAATTTATGCTAATAATATATAATGTGCTAAATTTTTTTCATTTTGAATATCTGTCATTTCGTAAATTATTATATCTAATATTATTTTAATTCATAAAGCATAAATTCATAAATTCTTTTCCCAAACATATCTTTCTGGACATTAGTCCTTTCCTGCGCTTTCACCCTTTTAAAATACCACTCTTCACTCCCACTCTTCTCAACCCCTCAGCAGATGTTTTCTGCATCTAGTGTTTCAGTTGGGTTTTTGACTCTGACGAAGATTGCTTGTTACGGTTGAAAGATCTTAGTCTTGTTTTCCCATTTCTTTTTGTGGTTTGATCATTGATTGTTATTTCACGTGTTTATGTGAAATCTTTATATATATAATACCATTTCACATGAATAGATGGAATAACAATCCATAATCAAACCACAATATGAAATGAGGAAAAAAAGACTAAGATCTTTAAATTTAATAGATGAAATATTATAAACATTAGTAACGGGCTATTGAAGCTTGTTACTTACGTGACGAAGGGAATAGCCTCTTTTAAGAGGGTTGACAGCTAGCGGATAGTTTTTTACTCTTTCTTACTGTACTCCTTTGTTTCCCCACACACCCCTCTGTGGATATTTGTCCTTTTCTGAAGTTTACACCCTTTTTAAATACACTCTTTCGTCCCATTCTTCTCAATCCCTCACTAGATTTTTTTGTATCTAGTGTTTCCGATAGGTTTTTGACTCTGACGAAGACCGCTTGTTTCTGTTGAAAGATCATAGTCTTGTTTTTCCATTTCAGATTGTGGTTTATATATATACAAAAAAAATGTGAGTACACGTTTTTGAGTTCCATGTGGCTTAATATTTAAATTTGTTAAAACAAAAATTCCTACATATATTCATATATGTTGAAAAACAAACAACAAGCCATATGAATCAACATTTTATTGTTTGTTTTATCTTAAGAAAAATAAAAACTAACATGTATTTCAAGCACTTCGCTATTTCTTTTTATTTTTTTCCCTGAGAGGTATAACAACTAATCACAAATGTTATAAAACATTTCTAAATTAAATATACATCTGTTAATAACTACTATAAAATAATGAATATCTAAGAAAATATTTTATGATATATCTGTAAACAACAATGGAATAAAATATTCATGGTAGCCTATATTTGTAGTAGTTTGGTGCTATCTTTTAAGAAATTGAGCAGACTTTTATTGTTTCTTGGTGATTACAGCGTTACCTGGAGTGTCCCTGAACAAATTCTGAACTTCTGAACCCAGTGTGCAATGGTTACATAATATCCCCGATGTGCCTTCACCTTGTCGTGGTGGGAGGGGGGCTTAACACGCCAGAATGTCGTGAACTAAGAAAGGCACAACATTAGGTTAGGTTAGGTTGCAGTGGCAGTCCCACAAGGGAACACACGTAGGCCGAGCATTGGCCCTTTGTGATACCACACAATGAAGATTGATTCTACAGTGGGAGTCCTAAATTTTGCCTGACTCAAATGTATTTAAAGTAGGGATCGAGTACCTGACATCGTACAGGCTCGGGACCGACGGTTTAACGTCTTTCTCCGAGGGACAACGTGCTCAGATTTATACACCTCCCGCGTGAATAAATCGAGGGCCAGGTGAGGATTGAACCCCGGTCCTATCATTTCAGAGGCGAGCACTTAACCACTGAGCTAGCCTGGCCCCCCAGGCACAAAATTAGCGGAGTCCTAGACAGAGCAGACTCCCAGGGATGGAAAGTCCGCTCGTTTGCACGCTGACTTGGGTGGCTGTCCGCCCTTATTGGTCCTATTCACTGTGATAACACAACAGTGGTTAGCTGCCACTTTTGGTTTCCTTGACTTGGGCTGCTGTCCCTGGGTGTAAAGTCCTCTCAGTCGTGCACTTGTTCCGGAGCTAGATCGCAAGTTTTCTTTTCTTTTTCCATGGGATCTGTCTTTTTTAATACCAACATTTTTCTCACCGACAGTGAAATCCAGCAGTTTTGTTTGCTTATCAGGCTTAAGATTTATACAGACGAGCCTAGTTGAGGCTGGTTGCGACGAACTTAGATTTGCTTAGTCTGCCGCAATGTGTTTAATGTCTGCATGCTTCTCCTTCCTTCCTCCTAAACATTTTCTTGTAATCTCTGACTCCTCCTCTTACTTACCTATTCTTTGCTACATCTCAACTCTCTATTAACTTTACTTTTGTTTTTCCCTTTTCACGTTTTCTCACTATAATTCTTGATAATCTATTTCACAAAGTAACCATTAGTCTTATAGAAAATGGGACAATTTATCAAATTAACCAAAACATTCCATATTAGTAATCACATTTTGACAAATCTCATGCAACTTTTGTGAAAAAAAAATATAAGATTTCTAAATTTTACTACAATACTGTAAACTTTTCGAATATATAAATATACAAAAAAACTTCCATCTATTCATTATTTGTGCAATCTGTTATAAAGTGGTATTTACTCTTGATAGGGAATTTCAAAAGCAATTACGTTTTCACACAAATGATCTTTATGTTAAAAAATAATGACACCTTCTAAACACTAAGTGTTTTTCTTCATGTATACATCTACACTGTTGAGGGTGTTATGGCAACAGAGACCTAGAAAGGATCCTGTAATCTTTATTCTTTATAATCATATTATATTTTGTATTATTTATATTTTACTGAATTTTGATTTCATTTGGCATAAAAATTTCATTGGCATAATATTTCAAAAGTAATCAGAGACGTTAAAACTTTGTTTGCATATATTCAGTAAAGGTTGTTTAATGTTTTGTTGTTGATACTTGTATAGTTTAAAATAAAAAAAAACATGATATTCTACTAAAAATTGATAATTTATTTATTTGAGACTATATTTTACTGATAGTAATGTAAAAATTATTTTTAGAGATTACAAAAAAGTAAAAAATAACAGCTGCTGAGAACATTGAAACATTAAAATTCTTTCATAACTTCAAATCAATCTCGCTATGACAAGAAAGGACGTTCTTGCTTGGTCTCACCTTCCGAACAATCACCCCAGCAGAGAAAATGTAACCTGAAGAAGAACATCAAGTGTTCGAAACGCGTTGTTTAGTTTTTTGTAAAAACCTTTTTTGTGTGAAGACTTAATACTTTTCCTAACATGAGTAAATACTACACTATAACAGATTGCACAGTTAATGAAAATTGTAAATTATAGTTCTATACACAAAATGATTTATTTTTTCAAAAACTAGGTATACAATAGATGTTCTACCTGATGATTATAATTTGCTTAGGTTATAGTAAAAATTTAAGTCTCCAAAGTCAAAGTATTTTGTTGGACCCGTGATAGGATTATACTGAATATACTTTTATAAAAGTTCATAACTGTAAATATCTTGCTAAATAGGTAGCAAATAATTCGATTCAATTTGTTTACTGAACTAAACGTTCACTTGATTGCCTTCAGATCTAATTCAAACAAGACTTTAGTCCCCTTCTAGCAGAAATTTAGAATTAGGAATGCATGACAGCTTCCAAACAAGGGAAGGCCGAATATTTTTTGTGTTAACAAAGGAAGCTTTGAATAATAATTCAGCAATATTTATACCGTTTATTTAAAAAAAAAACATTTCAATTTAATGATTATAATTATTTCAGTTACTTTATAAATTAAAACATATAAATATTTATATTCAGTCTCAAGTAATGGTGTCTTGTTTGTTTCCTCTTTCTTCTAGTGAGTGACAAAAAATCACAATTCAAAGTACTGATTACTCCGTGACTTTTTTTCGCTGTGTATTATGTATTATATTTTAGTTTATGTTTATAATTATAAGTATTTTACACACCGATCTATACATCAAAATCTAAGTTACGGTGAGATTTTGAAACTCAGACTAACTTTTTTTTTATTAAAACAAATAGTTTTTTCACGGGCACTTTCAAACTGAATAATCTAAAGAAATAAAATAATGATTTTGTCTGTATATTGCTTAGAACTGACTCATTTCAAGTTTTATTTACGTTTCATAGATTGGAGAAACCAAATCCACCCTCAGAAATATTTCTATCGGTTTGTCCACAAAATTTTATCACAAGTTAACTCAACCACCATAAGACAAATCAAGTTGAAACTTTGAAAGTAGATTTGTGTATCTCTAACTTATAATATAGGCTCTGAATAGATTGATAATTCAGTGTAGAAGTAAAGTTATGGACCTTTAAGCTGTATTTTGCTAACTTCACAGACATGTTTGTTTTGAAAATACACAGGTGTAGCAAGTAGGTATTGTTAGTTGATTTTAATTTCATTTGAGCATATTGATATATTGCTTATTTGACATCATTGAAAAGGTATTTTCCAGAGTTGAGGATGTAATATCTATTAAAAATAAATAGTTCTGTGAATGAGCAATTCTCAACCCTTAATATGAACCGGCAGGAAAAATCAACAAACAAGTTCTTACGCTCTATCATGCCGAGGAAAGAACTTACAAGTCAGTAAAGAGAGTGATTAGTGATGAGGAAGCAGTTCATTATCCAACTGAATTTCTTGATTCTGAATTTCTTTCTCCTGGACTGCCTGCTCTAGGCTTTAAGTAAAAACCTAAAGTAGAAACACGAATCATGCTGCAATTTAGTAGCAATAACAAATTTCATATTACGAAACGTGAGTGCCCCAAAACTGTGCAACAGGGCACGACTCTTGAGTTCGTGCTCTGCATAGGTATGCTATACAGGCGGACATCATGACTGGGTGTGGTATTGGGTGTTTATACCACGCATACCATTGATTCCGAGCCACTATCCGTTTCCGTTGAAACGATTGCAAAGTCCTTTCTGAATCTATTTCGCAATGACGTTAACGGTGATACTTTATCTAACCAAGTTTTTCTCACATGGTCAACTGTAGTTTACTTGCTCAAGAGTCATAGGTTCCATCTGTTTGTTCTTCCATGAACCTGAAGGACAGACAGCTAATGTAGTGTATACAGAGGCATTTGCTTAACACTGTACTAATAACGGTATTTTCTACTATTCCATAATTTCTAATGGCGTTTTTGAATAAAAAGTATAATAGAATTTTTGATTCCGTCAAAGATGGGTATGTTTTCTAGTGGAAAATAAGATGTCACATGTGGTATTAAAAGAATAGGTAAAGTAAAAGATATATTTTGAAGGATGTAAAACAAAACAAAAGTAACGCTTCATAAGTTAAGGTAAACATATCAGTTTAAGAACAAATAAGTAAAACTCTATCTGCTAGTTTTCAACCATAATGGGCTAAATTATCGCTGTTGTTAACACTGATTCTAAGTTTAATACACCATTGCTAATGTTAGTAGATTTTTATGGGTTAAATTAATTAATAACGACTTGATATATACTCAACATTCCTTATTCAACACTGAATAACATAACAATAATCTTTGTTATGTTTCTCTCTTTGTGTCACAGTTTATTTTAAGTGTAAAAATATATATAAGAAGAAAACATAAGGTGCAAATAAAACATAATTCAATATTTTGATGTGATGTAGGACTAGAACAGGATGTTTTTTTTGCTTTTATTTTGCTATGAATGCTAAACTAGTGTTAAATATGCTAAATGAAGTATAAATATAGAAATAATGTACTTATTAGTTCATGTAATTTTTCAATAATGAAATGTTATTGGAGTAGTGATTACGTTAAGTTTTGAGTTTCAATAACAATAATTGAAGCTTTTTAGTGGCTGTTTGAACCAATTTTCTAAGTGGTTTGGCTGTAACAGAAACATTACTAATCTCCACACACACGATGGCTACTTATTAATATTTTATAAACAGGATTCATTTTATTGTTTCATTTTGGATTGTAGTCTTGTTATTAGACTTGTGTCTAAATTAATATTTTTTAGGGTTTTCTTTTGATATTAAAAAAATACTGATGGGTTCTGTAAAAAAATGTTAGTAGATTAATACAGATATGTGACCAGAATAGTGACCAACAATACTTCCATTAGTTTAAATCGATCACATTCTGCACACAGACTATATGGTGTTTAGTCTTTTTGTAATATAAACTATATTTTTAAAGTTAACATAAAGTCTCAGTGCACTTAATATAAATTTATAATTTTATTACATTTTTAATAGTAAGAATCCATAAATTCCTGTACTTGTAAATTTACTTCACGTATCGTAATAATAGTTTACCCAAAAGTAAAACCGTTTGCAATCATGAGTTCGATACTTTTCTGTTGAAACTACATCTAAGAAAGAGATGCTGCAGTATATTTTATGATATCAGATCAAACATCTAAGTATACAAAAAGTAATTTTGTTAAAAAATTGAAAACTTTAAAGTGTTTTAATCAATTTGAATTATCCGAAACGGCATTATAACTATTAAAACTAAAAACTCAACTTCCAATCATTGAAAACCTATTGTACTTGTTTTCTTACTTATGCTCGTATTTTTATATCAGTTGGAAAATATTTTACTATTCATTTTGGTTTGTAGTATAATTTCATTGGTAAAACCGTAAAAGCAAACGGAAATCCTTCAGTTATTGCCTGAATATATTAAGAAGTATAATTGAAGTATAATTGTAAGGCTAGCTCAGTGGTAACGTGATCGCCTCTGAACTGGTAGGTCCGGGGTTCAATACCCTAATTAGCCTTCCATTTATTCACATGAGAAGTGAATAAATCTGATCATGTCATCTCTCGTAGAGGACATTAAACCGTTGGTCCCAAACTTGCACGTTGTCAGTACTCGTTAAGGATCCGTATTTTAAATCCACTTGAGCTAAGTGTAGTATAAGAAAAAGAAGAAGTACAAGTATTAATGAACATTGTTAAGAAAAATTTAGGACTCCCAACGCAGAATCTAGTCTTCTTTCTGTGATATCCCAAAGAGCCAATGTTCGGTCTATGTGTGTTCGTTTGTGGGGTACTCCCATGCAACCTAACCTAATCTAACTCTGAACTCTCAATGCTACACCAATGCCTTAAAGTTTTTTAAAGACTAAACTAGAACTATATGCAAAGTATTTTGTTTCAGAACTTCAGTTTGATCACAATAGCATATTAGATTTTGCTAAAAAAATTATCTTAATTTTGGTAAAACCAATAATATAATATAGTCACAATAAAATAAAAAGAAACTATTAAGTTGCTTACCTATCAATTTGATAATGATTGACCCGAGAGTTGGATATTACGTCTGCAATAAAGACACGTTTAAGTGCAACCAAACTTTAATTTCTTATGTAGGTATTATTTTTGCTTATAGTAAGATGAGTGTTTATTATAAGTAAACATTTATATTTCAATCACGCCTAACATTTTCAATGTGAGATATTGTACAGATTTTGATAAATTTTAAAAGATTTGACACACGTAAGTATAACAAGAATTAATTAATAAACGTAGCATCTGAAAATATAATCGAATCTTGCTACAAAACGGTCTGTTCCTTTTGTTGATAAACTTATATGAAAGAAAGGGTGTACATATAATAACACATAGCACTAGAAAAAGAACGATAATACAGTCAGAGAAATAAAATGTATAACGACATGTTTTAACTAGCACAATGATTAAAAATTTATTGAGATTAGCAAACCATGTAGATTTTCATTCTAATTGTTTTTCATTCATTTAAATAACACAAATAGGGTTCAGTTGTGGTAAATTGTCCAAATTGATTTTCAACATATCTGCCAAATGATAAATATTTAAATATGAACAAGCTAGAAATCAACAGGAATGTTTATCTGGGATGCACAAGCAAAACCTATTAACTTGCTGACAAGAGGTATGAAAATAAATTAGATAGCCTAAAATGAAATTTAATGGACTGCTATTTTCTTCACAATGATAGACATATTATTGAAAATTCGAGCATATATGTGGGGAAGAGCATGGCAATGGTTTTACATTAGCATATAAACGTAGATGGTCTTGATTCGCTTAGTCAGGGTAAGCCAATAATGAATATTGGAATAGGTTACTGATAAGAACACTACACAAATTTTAAGTTAATCCTAATAGTTTATTTATAAATATCACATTAATAATGCATATCGTTCATGTATGTGCATTGTACTCGTATGTCCATGTGTAAGAATGTCTGTCTGTGTTTGTATCCATGTGTTTGTATCCTCTTCCCTCCCACTCTTCTCAACTCCTCACCAAATGTTTTCTGCATCTAGTGTTCAGTTGGGTTTTTGACTCTGACGAAGACCGCTTGTTACGGTTGAAAGATCTTAGTCTTGTTTTCCCATTCTTATTGTGGTTTAATCATTGATTGTTGTTTCACGTGTTTATGTGAAATCTTTTTATCCATGTGTGTTTGCAACACTTTAAAAGTTTTTTTTTCCTAAAAGTTTTTTGTTGGTTTCCAAACCGAAACCAACACTCAAAATATTAATTCAAAATTTTTCAATTTTGAACTGATGTATATATATATACTTTTTCTTTGGAAATACGATCCGGAACAGACAAATATAGTTCAATCTAGAAAAAAAGACATAGAAAAATCAAAAGCAGACACTTACAATCTCTAATTTTCGGTTTGAACCGTCTTCAGGAGAGATAAGAGAGGGAAATGGTCTCCAACCGTCTCTGAACCAGTGCGCTTGGTTTCCCTCTCTTATCTCTCCTGGAGACGGTTCAAACCGAAAATTAGAGACTGTAAGTGTGTGCTTTGATTTGTCTATGTTTCTTTTTCTATATATATATATATATATATAATATATATATATATCATGATTTGTTTACTTGGCCCAATATTTATATGATGTAATTTTTTTGAGGGTTGAGGTCTAATGATTTTAAACTAGTCCTTTTGGCGACGTTTCAACATATATTTATGTCATCTTCAGAGCTACAACATGATTATTTTACAATTAGCAGTACTATTACTACTATTTGGTTATTTATTACATTTTAATATGTACAGTAACAGTAGAAATTTATTGATAAATCAGTTATTTCGACTATGGATTTTATTATATTGATATAACAATATTGTTATAATTATTGTAAAAGCAATAAAATAATTATAACAATATCGTTATGTCAATATAAAAAAAATCCATAGTCGAAATAACTGATTTATCAATAAATTCCTCTCTGTACTGTAAATTAAATTGTAATCATGAATTATTATCAAATTATAAAGATAACTGATAATCACAGGTCCACTTGTTTTGGTTGAAAGACTTTGTTATTTTTCTGACATTTCATATCTAGTTTAGTCGTTGATATATATAAAATAAATATATATATATAATATCATTATATTTAGATATATATATATATAATAAGGCAATATATCAACGACTAAACTAAATATTGAAAATGTCAGAAAATAACCAAATCAAGTGGCCCTGTGATATATATATATATATATATATATATATATAGTGTTGACTGTCCCTCCGTCAATTCACTTCTCTCCTGGACGACCGCCATTACGGTCAAAATATTGAAAAGGAGTCTGTTATAGTTTCAGTCTATGAATGTCTTGATCATAATTGAGTTATTTTTAAGTTTATTATATTATATTATTTTAATATATATATATATATTCATCATGGGTAAATGCTGACTACCAAGAAAAAGGTAAAGCCTACAGACCTTAGATATTTATTTAATTATTATTTGTTTATTTATTTATTAATTATTTGATTGTTATGTTTCAACAATCATCAGAATAAATAAATAGAAGAAAGATAAAACCATTTGTTAACTGTTGTCGAGTTTTGCATGAATTTTGCCAATAAACTAAAGATTTAATGAAAATCAAAATAACGATATTTACGTTTTTTTATAAATGCAGGATATTTATTGTACATTGTTATGTTAATATTTATCTTAAAAATTATAATTTCAATCTTCAATTCTATTAAATAAAATTATAAAATATTCTTTTAAAATATCAAGTATTTTAGTTGAAAACACAATTTGTTGCCTGAAGTGTAATTACAATGGATTGAATTAAATGATTATTAACAAAGAATGAAATCATATAAAATCAAAAGGAATAAAAATTGCTTTTCACACTCACAAACAAAATAAAATTTATTTATAACATTATTTTAAACATATAATTTGATTTATAAGACAATGTTTTAATTATTACAAAATTTGATTGTTTGTTCCTTCTAGAATAAAACTTTGGTATTTAAAAAATGTGTTTAATTCTGCAAAATCATTTTTATTAGGTATATAAGTTCGTAGGAACAGTCTATAGATTTTTAAAAAAAAAAAATTTAGCTTTCATAGCACTAAATCACAAGTTGAACAACAAAAATTTAATTCAATCATTGAAACTCTTTAATTAAAATATATAAAAATACATAAATACATTTTCTCACGTCCTCCTGACTACTTCAATCTACTACTACATCTCCTAAATCAAATCATCAATATTCATCATGAATATCTAATTATTCTTTTATTTTAATCATATGCTTTGTTTATGACATGGTATATAATGTATAAATTATTTTATAGTTAATTTTAATCTTGACAACAGAATATAAGATAAATCTGCACAATTTAGAATAGTATTGAATTTGACAAATAAATTTTACTACATTTCAATATGATTCGTAGTAAAAGAGCTGTTAAGACAGCTGATCCATATTACTATAACAATTAATATTTAAATAAAAAAAAATAAATAACGTTTTACAGATAACATATGTAACTATTTCAATTTAAGTATTATAAAAGAACTTATAAATATCTATATTAATATTAAACACATAATCTACCGTCTTACCTCGTACATTATTACTGCCGTAGCTCTCGGACCGGTTTCGGGTGTCACCCATCTTCAACACGAACTGATCTAATCTTGATAATCACGAACTGAATGATTAGATCAGTTCGTGTTGAAGATGGGTGACACCTGAAACCGGTCCGAGAGCTACGGCAGTAATGTACGAGGTAAGACGGTAGATTATGTGTTTAATATTAATAATACTAACCTCTGTGGTAATGAAGAAATGTATGAAATATCTATATGTTATAGACATAACACATCTACTTCCATGGACATAGACACAGAGAACATAGGAGTACATCTATGAAACTAAGTACTCCTACATATGTTTGCTTCTACAATTAGATAAAAATGTTAATAAGATTGATAAAAAGTAACTTTTTTGTAAAAATATATCAAATTAATTTATTCTGAGGTAAAATGGATAAACCAACAAAAGTCTCCACACAAAATGAAGTTTTATTCAACGCGTTTCGAACACTTTGTGTTCATCATCAGGAAGACACTATAATACAAGTTTATGTATTATACCACATACCCATCAGTACCACATCCTTGGGTATGTCTTGAATTCTCTTAATTGAATTTTATTATTTCACTGTAATTTTTGTAACTAATTAGATATAATTTGTATTATAGTGTCTTCCTGATGATGAACACAAAGTGTTCGAAACGAGTTGAATAAAACTTCATTTGTGTGGAGACTTTTGTTGGTTTATCCATTTTACCTCAGAATGAGTAAATACCACACAATTACGGATTGCACAACTAATGATTCAAATTAATTTATTATAATTCTGTTTGTTTAATAATTTAAAAATATATTTCTTGAAATTATAATTCTATATTTTCAATAGTATTTGTTTTGATACTAATCACTACAATTTTTATACAAAGAAAGAGTTAGCAATAAAATAAATTAATTTATATCTTATAATTGTATAAATATTAGAACAACTTATCAAACGATTACAAGAAAAGAACACGTAGAAATCACAATACATCTCACATTTCGACCTCTTCGTTATAAGGAGAAGAAGAAAAGAGGAATTGTATTCATTTTATTGTGGCGTTATATTCATGTATGGCTTTTAAACAGAGTTGCTGTTTGTTCTGTTACCGTTTACCAGCAAAGCAGAGCCCCCTATTTCTTGTTTTTCTCCTGATGATGACGAGGTTGTATTATTGAAGTGAATTGTATTGTTGTTTCTACTTGTTCTTTTTTTTTTGTAATTCTGTTTCTATAAATATATATGAAGAGGTTACCGAATCGTGTTGAATACCCAGTCAAGAAGAATACATTTGGGGTAGTAATAATTATAATTGAATGAAGGAAGACAGCCAAAACATCTGAAAGATAACCTGGATTAAAGCAATTTGAAATAAGTGGTTGAAGATGTTAGAGGTGATGATATCAAACCACCTCTAAAGTGGTTGGGGAAGGTTAGAGTAACTGGAACATTAGAAGCTAGAAACAACAGGAAGAAGAAATTCACATCATTCACTTCTTGGTAAATGATCTAAATCATTACATATATATATATATATATATATATATATATAATATATATAATAATAGATATAATTTCACAATAACATATATAAAATATAGGTAACTCAAAATAGAAAGCTTGAATGTAAATTGATGGAATTATCATATACAAATCAATGATATTTCAACAGTATAGTGGAAAAAACTGTCAATGCTCTTTCTGAAATCAAAATACAACGGCTTTTGACATTGTTTCAATTTTTTGACATCTGATGAAACGTTAAAGGCCTTAAGACTATTTCTCAATTTGTGGTGAGTTACCTGATATATATGAATTATATATAAATATATATAAATATATATATATATAATGAATAGTAATCAAAATAACACTTGATGTAATAGATGGATTCATTTACCACAATGAAACAAATTTGAAAACAATGCTCTTTCGAACAATGACGAAAGGCCTTTGAGCATTGTTTCCAAATTTGTTGCATTGTGGGTAACTAATCCATATATATATATATATATCTCAATGATCAAACCACAATATGAATTGGGAAAACAAAACTAAGATCAAGCGGTTTTCGTGAAAGTAAAAAACCCAACTGGTTTTTGACCAGTTGGTTTTTGTACAATTGGGTTTTTGACTCTGACGAAGACGTTACGGTTGAAAGATCTTGGTATTGTTTTCCCATTTCGTATTGTGGTTTGATCATTGATTGTTATTTCACGTGTTTATGTGAAATCTATGTATATATATATATAATTAAAGTTACAGCTAGAGTTACAGCTAAAGTTACACTAACTTCTTTTTTTATCTAATAGTTGCTATTAATTTACAATTGAACTTAACTACTTAAAAACGACATGTTTCAGTCCTTCAAAAGACCGTGTATAATATATATATATCAATAATCAAATCACACTTTTAAAATACCACTCTCCCCTCCCACTCTTGTCAACCCCTCACCAGATGTTTTCTGCATCTAGTGTTTCAGTTGGGTTTTTGGCTCTGTTGACCGCTTGTTACGGTTGAAAGATCTTATTATTACTTTCCCATTTCATATTGTGGTTTGATCATTGATTGTGTTTCTTTGATTGATTATTTCACGTGTTTATGTGAAATCTTTTTATAATGATATAGTGTATGTGTGTGTGTGTGTGTGTGTGTGTGTGTTGTGTGTGTGTGTGTGTGTGTTGTATGTATGTATCTGACGAATATCATTATTTAACATAAATGTATTTTAGAGCTTCAGAAGAGATAATTATGCTTTCAATCAACACCTGATCTATCACAATCTGTAATCACTTACAATTTTTTTACGCTAATACTTCTCTACTTAATTAATTTATTTAATGTTGTTTGCTTTGATTTCTTTGAAGCACAGTAGAAGTTCGCAGTACGAGTTTAATTCGTTCCTAGACCGAGCGTCTCGGTAATTGGTAATTCACTCGTATTACGAAGCAATTTTTTCGTTTAAATTAACATGAAAATAAATAATCTGTTCTATCACAAAAGTGCCTGTTTTTAGTTTATTTTTTAAACAGAGAAGGTACAACTAGAAAAATACAATATTGTACATGTAATATGAATAATAAAAATGCATGCAAGAAATTATCATGTTTTATTATAATTTTTATTAATCTATTAACCTTAAAAAGAAAGACCATCTAAGCGAGGGGAAGAGATCGCTCATACATCGGTTTTGCTGGTCGTACGAGATAAAATTCTTACGAATGGCGGGTAAAGCAAATTGCTTGTAAAGTGAGGCATTCGTACTGCGAGGTTGTACAGAATATTTCATTTTGTTTTGCCTTCATCTTGTATATTACTAACAGATAAAGATTCTGTTCCTGACTGATTATTCTTATAATTATTCACACTATTATTTACATTTTACCAATTTTTTTATTTCTAATGTTTCTTGAACGTAGCAGCATCATTACGGAGACTGTTCTTATTATTGGGTTATTTTCTTGCCTTTCTTGTCACATAAATATATCATATCTTCTCCTGATGAAGACGACTGTTAAAATATCGTCAAATGAATTATGAGTATTTTTTTTTACTTTTTTTTTTGAATAAATAAAAGTTAGTTATACATTTCTATAACTTTATATGCATATCACTAGTTTAGTTTCCCATTTTCCCATACACTCGCATCTCCATTGAATAGAACTGAAAACTAACACAGGAAACACAAACAAAATAGTAATGTAAAAAATTCATATTAAAAGTGTTTACTTGAGAGAATGTAGGAAAATAATTTGAAAACTTCAGATTAGTAATATGATAATGACTCATAATTCAAACAGTGATGCCAATTATAGTAAGTAATCTTATCAAAAAACATATCAGCGGACACATTTTTTTGTGAAACTATGATTAAATATATTTGGATACACACTTATTATTCCATATTATTATAAATATATCTATATATATATTTTCGTAGTGTCTTGTTTATATATCTGTCTGTTCTCTATAGAAATCAAAACTACTGGACCAATTGGGCTGAAACTTGGCATGGGAGGTCTTTGGGGGTAAATGAACAAAACTAAGGGGGTACCAGAGGCAATCCCCCAAGTTATGGTGCAATAACTTCTAATTATGGTGAAATACCAGATGAAAATGGTGCAATTCTTTGAAAAATAAAAATAAAATAAGAACAATGTTTAGACTAAATTTGGAAAGGTATATAAAGGACATTTCAATTTACAATAAGTAACAGTATTAATTTTGTAAAATAAAGTTGTGTATATATATATATATATATATATACACTTTTTTGATGAAATACGATCCGAAATGGACAAATACAGTTCAATGTACATAAAGAAACGTAGAGAAATTAAAAACACACACTTACAGTCTCTAATTTTCGGTTGAACCGTCTTCAGGAGAGATAAGAAAGGGAAACCAAGCGCACTGATACAGAGACGTGGTAAAGGGCAGGATGTCTTTATCCCAAGAATTCCAGTCATTCCAACAGATGTTCCGTTCAATTTGAAGCGTCTACAATTTCCCGTCAAACTAAGTTTCGCAATGTCCATTAACAAATCGCAAGGACAAACTCTTTCAGTTGCTGGCTTGCATCTGCTTGAACATGTTTCTCTCATGGACAGTTATATGTAGGATGTTCAAGAGTTGGCAGTTCCAAAAATTTATACATCCTTGCACCAGAAGATAAGACAAAAAATGTTGTTTATCATGAAGTACTCTGATATGTTTATTATGATTTGATAGAATAAATATTAACTTAATTTCTTCCTTCTTAAAGCTGAAACCTAAACCTGACAAAAATTAAATTTTTTTGTATCAGAATTTTAGTTGGGATTAAACCTCAATAATGGAATGTGTCTCTGTTTATAAGAAACTTAATTTGTTAACATGTTATGAAGTTTTGTTTTGTTAGAAAATATGTTGTACTGTTATAGAATTTCTGATAGAAATATATACTTAGAAGTTTAGATTCTTTGCTTCATTCAATACTTAGCCATAATTTCATTATTTTCTTATTTTGTCCCAGGCAACGCCGGGTAGTTCTGCTAGTATTATATACTTTTTTTCTAGGTCGTTCAGAATAGATTTCCAACTACATTTTAGCTATTAAGATATTTCACGAAATTACCATAACTGAGTTAATATATAATATAGTCAGTGAAATATAAATATGATATCAAGTTAAATTATATTTATAAAGTTTATTGATATGTTTTAAAATCATGAAGTCAGTATTATTTTGTTTCCCAACAACAAAGAATAGAGATGAAAAAGTGACATATTTCACTGAGTTTGCTTTCTCTTTTAGTCGCTTTCCTTTGGTAGACACAATAATGCTCAATATAGAAAATTGTGTTTTGCATTTTTTTAAATTTTTTTTTGCCAACTGAGATGACGTTTATATTTAAACTTTAATATAAGTTTAAATAAGTACCATTGATAATACAAGCATTGATAATGGTGAAGGATTTGGTGTTCAGTAACTGCTCTTCAAAGTATATCTGTTATATCTAACGTAGTGCAATCAGTTAGCATGTGGTATTTACTCATTGCAGGGTAAAAAGCTAATGAAATGGTCTCCACATATAAAAATTTAATCGTATAAACAACTCGTTTCGAACACCTAGTGTCTTTTTCAGGCATTAACTAAGGGTTAATGCCCTTATATATTTTTTTTCTAGGTCATTCAGAATAGACTTCTCAACAATATTTTAGCTGTTAAGATATTTCAAAAAATTACCATAACTGAGTTAATATATAAAATAGTCACTGAAATATATACATACTTCAAATCATTAGTTGTGCAATCCGTAATTGTGTGGTATTTACTCATTCTGAGGTAAAATGGATAAACCAACAAAAGTCTCCACACAAATGAAGTTTTATTCAACGCGTTTCGAACACTTTGTGTTCATTATCAGGAAGACACTATAATACAAATTTTATCTAATTGTTACAAAAATTAGAGTGAAATAATAAAGTTCAATTAAGAGAATTCAAGACATACCCAAGGATGTGGTACTGACGGGTTGGTCCAGTGAACACAACTAGTAGGAACTAGTGATCCCACTCTTTCGCACGGATCTGTTTCCTACTAGTTGTGTTCACTGGACCAACCCGTCAGTACCACATACTTGGGTATGTCTTGAATTCTCTTAATTGAACTTTATTATTTCACTCTAATTTTGGTAACTAATTAGATATAATTTGTATTATAGTGTCTTCCTTATGATGAACACAAAGTGTTCGAAACGCGTTGAATAAAACTTCATTTGTGTGGAGACTTTTGTTGGTTTATCCATTTTACCTCAGAATACATACTTCAGTGAGAGACATGAGTATGCATTTCCACAACTAAGTTGTAGTGAAGAGTGTCTGTGGTACAACTGTATCACACCTGTACAACAGTACAACAGTAAAGTTAATGCCTGAAGAAGAACACTACGTGTTCGAAACGCATTGTTTATACGATTAAATATTTATATGTGCAGACCACTTCATTGGCTTTCTACCCTAGAATATATTTTTTTTCAGTTCTATAGTGATTAATGACAGATATTACTGTTTTTGCTGTTTGTTCATGCATTGTGCAGTGTGTTTTATGATATCAGTCACGTAATACGTGTTGTCATGCGTGAACATGTGTTTCAATGAATCTCAGTTTATTTTGCTATAAGGAATTTGCTTGTTTGTGACCATATAATGAGATCTGATAATGGGTGTTTTGAAATAGTGTCTGTGTGGTGGTGCGTGAATTTCTATTTTACTCAAATAAAATCCAAAATCTTTTATTCAATCTGACATCTAATTATCTACCTGTAGTCGTCAGATGGTTTTGTATCCCATAAAACAATGTTCAGTCACCTTTAACACAACCAAAAAGATAATAAATCAACCTTAATAAAAAGAAAGAATTGCAATTTTCTTTCTAGCGACCTTAAAACTTATATTTAATACAAAGAAAAAAGTGTATTTAACTTATTATAAAAATTTATAATCAATAATTTTCTTAATAGAGTTACTCATATAAATCATTATTGCACTTTCTTCAACTTATATATATAAATATATACGGTACTGTTTTCTCGACCACAAAATATTAACAAACACTTTTTCTTCTTCTCGGAGTTTGGTCAGGGTAAATATATGGAATCACCTTTTTGCCAACTAAAGACGAAATGTTGGCAAAAAGGTGATTCCATATATTTACCCTGACCAAACTCCGAGAAGAAGAAAAAGTGTTTATAAATATATATATACCATTGGTCCGGAGTTTGATCCGAAATTGTTAAAATAAGTTGGTACTACGGGTGACAGAGGCCGATAGAGGGATGATCTCTCCATCCTGCCAATTGAGGTGGACTCGTAGTGACTACTGTGTGAGAAGCGGTAACTTCTCGCAAGGATGCCTACTTAGCATACCGGGGAGCTAGAGACCCCAAACCTTTACCAGTGGGAACTTAGCTGAATCGACTGGACAACTGGTACTTGCCTGGAAGAGAGGTTCTGTCTTTTGACGGCATCTCAGAGTGGGATGATTAGATACCACCCCTCTCTCGAGCCCTTTTATATTACGAATAGAGAGACCTTAAACGCTCTCTAGCACTTATTAACACGGACAAAGTGGCGTATAGCCAACGAGATATTTGCAACGTCTCTATGAGTTGTTCACTATGGTACTAAAGACTCCCCATAATGACGCCCTGATGGGGTCAGATTAACTATCCGTAACAAGCCCTAGTCCCGGGGTAACGGGAACTGCCCTCTTCAGAGGGGAACGACCGAATTCTTTGAATCTAAAATGAGTGAACATTTACTAATAAGTATACCGATTCAATAGAAATGAATACAAAAGGAAAATAAACATAGACTTACCCTGAATATATGACCCAGGTCTTGGTGACGGTTTTGGTTTTCTTCTTGGGAGGCTGGGTAGTGGTTGGGGCGAGGGTGGTTGGAGATGTCGTTGGGGATATGGTGGTGGTTGTTCCTGTAGTGGTCGTGCTAGGCAGTGTTATCGGAGGAGGAGTTACTGGAAGTGAGGTGGTTGTGGTTGGAGTGGTAGGTTGTGTTGTAGTAGTTGTTGTTGTTGTTGTGGGCT
Source organism: Hermatobates lingyangjiaoensis (assembly GCA_026182355.1). NCBI lineage: Eukaryota > Metazoa > Arthropoda > Insecta > Hemiptera > Hermatobatidae > Hermatobates > Hermatobates lingyangjiaoensis. Next base: position 115,308 of record JAPFBL010000340.1, read on the forward strand.
CTGTTGGTGGCAAGGTGATTGGAGGCGGGGTCACAATGGTTGGAGGAGGAGCCGTGGTTGGTGTTGTTGCTGGCAGTGTTATTGGTGCAAGTGTTGTAGGTAAAGTCAGTGGAGGAGGAGTGGATACTTGAGGCTCTTCGCTGGTCGTGTTGACGATGACAAGGCAGCCGTAGCAGGCTGGGCAGGTCTGGCAGGTGTAACAGCCTGGGCAGCTGGGGCAGGCAAGGCACGTTGGCATCATCGGGTAAGGCAGGTAAGGATACATGGGGTATGGACTGTAGGGAGGCATGGGTACCGGGTAGCCAGGGTAACCTGGGTACTGCCCTTTCACCTGCGCCAACCACAAACACTACCTAAGAACCACTCAAATTACCAACCTCCAGTCTTATATTAGCTTATAAATAAATTAGTTTATATGATAAACTTTATTTCTAATGATTAGTGAGTATTAATTGGTATGATTTCATGCTATCCTGATCATTACATTTCCCATTCAGTATTTCTTAATTTATTGTTTAAACCGATCTCCTAGCGGGTGATAACGTCAACCGTTTTGCGGCTTTTTGTTTGATCGGTGATTTTAGTAGATTTTACATAGGGAGTCCTAAATTATGTCTAACTCAAGTGCCTTTCGTGTAGAGATCTTTTACAGGCTCGGGACCTTTCAGTATAACGTCCTCTCCGATGGATTACGTTCTCAGATTTATTCACCTCCCACGTGAATAAATCGAGGGCCAGGGAGGAATTGAACACTGGACTACCAGCCCAGAGGCGAGTACGTTAACCACTAACCTACGTAGCTAACCTGGCCCTCCGTCCTATTCAGTATATCTCGCATAAATATTTAACAATTGAAAAAATTGGTTCATAATATTTATTGAAGTTATTTCATGTTATACAAATATTGCCATATTTATGTCATAATTGCGTTAAAATAGTTAAGATAAAATAACTATGTTATTTATATATGATAACATGACTATGATGACATATTTATCCAGATGATCTGTCAGAATAAAAGGAAGGCAGTGAGGAGAGGAGGGAACTAGATAAGAGGACGAAATAAAGCAAACTCAAAAGAAATAAATAATAATAAAGCAAATGAATATCAACGGTGTATAATAATGTTTACTTCTTTAGTCCATTATATACTAAAGCTAATTATATACTAAAAATCATTATTTTTTTAGCCATTGCAGCTAACGGGCAGGAAATTTCGGGCAGGTGTTCTACCCTTTTAGTCTTTAAAACCGAGGTATGAGTGAATTAATATGATGTTATTGTTTTGTCCTTCTTCTTCTTGTAGCAGTAGTACTAGATATTGTTATTATCATCATTATTATTTTTTTCACCTCTCCTTCACTTTCTCAATGTTTTTCCTTCTTCTACCTCTTTGTGAAAACGCTGCTTTGACATCCTTCAGACTATTCTCAATAACTGTCAGCTCTTTATTAATCTTCAACCGTCCACCTATCAACTACTTCTGTCATGACGATGGTTGATAAAATATCCAGGAAATATGTGCCAGTTCCTTCTCTAAGTGTTTTTCTCTAATGTCTTTACTCCGCCCCTAGTGGGGCAATGTAGCTATACCACTGACTGCATACGCTGTTCACATGTTCTTTGAACCATGGGCTATAAATGCCACTGACCTTACCTCGAGCTGAGCAGGTTCAGTAGAACCATTGGTCCTGAGTTTGATCGGAAACTCTTAAAACAAGTCAGTACTACGGGCGGGGGGTGCTCATGGAGGGTTTACTCTCCAGTCCGCCTCAGAGGCCGGACACGATTGGTTGGTGAGGTTGGTACTAGTGAGGTTAGTGAGGTTGGTTCTCACTAATTTGGGTAGACCCTTATGGTTGCTGTGTTAGAAGCAGTAACTTTTCAGGAGGATGCCTGATTAGCATACCGAGGTGTTAGAGACTCTAAACCCCTACCAGTGGAGAACGTGCCATGAACTCAGCTGAATGGCCTGGACAACAGGAACTTGCTTTTTAGACGCTTGTGCTTTTGACGGGATCTCAGAGTGGGGATGATCAGATATCAACCCTCTCTAGAGCCCTTTATGTAGAAATAGAGAGACCTTAAGGAACTCTCTAACACTTATAAACACAGACCAGGTGCCGTTTAGCCAACAAGAGATTTGTAATAACTCTAGGATTTGTTCACTATCGTACTAAATACTCCCCATAATGACGCCCTGATAGGTCAAATAAACTATCATTGCAAGCCCTGTTCCCGGGGTAACTGGTACTTTCCCTCTTCGTAAGGGAAAGACCGAATTCTGATGAATCCTGTGGTAGTCATTAAAGTGTACGGCGGTAGGTAAGTCTGCCTAGTTAATGTCTTTGCTCTCAAATTTAATAAACACATACATTCATGAAAAAATATACCCTCATTAGCATCTGGATCAATCTTAGCGCATTCAAAGTTTACCACATTAGTAACTTATCACATTAGTAAATAATTAGGTAAAAAATGAACTCTTTAGCACATTGATATTTGAAGGTTAAAAGCCAGTTACTGATGTCGCATACAATAGTGAAATGATATTTTGAATAAGTTTGTTTGGAGAATAGGAACACTTACTAACGTGCAAGGTGAATAAATGACTGTTTTAATTATATAACATAAAACTGTTTCCTTTGAATGTTGCTCCAAATGCCTCTTAACTCTATTTGATAATTATAATAATTGATTTTTTTTTCGTCGTAGGATGTGGAAAAATCTGTTCATCAGATCCCTTAGCAAGACGTCTTGCTTAGGGTATGTGGGGTTGGGTGTCCCGGCCCACTAAAAAACCACATCCTATTTCCTGGCAATACCCGACACGGAAACCGTTTGCACATTACTTCGTGCCGGTGCCTCAGTCCTTTTGAGTAGGATTCACCTTCTTGTCCCCATTCGTTCACCTATGAATAATCATTGCCCTTGCCTCACACCACTTTCGTTCTTCTTATGATGGAGAACCGCCTCTACAAAGTTTGCAGCTTTTGAGTAAGTATTATAATTTAAGTATTATTATTAAACATAATAATTGATTATGTTTGATCATAAACAAGTTAATACCAAAGTATTTTTTGAATACATAACAATTGTAATAATAATTGATATTAAAATAAAGCACTTTAAATAAAATAATAACATTTGTAACTGTTTTGAATTTGGAGAATTATCAAAATTGTGAAATGAACTGAAAGAGATTTGGGTTTGAATCTTACTATCTCATGGGCTGATCTAGACGAGTGGGTGCTTATCTCTGGCAGTATCTCATTGCCCTCTGATACAATGCAAGTTAGATGTAAACCACTGGTCAATTATCAACTGCAGTCAGGACCCTTGTTTCACCATATTGTCAATATTCTTTGCAAAAAAAAAAAACTTCAGTTTGAATGCCTTTTAATTTATAAATTAAATACCTTTGGTCAGTTGGATAATATAATCGTCAATGTTGTACCTGATATTATTTATGTTAGTTGTACTATGGTATAAGGTACCTTGCAGAATCATTTTGGTTCTAAACTGGAAATATGAGGAATTCAAGTCTAAAAGTTATTTGTTGTTGCTGTAGTGTGTAGTTATAGTGTAGTGAAACATTGAAAGCAAGTAAAAAAATATTAAATAAACTATAAAATAAATATATTTAATATCAAAATATAATTTGGCATATTAATCTTTCAGAGTGTGTCTTCAGTTCTACTACCATGAAATTTTGGTTGAAAGTAATATGGAATATGGAAAGTAATGAATATGGTTTCCCATATGTACTTGTAATATATATATATATATGATCAAACCACAATAAGAAAATGGGAAAACAAGACTAAGATCTTTCAACCGTAACAAGCGGTCTTCGTCAGAGTCAAAACCCCAACTGAAACACTAGATGCAGAGAACATCTGGTGAGGGGTTGAGAAGAGTGGGAGGGAAGAGTGGTATTTTAAAAAGGGTGAAAGCGCAGGAAAGAACTAATGTCCAGAAATGGATGTTTGGGGAAACAAAGGAGTACAGTAAGAAAGAGTAAAAAACTATCCGCTAGCTGTCAACCCTCTTTGAAGAGGCTATTGCCCTCGTAACGAAAGTATCCAATTTGAAGAGACCAAACTGGTTTTTTGACTCTGACGAAGACCGCTTGTTACGGTTGAAAGAACTTAGTCTTGTTTTCCCATTTTCTTATTGTGGTTTGATCATTGATTGTTATTTCACATGTTTATGTGAAATCTTTATATATATATATATATATATATATATATCACATTTCACATAAACACGTGAAATAACAATCAATGATCAAACCACAATCTAAAATACATTGATGCAATACAATCTGAAACCACCATCCATACATTTATCAATATATATATTTATTTATTTATTTCTGAGGACGACCACCATAACGGTTGAAATATTGAAAAAAAAAATAAATTAACTTTTAAAAGAATTTGACTAAGTTGATACAGATATAAAACAAAAGAATGTAATTTAAAAGAAAAATGAATAATCGGTTAACGTATTACAAACTTTTTTGCAATCCAATGAGTTATTTATTCTATTGTCCCCATACGTATATTGTTAATTATTATGAAAATATTATTATAGATACAGCGCATTCAGATAAGTTTCTAAATGTGCAGGTTAGTAGTTGTTTTTTTCTAATATAATATTTTCAGACCCGGACTGGTTATTAAATATC